>JAPQVY010000001.1:30868423-31443423 GCA_028535165.1 Quercus tomentella
TATATCATGCATAATGCAAGCACACAGAACAGGAAAGTAAATGCCTACATCCCTAGAGCATGGCCCAAAATATAGGTGCAGGAAAGTAAACAGGAGTCACCATACTCTAGAGATGAGGATGAATGGTACACGGCATGATATACCAAATACAAACCATCTAGGGGAGAGAGGGAGGAGGAAGGAAAGGGGTTTAAAAGAGTACATAACCAAAGGGGAGAAGCTAAACTTCTAAACCTACTGACTATAGTCGCTTAGCTTAACCACACGCTCGCGTCCGCATCCCTTTTGCTTGTGCTTGGGAAACCATGCCCTAGCTCCATGTGTCCTCGCTCTATGTGTGTACATGCAAAGGCAGAGACAAGAAACCAGCAGACAAGCAATGGAAGGGAAAGATGCAAAAAGTATATGAAAAGGCATAAAACAGATAAGCATGATAGACATGGCAAGCATAGTAGGAAAGCAAGCAAATAAGCGAAAAAGCAAACAAGCAAAAAAAAAACAAAAGGTGGTGTCCACGAGGGACAAATGTAGGTTTGGATTGAATGTCCATAACTTCATTGTGTTGAAGCATGGACGATACACTAGCAAGCAAGACTCATGCATGGATAGGTAAGCAAGCATGTAAAGATGAATATAAAGCCAACGGGTGGCACAAACTAGCATGGCAAGCATATCATTACACGGGTCGGAAAAAGGGAAAGGTATGCATGAAGTAACTGGCATCATGTCGATGCCTCCCAAGTGGTTACACCCAAACAAGGCCTCATGGGTGTCAGGTGTAACCACACAACCACAAACCCACTGAGGGTGTCAAACGTGGCGAAGCCTATAACTAGAGAGGCTAACACAAGCATAAAGCATAGAAGCAAGCAAGCATAGACATCCAAAATGGGTGATCCAAACCCTTTGATATGGGCCAAGGTGTATGGACGATGACGAAGACCATAGGGTCTAGATCGGTTCCGAACCAATAGGCCAAAACACAAGAAAGAAAGATAAAGCGACAAAAGGGCTACAATAGCATATGGCATGACAAACATAGCCTAGGTCTAGGCACGCAAACATGGCATAAAGCGCACAAGCACATGGAAAATAACATGAAACATGTAGAGAGCATAGATCCAAACACACAAGCATGTGGAAGCATAGACATAGACATATGGGCATAGAAACATGCATGTAAACATATAGAAATTTAGCACATAGACATGGAAGGACATGAATCCAAGCATACAAGCATGTGAAGACTTGGATATAGGCATAAGAGCATAGAACGTGCATACCAAACATGTAGATCTAAGCAAGACATAACCATAGACATGATATCAAGCATGTGAGCACGTAACCCTAACATCGACATAGAGCAAAAGAGGAACAAAACATAGAAAAACATTGCATAAAACCCTAAGCATGTAGTTCTAAACATATGAACATGTGGGAACATTGATTTAAGCACGAAACATGGCATAAGACATAACAACAAAGAGATTCAAGCTAAAAACACAAATAAAGTAAGAAACATGCTAAAGAAAGCAATAAATCATGTTATTCAAGCAAAAAGAGTAAGATAAATGCTAAGAAAAGATTTAGAAGGTTAGGGGTGTGGATGATAGCTAAAAAAGCTACATCCACACCCCTAAACCCCAAGTACAAAATGTAGAACCAAGGAAAGGAAGATTGGGTATAAAACCAATACCTTGTGTTGTTGGTGAAGAGAGAAGAATCAAGAGGCTTTGATGTATTTTTTGGGTGTTTTGTGTGTGTGTGTGTGTGTGTGTGTTTTTTTTTTTTTTTTTTGGTATTTGGAAGAGAGAAAAATGTGTAGAGAAACTAGGAAGAGAGCAAAAAAAAAAAAAAAAAAAAATCTCTTCTCCTTTCTGGTTTGAGGGGTGCCTAGGGCTATTTATAGCTCCGGCATGCGTTTCGAGGCAGCAGCCCTTGGAGGGCCGCCATCCTCAAAAGGACTAATATGGGGCTGATCCTGACACCCTTGGAAAGATCTTGACCCCTTGTTTCTGAAAAGGTATGGAACTTGGAAATCCAATGGTTAAATCAAAAGTTATGGCTCTTGGAAGTTAGCAGTGCATCAATCGGTGTGTCATCCCAATTTTCGTGATATCTCGGCCGTTCTAACTCTGATTTCAACCCATGAATAGTTGTTGGAATGAGAATTTGATAATCTTCTCAATGGAATTCGTTTTGACCCGTTCTAACAACCGGATCAAAATTAGGGTTTTTGGGCCCACCCAAGAATGACTTCGGGTCAAACTTGGTCAAAATTCTCCGAGAAACTCGAGTTTGATGTGAAACTATGAAAAATGTTGTTTTGTGAGAGTTTTGACCTCGTTTGACCTTTAGTCCAACCTAGGGTTGACTAAGGGCATTTTGGTCATTTTTGCTGAAAAAGGCACTTCGGGTGCTTTAGTGTCCAAACGGGTTGTGCCACGTCGTTTTGGATGTTCTTGCGGCCTCATGGAGAGAAAATGATATTTTTGGATTTTTCGAGGTCCGGCACACAAATCGAGGGCGGACAAAATACGGTATCAACAGGTTTGTTGTTGGAGTGGGTCGTGGGGTGGGTTTGTTGATTGTTGATTGCTAGGTTTGAGATGTTTTGGTGTTCTTGTTGGAGATTTGTTTGTGTTTGTGTTTGGTTGACAAGAAGGGTAAGAAAATCCTAGAAAATCTGAGTTTGTGTTCTTATGTTTAATCTGAGTTTGTGTTCTTTAGTGTTCTTGTTGAAGATAATACCAAATCTAAATTCAAGTATTTTTTAACTTTTAATTTTGCATTGGGTTGGTATGGTTGAGTTGGGTTTGTGTTGGTATATGTGGATTGATTTTGTCTTGTATAATTTGGTTTGTGTATATATGTGGATTGATTTTGTTTTGTACAATATTCATTTATAATTTTTCTTGGATTGATTTCTTGTGTTCTTATGTTTGATTTTCTGGGTTTGCAAGATTTTTTTTTTGGGTTTGTGCTCTTCTGTATTCTTGATGAAGAGGGTGTCAGATCTAAATTCATGTGTTTTTTTATTTTTAATTCTATTTTTTTAATTGTTAAAATTGATAAATTAATTTTTAAAATTCTAAGCTAATGTGGCATTTATTAAATAACAAATAATATTTTTTATTTTAATGGCCACATCAGCATTTACTGTGTCAACAGTGCACTCCGTTTGCCACATAGGATATTTTCGTTAAATAAGTAACGACAAGGACCAAAATGGAACACATTTTTTCATTTAGGGACTTAAAGCGGTAAAATAAAAATGTAGGGACCAAAATAGAAAAAGGTCCAAAATCTAGGGAATAAAAGTGCATTTATGCCTTGAATATATACACACACACACATGAGTCTTTTTGCTAAATATTATTAAAATTAGAGTTTGTAGGCTTTATGTGTACTGTGCAAAGTTATTTAGCAAAATAAGGAGAGATGCAAAATTCAGTATTAGTGTTGCTAAAATACAAGAGAGAGAGAGAGAGAGAGAGAGAGAGAGAGAGAGAGAGAGAGAGAGAGAGAGAGAGAGAGAGAGAGACTGACAAGTTTAACATAATTTTGGTATTTCGGTATTGATGTTGCTGAAATTTAAGAGGAGAGAGAAACTGACTTTACGTTAATGGGATTGCTGAAATTCTTTTCCCAGTTCTGTTAGTTTCTTCATTGGCCCACTGGCCCACAAAAATTCTGTTCTGATAGTTTCTTCATTGGTTTCAATTTACTATTAGTTTCTTTCTTTTTATTTTTATTTTTAAAAATGTATGACTCAAGGATTAAACCCATGAGGAAGGGCTGTATACACTAAGAACCAACAAAAACAAGTAGTCTACTGCACGACATGTTCAATACAAATGGAAACTAAATAGATTTATTCTACAACTATTAGATATTTCAAGTTTTCAACCAAAAAAACACACACATTATATATATATATATATATACTTTCCAAATTTTGATAGCTATGATAATGAGGATGGTGAATTTGAACATTGAGTATATTTAGAGATATCAAAAGTGTCAATTAGTACCATTGTGCACCCTTGGCGTGATGGTTACTCCACAAATAGAAAGTTTTTGTAGAATGTGGAAGGTAAGGATCGTGGTTCAAATCTCTAGGAGGGAGTGATAGAAAGCTTTTGGTAGTTCTTTCGAGGGAACTAGGCCTCCTAGAGAAGTTTAGAGAGATTAGAGAGAGATAGAGATAGAGATGGAGAGAGAATGTAAGAAGAAATTGCATATGCTTGTTGACTAAAAGTGCATTTATGCCTTGAATATATATACACGCACACATGAGTCTTTTTGCTAAATATTGTTAAAATTAGAGTTTGTAGGCTTTATGTGTACAGTGCAAAGTTATTTAGCAAAATAAGAAGAGATGCAAAATTCAGTATTAGTGTTGCTAAAATACAAAAGAGAGAGAGAGAGAGAGAGAGAGAGTGAGTGACATGTTTAAAATAATTTTGGTATTTCGGTATTGATGTTGCTGAAAGTTAAGAGGAGAGAGAAACTGACTTTACATTAATGGGATTGCTGAAATTCTTTTCCCAGTTCCGTTAGTTTCTTCATTGGCCCACTGGCCCACAAAAATTCTGTTCCGATAGTTTCTTCATTGGTTTCAATTTACTATTAGTTTCTTTCTTTTTATTTTTATTTTTAAAAATGTATGACTCAAGGATTAAACCCATGGGGAAGGGCTGTATACACTAAGAACCAACAAAAACAAGTAGTCTATTGCATGACATGTTCAATACAAATGGAAACTAAATAGATTTCTTCTACAACTATTAGATATTTCAAGTTTTCAACCAAAAAAACACACACATTATATATATATACTTTCCAAATTTTGATAGCTATGATAATGAGGATAGTGAATTTGAACATTGAGTATATTTAGAGATATCAAAAGTGTCAATTAGTACCATTGCGCACCCTTGGCGTGATGGTTACTCCACAAGAACAAAGTTTTTGTGGGATGTGGGAGGTAAGGTCTGTGGTTTCAAATCTCTAGGAGGGAGTGATAGAAAGCTTTTGGTAGTTCTTTCAAGGAAACTAGGCCTCCTAGAGAAGTTTAGAGAGATTAGAGAGAGATAGAGATAAAGATGGAGAGAGAATGTAAGAAGAAATTGCATATGCTTGTTGCTTCCTTTTATTACTCCCTAAATTCTACTCTTATAGTAGAGCAATCTGTTATACAATTGAATGCAAGCACAATTCTGTTGTTCAATAAGTTATACCATTGGACATTCAATTACACCACTGGACCAACTAACTACTCCCTATACAACTGGCATAACTAACCAACTTCTAGGCTAGCTGTGTAATAGTAATGATAGGTATAATAGCAAAACTCCAATCATTCCATTCCCCTTTTTAAGACCTTGTCCACAAGGTAGAGCAATTACCTTACAACTATTGAACTCAATAAAGCTTTAGTTACAATACAACTACTGGACAAAGCAATACATTGCAATACTACTACTGGACACAACAATTCACTAGTGCTGTGATACACATTACCATAGTATCTTGTTGCAGGACTGCAGAGCAACTCAACCATTTGATGCTGTAGCTTTCAAATTCAACCAAACCTAACAATGCACCCCCCAACAATACACCAGGAAATACAGTGACACCCCAACTTCACCAATACACCAATTATAGCTACACCACAGTTATGCAACTCTCAGAATACTCGCCGTCCCATCACAGAACCTTGCCTACAAGGTAAGGAAATCGAAGTTGAAGCTTGTAAAGAGATTCCCAAGTTGCATTCCTGTGATTGCCCTTGCCATTGGACTAAAACCTCAGTAATGGTTCTACTCCTGAGTTGCTTAGACCTCTGTTGCAAAATTGCAGTAGGTTCAGGGTTGAGAAAACCATCTGAGTCAATTGGAGTAATGGTAGGGAAAGGAGTAATGTAAGCACCCAACTTAGGCTTCAAGCAAGAGACATGAAAAACTGGGTGAAGCAAACAACCAGCAGGCAAAGCTAACTTATAGGCCACCTGTCCTACACTCTGCAGAATCTAGAAAGGACCAAAATACCTGGGAGATAGCTTGTTAAACCCTTTAGCTCTGAGGGACAATTGCTTGTAAGGTTGGAGCCTCAAGTAGACTCAATCATCCTCCTAAAAAGTCTTGTTAGACCTGTGCTGATCAACCTAAGCCTTCAACCTAGCCTAAGCTACAATTGACTTCTGCTTAAGAAGATTGAGTAGAACAGTTTTGTCATGAAGCAATGCATCCACTACAGCCACCTGAGTGGTACCAGGGACATAGTTTAGGACCCTTTAAGGTGGACAACCATAAAGGGCCTCAAATGGAGTCATTCTAGTAGAGGTATGGTAATTGGTATTAAACCAAAACTCAGCCAGATATAACCAAGTAGCCTAAGTGTGAGGCCTGTCACCCAGAAAAGCTCTCAAATACTGCTCTAAACTTCTATTCACAACCTTAGTTTAGCCATCAGACTAAGGGTGATATGCAGAAGACATGGCTAGCTCAGTCCCTTGGAGTTTAGACAGCTCCCTCCAAAAGGCAGAAGTGAAGGTAGCATCCCTATCACTGACAATGGTTCTAGGTAAACCATGCAATTTAAACACCCCTTTCATGAACACCAAAGCTACCTTAGCGACAGTAAAAGGATGTGACAAGGGCATGAAGTGCACAAATTTAGTGAGTCTATCAATCACCACAAAAATTACTTCAAAACCTTGAGATTTAGGAAGGCCAGTGACAAATGATGGTGTATTATAACACACCAACTCCAAACTCGTCCATTGCGGTCGTCCAAGGAAAACAAGGCAAACAAAGCAAATGTAGATGGATTGCATTATAGTATGCTCATCCACGATGAGGTCGTCCATCCAAAGAAATACCTGGACGACCTTCCTGCATTCTAGACGTCTCTCCCTATGCAAGATTAGGACCAGCTTCTCACTTAGCCTGGAATGCAAAGGTCAAGGTTCATTACCATAGCCAGTTTCCAATGACAGTTATGGAAAACAAGCCTAAATAAGGTAACTTCCATAGCAGTTATGGAAGTTACCTCCGAGTCTTCCGAATTCGTCAGTGATAGGAGAAGTTACTAAACAAGTAACTGTCCCAAAGTGTGTGCTATATAAGCATTCATCCACAAGAAGGTAAGTCATTCAAACACTTTCACAAAAATTAGAATTCTAGAAATACTAACTTTACCATCGGAGGATTCTTGGCCGGTCTTCCCCGATCGCCTCTGATTTTGTGTTTGCTTTTTCAGGACTTTCAAGTGCTCTCTAATCATTGACGCCCAAGATATTCAACCTACTGATTTCACTGTGTTCATCAGTTGGCGTCGTCTGTGGGAAAGTAAGTTTTTGCTAGACTTCATCTTTGAGTTCTGCAATTTCTTTCTTCGACAAAAGGCTGCAATGGTTCGAACAAGATCAAGGGCTACTAGTCCAGGCCATCAAGAGAGTGGGGATGCCTCTAGTAATCCCCACCGCGATCGTCAATTAGCGCCTATCATGCAACCATCCTCTGTTCAACATGTACAATCCATGGCAGTTGCCATGGCGGAGTTAATCCGTCAGAACCAAGAATTGACCAGGGAGATTAATCTAAGGAGGTAGCGGTATGAAGGACATACTGAAGGACAATCCCAGAGTCAAGAAGGTAGAGGGAATGTTGAACCCGAAAGCCAGTCAAGAGGTACCACTTCACGAAGGGTGCCACATTTGGAAAGGGAAATGGACCAGATGAGGAAAGTTATGGATAAGACGAGGGAGAACATGAGAAGGGCAAACCTCGTAGAAGATTTAGTTCATCGAACAGACTCCCCTTTCACGGCTTCCATCAACGATCACCCCTTGCCTCCAAAGTTCAAGATGCCTTCTTTGAATTCATATGATGAAACGCGTGACCCTTTTGATCACATTGCAACTTTCAAGACTACGATTCACCTTCAAGGGGTTCCAGACGAGATAATGTGCAGAGCCCTCCCTACCACCCTCAGAGGGCCCGCAC
Source organism: Quercus tomentella (assembly GCA_028535165.1). NCBI lineage: Eukaryota > Viridiplantae > Streptophyta > Magnoliopsida > Fagales > Fagaceae > Quercus > Quercus tomentella. Next base: position 30,876,436 of record JAPQVY010000001.1, read on the forward strand.
GAGTATGGTTTAGCAAGATACCTCTGAATATAGTGAGTTCCTTTGAAGAGTTGAGCAAGTTATTTGTCAATAATTTCATCGGAGAACAAAGGCACAAACGTTCCTCGTCTAGCTTGCTAACCATAGAACAAGGAGAGAATGAAAGCTTGCGGTCCTTCACTACTCGCTTCAATAGGGAAGCCCTGACAGCGGACGAGATGGACGACAAGTTACTATTGGCGGCCTTCCATAATGGAGTTAATTTTGACCTATTCATCCACAAGCTTTACAAGCAAGAGCCTCAGACCATGGCTGGACTCGTCCATTCAGCCCAAAACTTTATGAATGCAGAAGATGCAATTATAGCCAAGAAGAGGAAGAGAGCTGAGAGAATGGAGGCAGATCCCTTGCGCCACTCCGACCAAGGTCCTCGTCCAAAGAAGGGGCGTATGGGAGAGAAGAAAGACCGAGACAATAAGAAGCCAGACTTTTTAGCGCGGAGTCAACAATACACCCCCTTGAACATGCCACTTGAGCAAGTTCTTATGCAAATCAAGGACGATCCTTCCTTGAAGTGGCAGGAGAAAATGAAGGGAGATCCTAATAAGCGCAATAGGAATAAGTATTGTTGCTTCCACAGAGACCATGGGCATGACATTGATGAATGTTTTGATCTAAAACAGTAGATTGAAAATCTTATCAGACAAGGAAAGTTGAGAAATTTCCTTAGACGAGAGCATAAGGATGAGAAGTTGAAAGGGAAAGTAGAAGAGTCATCGTAACCCCCGCTTGGAGAGATAAGAGTTATTATAGGAGGAAGTTCAGCAAGTCAGTCGTCCAAGTCAAGGAAGACATACCTGAAAGTAGTGCAAAATGTTCAGCTCCTTGGACGATCACCAAAGACGAGGACCATGGACGAGCAAGCAATCACGTTCAAGGACGAGGACGCTAAAAGAGTTCACCACCCCCATGATGATGCCATCGTTATTACTTTGCTTATTGCCGACTATACAACTAGAAGGGTGTTGGTGGATAATTGGAGCTCAGAAGACATTTTATATTACCCTACCTTTCAACAAATAAGGTTTAGACGAGACCAACTTCGTCCAGTAAACTCACCCTTGGTAGGGTTCGGTGGAATGAAGGTGCAGCTTGTAGGCACTGTCACATTACCTATGGTGGTGGAGGCATATCCACAACAGGTAGCCAGGGACATGAATTTCCTAGTAGTAGATTGTTTGTCCTCCTATAATGCTATAATTGGAAGACCAACTTTAAATAGTTGGAAAGCAGTTACGTCTACTTACCACCTGTCAGTCAAATTTCCAACGGAGCATGGGGTAGGACAAGTGCAGGGATATCAGTTGGCAGCAAAAGAGTGCTACCTGACCATGTTGGCCATGGACAAGCAAGTTCAGACGATGAATATTGAGGAAAGGAGAGTTGTGGTAGAGCCCACTGAAGCTTTGGAAGACATTTTCTTGGACGAAAACAACCCTGAGAGGTGTACCAGGGTTGGAGCGGATTTGGAAGAGAAGACTAAGAAGGATCTCGTCTGTTTCTTGAAGAAGAGCATTGATGTGTTTGCTTGGAGTCATGAGGATATGTCGGGTATAGACCCTAGCGTCATTACCCATCGTTTGAATGTATATCCTTCCTCCAAGCCCGTACGGCAGAAGAAAAGGGTATTTGCCCTTGAGAGAGACAATGCTATTAAAGAAGAGGTCCAGAAGTTGACCACAACGAAGTTTATTCGAGAAGTTTATTATCCAGACTGGTTAGCCAATGTAGTAATGGTCAAGAAGGCAAACGGCAAGTGGAGAATGTGTGTAGACTTCACTGATTTAAACAAGGCTTGCCCCAAGGACAGCTACTTGTTACCGCGCATTGACCAATTGGTAGATTCTCCTACAGGTCATAGGTTGCTTAGTTTTATGGATGCTTTCTCCGGATACAATCAGATAAGGATGGATGAGGCAGACCAAGAGAAGACATCTTTTGTCACCAGTCAAGGCTTGTTCTGTTATAAGGTGATGCCCTTCGGTTTAAAGAATGCAGGGGCAACGTATCAGAGGTTAGTTAACCATATGTTTCGTCCACAGATTGGGCGGAACGTGGAAGTCTATGTAGATAACATGCACCTAGACGACCTGCAAGAGACTTTTGACACACTTAGGCAGTACAACATGAAGTTGAACCCCAACAAATGCGCTTTCGGAGTATCATTGGGGAAATTCCTTGGATTTATGGTTTTGCATAGGGGGATTGAAGCAAATACTGATAAGATTCAAGCGATACTGGACATGAAGCCTTCGCGAAATATCAAAGAAGTCCAGTCTCTCACTGGACGAGTTACTGCCCTTAACAGGTTTGTCTCTAAAGCTACTAACAAATGTTTGCCATTTTTTAAGGTTCTTAAAAAGGCATTTGAATGGACGAACGAGTGTTAGAAAGCTTTCCAAAATCTGAAGACGTACCTCACTACGGCTCCTTTACTAAGTCCGTCCGTGTTGGGAGAGGAGTTGTATTTGTACTTGGCAATCACCCCATATACCGTAAGTTCAGCATTGGTGAGGGAGGAAGGGAAGGTGCAAAAGCCTATGTACTATACAAGTAGAGCACTGAGGGGAGTGGAAGGACGATATCCACTGATAAAGAAGTTGGCTTTTGCATTAATAATAGCTTTCAGGAAGTTAAGGCATTACTTTCAAGCTCATGTCATCAATGTCATGACGAACTATCTACTCAAGAAAGCAATGAACAAATTGGAAGCCGCAGGACGACTGATCCAATGGGCTGTTGAGCTTAGTGAGTTTGACATCAGGTACCAACCAAGGCATGCAATAAAGGCTCAAGCCCTGGCAGATTTCATTATGGAGTTCACAACGAATTATGATGATTTAGATGGGATGGACGATAGTAAGAAGTGGGTCATCCATGTGGATGGCTCGTCTACACAACATGCAGGAGGAATATGGGTGGTTTTACAATCCCCAGAGGGAGATAAACTAAAGCACAAGGTTTGTTTACAATATCAAACAACCAACAATGAAGTTGAGTATGAAGCCCTTCTCAAAGGGCTGGAGTTGGTTAGATCTGTGGAAGCAAAATCAATACTCGCCCTGGGAGATTCTTAGTTGGTCATGGGCCAAATAAACGGGACATATGAGGCTAAGGAAGAATGAATGAGAAAGTACCTTGATAGAGTGATAAGGCTTGTGAAGAGATTTAAGGAAGCTAATTTCGTTCAAATCCTAAGGGAAGAGAACGTAGAAACAGATACTTTAGCGAAGGAAGCCTCAGCGAATGAAGCCATGGATGAGTTTGATGAAATTCAGTATATACCAAGCATAGATCTTCCAGAAGTGCAGTAGGTAGAGAGCGAAGGGAATTGGATGACCCCAATAGTGTCATACCTGAAGGGCGAGAGGCTTCTAGAGGGGAAAGACGAGGCCAGAAAGCTCAGGGTTAGATCAGCTAGATACGTCCTTATGGACGAGGTATTATATAAAAGAGGTTTTTCTCAGCCTTATCTTAGGTGTTTAGCTCCAGACGAGGCAAACTATGTACTAAGGGAGGTTTATGAAGGAGCATGTGGCAATCACTCAGAAGCTAGGTCACTCGTCCATAAGGTCGTCCATGCAGGGTACTATTGGCTGACTATCCAAGCTGATGCCAAGGCATACGTCAAGGTTTGCGATCAATGCCAACGATTTAGTAATGTCCCCAGACAGCCGTCGAAGTATCTCACCCTAATGATGGCCCTATGGCCCTTTGCACAATGGGGACTAGACATCTAGGGTCCCTTCCCACTAGGTACGAGACAGATGAAGTTTTTAGTGGTTGGCATTGATTATTTCACCAAGTGGGTGGAAGCGGAACCCTTAGCAAATATCACACAACAAAATGTCAAGAACTTCGTCTGGAAAAACATTGTGTGCAGATTTAGGGTGCCCAGAGTATTGATATCCGACAATGGATGATAATTTGATAATGCACTTTTCAAAGACTTCTGCGAACACTTCGGAATTCAAAATCATTAATCTTCACCCGCCCACCCGTAAGCAAATGGTCAAGCCGAAGTTGTAAACCAATCCTTATTGAAGTTCATCAAGACTCGGCTTGAGGGGGCAAAGGAGTATGGCCAGACGAGCTACCAAGTGTTCTGTGGGCATACAGGACGACGGTGAGAACCCCTACAGGGGAAACTCCTTTCAAGTTAGCCTATGAAAGTGAAGCAGTCATACCTGCAGAAGTGCATATGGCTAATCACAGGGTGATAATGTATCATGATAAGGATAATGAGGAGCAACTCCGTTTAAGCCTTGATCTAATAAACGAGGTAAGGATGGATGCAGAGCAAAGGACAGCGAGGTACAAAAACCTCATGGCTAGGCAATATGATGCAATGGTGAAACCAAGGCGGTTCAACATAGGAGATCTCGTCCTGAAAAGAGTTTCTTTGGCAACCAAGAACCCAGCTCATGGGAAATTGGGACCTAATTGCGAAGGACCCTATAGAGTTATCAACTGCAAAAGGCAAGGATCCTACTACTTGGAGGTCCTGGATGGGAGGAAATTGGAGCATCCTTGGAATGTTGAACACTTGAGATGGTATTATCAGTAAAATGCTAGCCTGGACAAGTATTATCCTGAACGAGCTTAAAGTTTTACTTATCTACTTATTTTTAGTATTATTATGTTGTGGGCTATGGACGAAGTTATAGATTTGTTTGTATTTGTTAAATTCCCTAAAAGGCATTAGCTTCTAAGCATATGCCTCATCTGTGAACAATATTTATATTATGTACATTATGTTGTGTGAATTCCTAGTTTCCATATTGTTTTCGTTCAAATTAACCCACAAGAAGGCTAAAAGCCCAAGACGAGTAAATTCTCTGGATGCAGAGATGTAACGTCTATAAGCTTTCCTAAGGGTAAAGCAAAGAAAAGCAGGCTCAAGGCGTATTCGTCCAAATAATGGGTGAGGTGAAACCCTTAATACATTAAGCATGTTAAACATGAAAGAATTCCTACCACGGACGAGCCAAGGTTGAAATCAATGTTATATAAAAAACTCATCCACACACGGATAGAAAGAAGATAAACATTCATTTTGTAAGGTTGAATTTTTTCAACCATCTTGTTGGCTTTATTCCGTGCTAAATTTGCTTGTATTTTAGCAATTAGTAACCCTGTATTTAGGTGGGAATCATGTAAGGGTAGTGAGTGAGAGAGTGTGAAGAAATGCTCAAGATTGTGCAAGGATGCAAAGACTCGCGGCTGGGACTCGCGGGTGAGTCGCGACTGGCAAGCTGCCAACTGCAGCACACGAGTGAAGTGTGCAGAGAAGATGAACAGTCACGCTAGCTGGAGCACTACAGGACAAAAAGTCCAGCCTGGCCGTTCTATTAACTCGCGGCTTGAACTCGCAACTCAGTCAAGTCGTGAGGCCAAGCCGCCAGCCAGCTTTGTTTTGAAAAACCTGACTCTTCGCATTCCATTCTCACCTTAGTATAAATACCCCTTATACCCACGAAATGTAGAGAGCTTCCAGAGAGAATTTTGAGAGAGAAACCCTAGAGAAAAACAAGATTGACTCATCCACAATCTTCACAAAGAGACTCTTCAAATTCTTCTACTCTCACCCTCTCCATTGTTACATCCTTGAGAGGTACATTACCAAAACCTTTTCTCACCATACCCACATCTGTGAGAAGGCCATTTGGTGTTTGGGAAGCAGTTAGGAAGGGACCAATTTCATATTGGTTAATGCTATGGTTTATAGAGGAATCCGATAAGCTAAAAAAGAAACAGGTTCGGCGTAACCTCGTTGGAGTAGGAGTTTGGAAGGCTTAGGTACACTAGGTAGATTAGGCTTGGAGGGTCTTTTGCTATTCATGTATTCCAACTACATTCTTTAGTGGATTATTTACCGCTTGGAGGGCGACAGAGAGGTTTTACGCCGAGGGTTTCGGTTTCCTCTTTGATAACACATCGCTGTATTGTTCTTGTGTTTGCATCTCCCTTCCCTTAATCTTTGCTATTTAATTTTTGCTGTGGATGTGATTTTATTTGGTTTAGATTGTTTATTAATTCTGTCATATGCTTATATTCATATTCCGCACATTAATTGTTTGATAATAAGCTTGAATTGATTATTTGGAAATTGGGAGTCTAAATATTCATAGTGTTTTATACACTAATTGAACTTTCACATTCAAACTGTTTAAGGGTGGACGACTAACGTCCAAACACCCTTGTAAAAATTAATTGTTTAAAAGCCCGTCCTAACACTATGGACGAGTTGAATGTATTTAAGTTACATTAAAAAGTCCTAAACAATGGACCTAAAAAAAAAAAAAAAGGAAAAAAAAAAAAGAAAGAGAGAACACAAACAACAAAGATTAAAATTTACTAAGGGGGTCATTTCCAGCGTCCTGAGTAGGTTGAGTAGTGGCATCGTCTTCAATATTGACGTCCTCAGAGCTAGTCTAAATAAGAGAGCTTGTAGCAGCAGCAAGGTTAAGCTTAATGGAGCTAAAGTCCACTTCAGGGAAGTTTTCCATAGCATTCATTCTAAAATCTTCAAAAGCTGCTGCATATTTGGCGTCCAAAAGATCAGTATACTATCTGGACGCCTTGAACTCAGCTACTGCATCTTCTTTTGCTTTGGAAAGAAGGGTACTCAACTCGTCTTTCTTTTTTTGAATGTGGTCAAGATGAGTATCCTTCTCAACTGCGTTAGCTCTCAACCCCTCAATCAGATTTTGCAAGTCCTTGACTTCGTCTTTAGCTTTGGCTGCCACCTCAGCCCAACCCTTGCAGTCGTCTTTAATCTCTTGTATCTTCTTCTCTAGAAGAATCCTCGTCTTGTCCATTTCTGTAGGCTACCTAAACGCAACTATGAACTTTGACATGGCCTACACGTGATTAAAAAGTTATGATTGTAAAATATACACGTGTTATTAAAAACAAGATGAGATAAAAGAGTACCTTAAAAAGATCATGAACACCGGAGTGCTCAAACTCTTTCAAGGACATGTCGTAGCATATAGCCACATCCTCACCAGTTACAGCCTTCTCAAACCTTTCCCAAGCCAAGTCTTCATTCTCTAGGAGGTTCATGGGGATCCTCTGGGAAGGTTAGGACAAGGTAGGAGCAGTGGTCTTGGACGAGGGGGGAACAATGGTCTTGGCAGGACTATCAGCAGGGACGGATGAGTCAATGTCAACTATTTGGATGGATGGCTGAGAGGGAGGAAGATTGGACTTAGAAATCTCAAGCCTGGACAACCCATGCTTTGCTTTCTTCCCTCGACAACTGGAAAGATTTCCAAAATCTAGCGTTTTGGGCAAAGATTTCCTTTTGTCTCCAGCCGAAGGATGAGTCTGAGATTGGACCTCAGGCCTGGCTGCCTCGTCCACAACCTCTTTTTCCCTTTGTTCTCTTTCATTGTGGCCATCCCTAAAAGGGAAAACATAAAGTGTTAGTAAAATAATAATAATAATAATAATAATAATAATAATAATAAATGTGTGTGTACATATGTATGTATAAATTAAATGATATATAAGAAATTTCCTAGAGAGAACTCACGTCTCCGAATTGTAAGTTCGTGCGCAAGTGCTTCCATGGACGACTTAGGACCAAGTCTCCATGTGAACAGACGTTGAAGAGTCACCAACAAGTGAAAACTTCTATCAATGTGTAGACGAGCCCTGTGGACACGATCACGATGGAATTTACTCAAAGAAGGACATTCAACAGCTACAAAACAAAAGAGAGACGAGAGAAAATAAGGTTAGATGAATACAAGCCAAAAATCAAAACACTCAACAAAAAAAATAAAATAAAACGAAACATGAACATATCTTCAAAACGAAGGTTGCCTAGTTCTCCAGTATATGGGGCAAAGGTATCCCTGCCAACCTCAACAGGGTGCCTGGCCCAGAAACCGGAGATAAAGAAAAACTCGGTCTTCCAGTTTCTATTAGGGGTAACTAATGACTTAATCAATCTACAGTCTTTGCCCCTGACTGTAAGCTGATAAAAGCCCAGGGACTGATTAATTTCGTAGGGTTTGTAGCAATAAAGGAATTCATCCACGATAAAAGGACGATCCCCTTCAAACACCTTTCTCCATAAAACTTGCATAGAGACAACAAGTCTCCATGCATTAGGGTTAAATTGGCAAACTCCTAAGCCTAATCTAGTAAAACGTTCTCTGGCAAAAGCATTTAGAGGTAACCTAAGTCCCCCTAGAAGATAGGCTTCGTAAATACCTATCTCGAGACGAGGTTGACAGCACCACTCCCCGCGGACGGCTAACCTAGGATTGAGGTCGTCGGGGATTTGGTACCATTTCCTAAGTAAACCTAACTTCCTATCGTCCGTCTTGGAAGGGATTCCTACGGCGCAACTATACACGGTTTCTATTTCATTTGGGGGAGGAGATGAGGGAATACTCGTTGAGGTGCCAGCCCCTAAAGCTGCCCTCGCCTTAAGTTGTTCCTGAATAACCTCAAGGGGGAACCCAGGAACACCTGAGGTGTATCCTTCGTTCGTGGAGCTACCACTACTACTGCTATCACTACTAGAGCCACTATAGCTAGAAGAGTCGTGATACTCGTCTATAACTTCATCTACACTATTGCTAGACGAGGAGAGAATGACTTCAGACATTTTGTAATATTGAAGGAAAACCTAAGGATGAAGGAAAGAAAAATACCTAGCTTTAGACGGAGGACTAAGGACGAGGAAACACTTCTAGATGAGGCTCTAAGATGAGGAGTGTCAAGGAAGGAAATTTCAGAAATGTGAAGGGTAATGGAGGAATTCTACTATTTATAGGCCGTGGACTTAGGCATCTGAAACGACACAGCCAACTAGAAAGTGACATGTGGCATGTTCCTCGAAGAAATGGATCAACGCTGTTAATCACCAATGAGGTTATGACACATGGCACATCTAATCACAAACATAAGCGCGTCCGTCCAAGAAATGACATGGGATCACACGTTTCCTTGGACGACCCATGGATAAAGGGGCAACTGATGGTGTATTATAACACACCAACTCTAAACTCGTCCATTGCGGTCGTCCAAGGAAAACAAGGCAAACAAAGCAAATGTAGATGGATTGCATTATAGTATGCTCATCCACGATGAGGTACTTGGACAACCTTCTTGCATTCTAGACGTCTTTCCCCTTGCAAGATTAGGACGAGCTTCTTACTTAGCCCGGAACGCAAAGGTCAAGGTTCATTACCATAGCCAGTTTCCAATGACAGTTATGGAAAACAAACCCAAATAAGGTAACTTCCATAGCAGTTATGGATGTTACCTCCGAGTCTTCTGAATTCCTCAGTGATAGGAGAAGTTACTAAACAAGTAACTGTCCCAAAGTGTGTGCTATATAAGCATTCATCCATGAGAGGGTAAGTCATTCAAACACTTCCACAAAAATTGGAATCCTAGAAATACTAACTTTACCATCGGAGAATTCTTGGCTGGTCTTCTCCAGTCGCCTCTGATTTTGCGTTTGCTTTTTCAAGACTTTTAAGTGCTCTGTGATCATTGACACCCGAGACATTCAGCCTACTGATTTCACTATGTTCATCAACAAAATCCATACTAATGTCAAGCCAAGGTTTGTCAGGAAAAGGAAGTGGCTGCAATAAACCAACAAGCTTAGAAATGTCCACCTTTATTTGTTGGCATGTTTCACAAGTCTTAATATGATGCTTGATGTCATGTTTCATGCCAAACCAAAAGAAATCATGTTAAATCCGATGCATAGTATTTAAATAACCAGAATGGCCCCCAAGAGGACTATTATAAGCATGCTAGAGAACTAAAGGTTTCAGTGGAGAAGCAGAACGAAGGAGCACCTTATCTCTATAAAGTAGTAAGCCATTCTAAAGAAAGATGAGCAGGAGGAGCATTAGTGGCCAAAGCAGTGAGTAAATTCTAATACTGAGAATCAGCCTGATAGCTATCCTTCAAAATATCCAACCAGATAGGACAGGGAAATGAAATTAAGTAGAATTGAGCATCATCCTAAGATGTAGCCAGAGACAAGGTTAAAGAGGAAGAAGTACGAGCATGCTCTAGTAATGATAAGGATGAGGAAGGATTAGACAATCTCTTAGAAAGAGCATCAGCTACCTTGTTCTCATCTCCTTTCCTGTATTCCACTAAGAAAGAGTACCCCAAAAACTTTGTTAGCCATTTCTGTTGAGTAGGTATGCCTACCCTTTGCTCCAGCAAAAATTTCAAGCTTTGTTGATTTGTTTTAATGATAAATGGCTTGCCCATAAGGTAAGGTCTTCACCTTTTCACTACAGTAACCAAGGCAAGAAACTCCTTTTCATAAGTAGACAAGTGTAAACTTCTATCCTTAAGAGCCTGACTATGAAAGGCCAATGGTCTTTGGTCTTGCATCAACACAACCCCAATACCATTGCAGAAGCATCACACTCCACCACAAATGTTTTAGAAAAGTCGGGCAAGAACAGGAGGGTTAGAAACAACTTATTTAGGAGAGACAAAGTTTGAATTAGCTTGTGCAATCCAAGTGAAAGCATCCTTCTTGAGTAGTGCAGTCAAGGGAGCAGCAATAGTGCCATAGTTTTGAATAAACTTCCTATAATAACCAGTCAAGCCCAAGAAACCCTCAAAACTTTAACTGTCCTAGGCACAGGCCACTATTGCATTGCTTTAGTTTTCTTGGGATTTGTTCTGACCCCTTGACCCGAAATCAAATGCCCCAGGTATTCAACCTCTCCACAGCCAAAGATACATTTACTTTGCTTAGCGTACAATTGATTGGAGAGTAAGACTAATAAGACAATTCTTAAGTGAGTAACATGATCCTCCAAACTCTTTCTAAACACTAGGATGTCATCAAAGAAAACCAACACAAACTTTCTCAAGTAAGGCTTAAAGATATTATTCATTAAGGACTGAAAAGTAGAGGGAGCATTGGTTAGGCCAAAGGGCATAACAAGAAACTCATAATGCCCCTCATAAGTCCTGAAAGCAGTCTTGTCAATGTCACAGTCCCTCATTCTAATATGATGGTATCCTGATCTAAGATCCAATTTAGAAAAAATGGATGCACCACACAACTCATCTCGTAATTTATCTATAATAGGAATTGGGTATGTGTCTTTAACAATGGCTTTGTTAAGGGACCTATAGTCAATACACATCCTTCAACTACCATTTGCCTTCCTAATCAACAAAATAGGAGAAGAAAAAGGACTATGACTCATCCTAATGAAACTAGCTTCAAATAACTCATGCACTATTTTTTCTATCTCAGTTTTCTAGTAAAAGGGGTACTTGTAAGGTCTTTCACAAATTGGAGAAGAGCCTTCCTTCAAAATAATCTGATGCTCATAACCCTTTATAGGAGGGAGGCCAATTGGCATGTCAAAGGCTTGCTTGAATTCAAGTAACAGGTTGGTAATGGCTCTGCAATACTAGCCCTTTCTTGACTGGGGGCCTAAAGAACTGGTCACCATCTTGAAGAACAGGAGTAGAGGATTTCAAGCCTTGTAGCAGCACTGATTTGTTCTTGTAATCAAACCGCATAGTAAGATTCTTGAAATTCCACAAAATAAGGCCTACTGAGTACAGCCACTAAGTCCTTAAGACCACATCACAACCCCCCAAGGGCAAAACATTCAAGTCCATTTGGAAAAGAGTCCTTTGTAACCTGATTTGAACTTCATGACAAGCTCTTTTAGTTTTTAGGACATCCCCATTAGCCACTTTAACCTCAAAATAGTCTTGAGTCGAAATTGGTAACTTCAATAGTTCCCAAAGTACCTCATCCAGAAAATTATGAGTACTCCCACTATCAATCAAAATTATCATATCTTGATGATTGATTTTGCCCCAAACTCTCATAGTGCCTGGTGATAGGCTACCCAACAATGCATAAAGAGTGATTTCTACAAACCCTTCAGGGCATCTACTTTCTTCAAACTGGTGCAGCTCTTGTTGAGAATTATAGACATCACTCACCTCCTCCAATTACACATTTGACTTAACCTCCTTAGGCACTTCTTGTAAACCTTCCATAAGAAAGATTCTTGGAGTCCTGCACTTATGTCCTATATGTCATTTATCTTCACAGTAGTAACATAAGCCTTTCTTCCTCATTTCCTTCATTTGTGCAGGAAAAATCTTCTAAATTGGTATCTCGGAATCTTTAGGATCATTCTTGATCACTGGTGGAGGACCAAGAATTGAGTTCTTGATTCCCTCATTCCAAGGTTTTGGATTTGGATTCCTTCTACTAGCCCCTAAATACTCTTCTTGAATCTTTGCAAGACCAAATGTAGCACTCAAACTCTAGGGGTTCAACATTTTGATAGGCAATCTGATTTCATCCTTAAGACCACTTAAAAAACAACTTAGTTTATGCTTCTTAGATAATTCTTTGATCCTATTGGACAGTGCTACAAACTGACTCTTATACAAAGCCACACTACCAACTTGTCTTAGCCTAGTCAGAGTTTCCATTGGATCATCATAGGCAATTGCTCCAAACCTAATGTGTAGAGCCCTCACAAAAGCTTCCCAACTTGTGAATTGGCCAACTTCCACTGCCTCTTGAAACCAAATTAATGCCTCTTCCTCCATATGATATGAAGCCAACAAAATCTTTTGATTAGGTGGGGTATTGTATAATTGAAAGAACTGATAAGCCTTATACAACCAACCCGATGGATTTTACCTCTGAACTTTGGAAATTCCAATTTCATTGATCTTGGAACTGGTGCTAAAGTTGTTTCTTGAAAAATTGGGGATGTTGGCCTTTCTAGAGTAACTGGTCTCTAACGCCATTGACTACCAACCTCTGTAAGTTCTTGCATAGTCTGAGTCAAAGTTTGCAACATGCCTGTGAAAACATCTATCTTCTTATTGATTTCCTGTATTTCTTGTGCATTTTGGTTTGTGGCAAGAGATAGAGCATTGAATTTATCGTTAAAAATAGAGAAGGATTGAGTTTCTGTCATGGCAATAGAAATTGGCTCTAATACCAATTGATAGAAAGCTTTTGGTAGTTCTTTCGAGGGAACTAGGCCTCCTAGAGAAGTTTAGAGAGATTAGAGAGATATATAGATAGAGATGGAGAGAGAATGTAAGAAGAAATTGCATATGCTTGTTGGTTCCTTTTATTACTCCCTAGATTCCGCTCTTATAGTAGAGCAATTTGTTATACAATTGGATGCAAGTACAATTCTGTTATTCAATCAATTATACCACTGGACATTCAGTTACACCACTGGACCAACTAACTACTCCCTATACAACTAGCATAACTAACCAACTTCTAGCTGTGTAATAGTAATGATAGGTATAATGGCAAAACTTCTATCAGAGAATTTTACACACATATACACTTAGATTAGATAGAGTAGAATTTCCATCTAGTAAAAAAAAAAAGTGCCAATTAGCATAACTTGATAAAAAAAAAATGCATTTTTTAATTTTTATTATAATTATAATTAATATATTTAAAATTTTTGATTGTCATTAGTCTATTCTCAAAATAAAATATTATTTTCCAAAATTTTGAAATTATGTTTTTATTTATTTATGTAGTCATGCCATGTACTTAAAAGGATTAACTAAATTATCTTCTTTTTTAAAATTAAAGTTATTGACTTGTTAATACTAATTTTTGTCATCACAAGTAACTCTTTGTTTATTGTAGGAAATAAAGAGAAAATAGAATACAATCATTGACAATATCGGTCAACCCAAGTTGGCCAACGAATTTGATGTGTGACATGGTAAATTTATTTATTTATTTATTTCAACTCAATGGAATTGTTAGATTATTTGTTGAACAAAATAACTCAAAAGATTTAACTCAATTTTTTTTTTGTATTTTATTTTATTTTTAATTCCCATTTTTTTTTTAGAAACCTTTGATTTTGATGTAGTTCATTTTCTTTCTTTATTATATATTATTTTACATTTTCCCCTTAGCTCCAATTAAAAATTAAAATATATTAATTAAAATGTCTCTAAATATGCTTAATGTTCAAATCCACTATCCTCATTGTCATAACCATCGAATTTTAGAAAGTATATTAAAAAAATGTATATATATATTTTTTGAAAACTTGAAATATCTAGTTTTTAGTTTCCATTTATACTGAACATGCCATGCAACATACTATTGGCTGGTTCTTAGTGTGTATAGCCGTTCCTCATGGGTTCGATCCTTGGGTCTACGTTTTTTAAAATAGAAAGAAACTAACAGTAAATTGAAACCAATGAAGAAATTTAGTTTCTCTCCTCTTGAATTTCAGCAACATTAATACTGAAATACCAATATTACGTCAAACTTGTCAGTTTCTCTCTTTTCTTTTTTTCTTGTATTTCGACAACACCAATACCGAATTATGTCAAACTTGTCGGTTTCTTTTTTGCATCTCTCCTCATTTTGCTAAAAAACTTTGCACAGTATCCATAAAGCCTATATATATATATATATATATATATATATTAACATTCTAAAGAATAATATGTTGCCTTACCCCTAAAGCATGTGTGACAATATGCCCAATTGTGCCACTACGTCCCCTAGAATCTCTCTCCTTGACCGCTTCGCAACTCAAGAGGTTTAAAGAAATTATGCCATGAAATATCTGTGCCACACAATTTTAACTCAAATAGGTAGGCACACTCCTTTGTGATCCCACAAACTACAATATCATGATTCACGAAGCATGAGACATAGCTTTTAATGATGCTCAAAACTGTAAAGTAAAACACTCGCAAGGAAAATGTGGTTAAAAGCATGTAAACGGACATGAATCGATATAGGACTCAACAATACTAAATTAATAATTTTGAGAAAAATAAGATGTGTGAAGATGTACAAGGCTGAGTAGGCGAAACGTACTTCAGCTAGGCCCAAGTCCATTATGGGGAGTTAGCTAGACCCACCACTCTAATTCAAGGATCTACTTGAACACTAGTGGGATAGCTTAATCCAACACCTACAAAGAGAAGACACAAAAGAAATCCAAACCAGACTTCCATATATTGTATTAGTACCTATAAATAAAGAAAAGAAAAAATGTTCTTGGTCCTTAGAGCATTTGCATTAGTCCGTCTAAAATATTCTGTCTATTTTAGCATAACAACCTATTTTTTCTATCTTACATAATCACTTTGCAAAAATACTTACATCAGATTATCTATAATATACCCTCTTTTATTTAAATAATATTTTTCTCTTTTTATTTTTATTTCACACTTACCTGTGGCCCCACCCACCTTACCACACACTCCTAAGTCTCCAAACTCATTACTTCTCTAGACACTCTCTTTCTTTCTATTTCTCCTTCTCTTTCTTCTTTCTTCTTCTCCTTCTCATTCTTTCTTCTTCTGCATCTTCTTCTTCTTCGGCATCCTCTTCTTTCTTCTTCTTCTTCTTCTTCTTCTTCTTTTGCAATTTGAGTTTGATTATGGGTAGTGATTTTGTATTTGCAATCTGGGTGGTGATTTTGGGCTCTCCGCTGCTGCTTTCTCTTCTTCTACTACTTTTGCATTTTCTTCTTCTTCTTTTGCAATTTGGATTTGATTATTTATATGGGTTTGATGATTTTTTTTTAAGAGAGGGTTTGATGAATTTGGGATATAAATTTAGAATAAGTTTGAAGAATTTGATGATTTGTATAGATTTGTTGTTGGATTTAAGAGAGGATAGAAGGAGAAAGAGGGTAGAGGAAGAGAGAGAATTGGATGAGAGAAGAGAGAGAAAAAAAAATCATATAAAAAGCTACAATAATCATGTAAATATACACGGCTACTGTAGCAATTTTGGAAATGCACAATGTTATTGAAGGACTGATGTTGGTAGATTTTGAGCGAAAATGAGTAAAATGATGCATTTTTTTCTATTATAGAGGGACTGGTGCGAGTGCTCTTAGGATCTGCTCACCCAATGAAAGCAAAACAAACGTGCATACTTTTAGGGGCAAATAGGTATGGAGAGAAGGAAAGGGTAATGTAGTGAGGTGATGTGTGGATTAGCCGCTTTTGCAATATTTACCATAATTTTGAAACCCAGATCATTCAAAGGACTGAAAAAGAGAGATGTTCAAAGTTTTTGAGATCGGGTCGATGTTTAATCAAGGTCAAATTGTGACATTTCATTTAATTTTTTAATCAATTCAAATAATAAATTATATTTATATATAGTAATTTCCCAATTTTGACCAACATAAAGCTTGTGGCCCAATGGTTGCCACAGAAGATATGCACATCTGCCAAGAGAACGTAGGTTCAAGCCTTGCTGTAGACAATTTTCAGCATTATTTTCAAAAACAAGGTAGTGGGTTGTACCGTGACCAAGAAAACCAGCCTTTATGATAGTTCCCCATTAACCCATTACGATAGTATATGGCAAGTGTAGAAAAGTTTATGGCTATAGCATTACTCTTAAAAGTCCGTCCCCATTAACCGCTCGGGCATCAACCTAGAAAGAATCAATTCCAAGCCTATTGATAATCCATGATCACCTTCCTTGGTGTTCTTTAATTTTTTAAATTGGTTCAATTGTGAAATAAAATATTAGGACATGTGTATCTAGGGGGAATTTTGAACCTTCCAAATTGTTTCCCCCCTCTTGTCTCTTTACTAGTTCTAAGAACCCATGGCTTGGGTCATGGGATTTGTTGGAAAAAGTTTCTCTCCAAACTAGTTTGGAGAGAAATTCTTCAAACTCCTCTTATATCTTTTTATTAGTTATGAATTTTCCATGCTAACGAAGTTTCAAAAAGATCAAAGATTAATAATTATGTCATCAATGACATATTTTAATTTCAAGTTTTTGTGGTAAAATTATGTACAAAATATAAGTTTATTGATTAAATGGTAAATAACATCTTATTTGAATGAAATTTGATATGCATGTTAATAACATTAAGAACATGTAATCTAACGGTTAGATTTTCAAATTCATATTCAATAAAAAGAAATAGGACAAGTTTAGAGAGTTTCTCTCTAAACTAGTTTAAACTTTAAAGAGAAACCTTGTCTAGTTTTTCTACTACAGCCTCAATTATTTTACATGGAATTTTGTTATAAAAAAAGAGTTACATGGTTCTAGTGTTCTACCATTCACTGGAGCTTCTCTAATAGGGATGGATGCTGTTGCTGAAGAATTGGTTTACTTTTATTGAAGCTTTGCTAATAAGTAATAAGAGAGGTGCTCCTGTTGGAGATCTGGGACAATGAAATTTTTAATTGGTAGTCCATGCCAAGTGGTGATGGACTCTCCTTATTGCATGTGGGGCTTGCGGACTTGGGCTTCCTAGCATATAAATGGCTCTAGGTTGCTCAATTCACCAGCCTAAGTTCCTGGGTATGGGCCAAGAAGCTCAGTATTTGCTTGACCCATCTGCCTTAGAAGTTGTTAGAGATATATTAGACATATTAGCCCAATGTAATAGACCCAAACCGAGTCTTACCTGTACTAATAGTCTAGGGTTTAATCGCCTATATATACTCATATTAGGATTCATTGTAACACAAGTTATTGTACTACACTCTTATACAATAAAGATGTAGCCCTTAAGGGATTCCTCTGTGGATGTAGGCCAACCACGTAACCTTTGTGTTCTCGGTATTCCTATTCTATGCTTCCCCTTCCGCATCCACTTTAGCATATACAATATGGTATAACACATGACAAAAGTATTTGGCTTTCATATCAAGGGTTTCCAAAACAACCTGCAACAATTATTTGGTGATTTTACAAGCATTTTCGTCATACTATACGTTTTGAGTTAATTTTAATCATTTGGGAGGCTTCAAATTTATTTTTTCATTTGTGTTGATACAGTGGAATCTCAATCACGGTGGAGATTTGGGGGCTATTATATCATTTTAAACATTTTTTGGGATATTATGATAATTTTAGAGGTTTTGTATCTGTTCTATTATTTTAGAGGTCTCGAGAGCTTCTTTTTTTTTCTTTTATTTATTTATTTTTTCTGTTGAAGGTTTTAGAGGACTTTTTGTGAGTATTTCAAATTCAAATTTATATGAACTTAAAGCATCCAAACAATAGATATAACAATTCTAAAATTCAAATCCTCCTATGTAACAAATGAACCCAAATAAGCTTATTCGGGTTCATTCAAAATTAAAGTAACTAAACACATCATAAAATAATTCTCTTAAATTCTTTGAGTTTACACTTTTTTTTTAATATAAAAAAATCTCACTCTGACCTATGCATTGGAGAGCCGGAGGCCCAAAGGTGGAGCTAAAAAAATTTATTTGCGGGGTTGTGGTTAACGTTGCTGCGTCCATTAAAAAGGGACTAATTTGGGTTTCTCGTATCGTATGTTCTAGAATCTGAATATACTGATAAGAGTTTTGGGCTGGGCATTCATTTCCGTTCACACCAGTCATTACCATCACGAATGCAAAAGGCCCTGGGAACCTTGGCCCAACGGAAGCCCAAACCTTTGCCGATAGTATCCTTTTGGCAAATAAAAAGAACAAAGGCATCCACCATGGCCTAATAAGTAGTTACGATTGGTAAAAACATTTTTCTTCCCTCTTGGTCCCAGACTCAGTCTTTCCCCTGTCGTTTCACTTCTACCAGTGTGAGTAGAATTTAATCTCAAATATTTGGTTTAAATATAATGCCGTAAAACTTATACTTCTTTTATTTATTTATTTTTATATATAATAAAATCTTAACATATGACTATTTATCATCAGATCAAACACATCAATTAGTTTTTTTGGTATAGTCAGGATTTCTATGATAATTGCTTATTATGGTAAGAAATCGATTAATTTTTTGGTGTATGTAGAGAATTTAACAAATTAAACTAACTGAAAATCCACAAATTAAAAACTATACTAATTAATTAGGTTAATTGGCATCCTCGTTTTTTACTATAATTTAGCAATCAAAACATATCGAGGCCTCATCCCCAAAAAAAAAAAAAAAAAATCGAGGCCTCGATGTACCTGCCGGGCCAATTACCTGCACTAGGTGTTGCAGAAAGCTTTAAGGACAACCTTGGCCCACCCCAGGCCCACTTATACCTTGCCTCAAAGGTTTTCTTCTTCTTAAGGCTGGGGGTAATAGAGTTTTGGTGCCTGCTCATGCATGTATGATGGATTATATGAAAAAGAGTCAGATAACAACCCCTATTGACTGGTCATTGTTCCCTTAATCCACCAAACTAGCTGGGCCTTTGCTTCTAAAATAATATGAAACTGCTCTGCCTACCCTCACTAATTGAGTGAGAGATATAGCAATAGGACCGGAAGAGATAGAGGTGAGTTTTAGTCAAAAAGCTTTTATATATATTTGTTTAATTATTTATCGATAATCCAAAAGCTTTTATATTTGCTGTAGTATATTTGATTATTCATTTGAGCAGGACATGTCTATGACTATAAGCACATGGCACTTTATTAAATTGTCATTCTGCTGAGCCTTGGATCATTTTCAAAACTAGTCGTACACTTGTGAAGCTATTATCAATTCATTAAGGGAAAATGCTATAAAGAAGTTGCCCTCACGGTATGAATCATGAGCTCTTCTTCTTGACTTTAGGATTCTAATATCTATAAAGATGGTATTACTATTTAAATATATATCACATATTCACATGCGGCATTATAACAATTCCATCCCATTATTTTTAGTTATGAAGAACAAAATTTAGGTGTTATGAACTTGTGATTAAATTGATATATACAATTATGTGATCGTATTAATTGAACTATATGGTTTATTTTATTATTTTTTAAGAAGATAACATTGTTTCTGCAATTTTAGTTAAAACATCCATATTATTGAATGCATGCAATCAAATAATTTGACGAGAAACTAATAATAAAACAACATGATTAAACTAGTTTTAAGAATTTATTATTATTATTTATTAATCAGAACCAAATCATATTATAAACACGATCGAAAATTAAGAACTAAAATCTATAAACTTTGAATGGTGTATATATATAGAGGATAATATAAACTTTGGATGGTATGACTTATCCACAACTCACAAAAATGTACTACTAAATATTGAT
This sequence comes from Quercus tomentella, assembly GCA_028535165.1. Lineage (NCBI taxonomy): Eukaryota > Viridiplantae > Streptophyta > Magnoliopsida > Fagales > Fagaceae > Quercus > Quercus tomentella. The sequence goes on from JAPQVY010000001.1 coordinate 30,896,521, forward strand.
AAAATGAAACTTGGAAACCGCGAGCTTTTCAAGTCTCAAATATCCATGCCACTTAGTTGCTATATCGTAAAGATGCTACAGGTAACATATATATTGTAGGTGCAGAGATATATATATATATATATATATATATATATATATGAAAGAATCATCAATTCAAAAGAAAGATCTAAAAATGAGATGACCCACTTCATAATCTTCCTCCTAGCTAGATATTAAGTCTGAATCTATACATTTTTTTTTCAAAAGGCAGAGAGAGAGAGAGAGAGGTGGGGTGTGAGTAAGGGTTGTTTTATTTTTTGTATGGGCTTGGTGACAGAAACAAAACGTGCATAGATTCCATTTGGAGATTTCCGAGGCCACGACCCTTAAAATAGGGGCTGCGAAGCAGCGCCGCTTGCTTTTTATATTTTGGTTCTTTATGGTCCTAAAGTTCTTAAATTATTAGTTTAAGGAAGGAGACCTTAAAGTCCTATATGGAATATTATACTTTACTAGTATAATAATAATATATCAATAATATTATATTCAGATTTGTTATGGTTCTCAAAACAAAAATATTGAGATTTGTTTGTTATTATTATTATTATTTTTTTAAAAGGGTTTGGTTTGGTCAGGAAAAAAATTTGGATTCCTATCCTCACGTGAAGTGTTCTCAAAATCAGGGATGTGTTCATATTTGTTAAAGTTACTACTCCACTCAAATCCACTCCCTTCCAAAATCTTAATTATTTTCTCGCGTATTCACCTATAAGCCAAGGTTCTAGCTGGAGAGATACCTTGTTTTGTTTTTTGCTTTCTTTTTCTTCTTTTCATGATTATGGAATGTAGGATTTGATTCACCCTTAAGGAGCTCCATTTCAAAGATTTCCTTAGCTTGCCAATTGATTATCATCCTTTTGCTCTTTATCATAGCTTATATTCTTTTTCCTGTATAAAAATATATTATATAGAAGAGTCACTTACATGGATGGAATTTGGATTTAATCTCAATGGGTTTAGAGTATGAATATTTTTTATTCATTTAATGATGAGAATTACAAAAATATTCAAGATTAAACTAATACTTGAAATTTAAACTTATGTCTATTAAGTATTAATAAAATATAATTAAATAAAAATTGTTACTTAATACATTTTAACTTAATCATCTCAAGTTGTGATAAATTTACAACAATTTATCTTATGTTAACAACATGGCACCATTGAGTTGGTCCGTAGATGAGTTGGCAAGCATCTTCAATACAATGGCACCATTTGAGTTTAGGTATTTATTAACTAAAACTCTTTATTATTATTATTTTTTTTTTTTAGTTTTAGGTGGGGGAATAAATAGGTGTAAGCTAGCCGGTCATTTCCAATTTTGGGGTCTTTCTAGGCTAACTTAATTCTACTCAAGTGTTAGACGTAATTTTTTAAAATTTAAAATTTTGATTTTAATGATATGTACTACAAAATCACTTAATTGTATATAAATTATAAAAAAGAAATTTGTGAGGTCAAGAGGGATAGCCCTTGAGTAGTTTTTTTTTTTTTTTTTTTTTTTTTATAGGATTTTTTGAATAAATAATATAATATATAGGGACACCAGTTAACCCAAAAACTTAAGCCAATGACTTTAGGCTCAATTATGTTATGTCAACCATTCGATCTTCTTATAAAAAAAAAAAAAAATCACTTTTTTAATTATATTCAATGTGAAACTTAACTCACATGTGTATATCTAACAAAATATTTTTTTATTGATGGTTGGAAATCTTTCGAGGGATAAATTATATATATATATATATATAGAGAGAGAGAGAGAGAGAGAGAGAGAGAGAGAGAGAGAGAGATTTGAAACCAAGTATTTTTTTTTTCATTGAAGAACAAGATAACATCATTGAACCATTAGACTCTTAACCAAAGAGTTAAGACTATATTTTAAATTTATTTTTTTAAAGAAAGAATCTAGCATTGTGCAAGTTATCACAAGTGAGAATTTTTAAAAATAAAATAAAATGGAAAGATGTATTATCTGATTTGACTCGATTTTGGTTGACCCCATTAAAATTGAATGTTGTTGGATTCACATAATATAGATTTTCTTTTAATTTGTGTGTTTTACATAAAAATAGTAATAATGTAGATTTCTACACATAATATTTTGTATTTGATATGGTCCATAAAAGTCTATGTTACATATTAAATTGTAAAGAATACCTTTTTTTTTTTTTTAGATAGAATTTCTACTCTAGCCTAATTTAAGTGTATATGTGTGTGAAGCTCCCTTCTGAAGAATACCTTCAAGTCATAACACTTGTTCAATTATTAACAACTAAGAAATTCTGGACCTTGTTTTTTGGAATATATTAATAGGAAAAACGTAGAAATGCCATTGGATCAAACGGCAATGTGAAGGCCAATCTCTTTTCCCTAAGGATGCTCCTACGTTTGTCAGTTTTTTAGGGTTAAAAAGAGAGTCGAAATGTAAGCCATACCTGCTTAATTGGCGCGTGCCCAAACGCATTAAGATCACGTGAAAGGCAGTATGGTTAATATATATAAATTGCTTAGTTTAGTACTTAATAGATATAGATTATTAATTTCTCAAACAATAAACTAATGCAAAATTGCAAATTATATTAAGCCATGCTTAAGACGCATGACACTGCATCTGCATGGTACTGCAAGCTTGCGGAGTTTACAATCTACCATCATCTTCTGCACATTCTGCTGTTTCTTTTGGTGTAAGATAATAAGATGAAACTAATTCACATACAGAGAAGCTCTGGAAATCTTACATTTTTACGTACAACTTTTACTTCTTAGTAAAGAATTACAGCAATATTTATAAGCTCTGCTCAGGGATTTGATTAATTTTAGGGGGTGATCGATGTGGTTAGTCAGAGACGGTCTAAGATTTTGTGTGTGCCTGACGAACATACTTAATTAGAAAGCACAGCACTTGTTTCCTAATGTCTGGAATGCTTTTGAGTATGTTGTAAATATTAACCAATTCCTGATTGTTATATATATAGTCTTATAGATAGCCATGAACCGACCATAATGTTTGAAACAAAAAGAAAAGAAAAGAAAGAGAAATGATAAATGGGGGTTGTGCTCAATAACATGACTAAGCCTAAGTTTGAGTAATTAGGAGAACTTTGACTGTGGCATTCTTTATAATTTAATTCAATGCCTTTTATTTTATGATCGATGACTGCTCTGTGTTTCAACTGAATTTCAATCACGAAAATGTGGATAGTCCTAGTGAATATCCCCAGTTTAATTGGAGTATTGGACTCAGTTTGACGCACTAATACTAGTGAAGCTGCTTGATTGTATTGGAATTTTGAATTTAAGTTAACAATGATAGAATCATAATTAAAGGATAAATGGCACCAAAAAGAAACAACATATGATAAATATTAGAAGATTACAGTGATAATCCCCGTACTAAAATGAGGTGGCAGTTCCCCATTTTTATGAGAGGCTCCTTATGTGTGTTTGTTTCTTAAAAAAAAGAAAAAAAGAAAAAAGAAAAAAAAAAGTTAATGCTTTGATGATAACTTTGGACAAGTGTCCTAGAAGATTAATGATAGAGCTCCACTTGTTGTAAATCTGTTAGTTACTACGAAGTCAAATTACTCCCAATTTGGAAGGAAAAAAACGGTGATCTATGGAAAAACCCTTATAAATGCTTGATAATATATATAATATTGGAATTATGTGATAATGAAATTATTTCTTACACCAATTGTTTTTAAGGAAAATTTTCAAATAACCTTTTAAAAAGGAAAGTTGATTGGACAAAAAAAAAAAAAAAAAAATCAAACTTTTTATTTTATATTATTCATGGGATAAAATCAAACTTAAATCCCCCTTCCACCAAATGGGAGAGGGTGAATATACAATTATAGAATATTACCTATATTGATAGGTCAAGAATATATTGACCCCTTGTGATGAATTAACAAATTAATAAGCCAAGTTAATTAATTAATTCAATTAGCATGCAATACGCATAATAGCACAAACAAATCACCAATTAATCTAAGTGCAGCGGAAATTCAATTGACACGGTGATTTGTTTACGAATGGGGAAAACCTACACAGCAAAAACCCCACCGGGTGATTTTAAGGTCACTACTTCCGAGAAGCCACTATTATCAAAACAAGCGGTTACAAGTAAAGGAATCCCAGTACCTTATACCAACTTATAGTTGAACCCTTACCCCAATACCCAATTGGACTTGTTCTTTAGTGACAATCTCTCATTTTCAATGCGCGGCTCTCAATACGTGACTAACCAATAGATGTGGAGATCCCAGTACGCAACTTAATCACCAACTTGGGAAAGATGTTGACTGCAAAGTTCTTCAGTTTATCACACAATAAAGATCATGAAGCTCCTTGGTCACAAAACTCTACGGTGTACAAACACAGCAACTTCTTCAAGAGAAAGATGAATTAGGGCAAATTTTGTCTCTGATCACAATTTGCATAAACAAAACTTTGCTTTACACTTGCGCAACCTTTGACAGCCCTTAAAATAATCCTTATATATGTTTAGGGTTGTGAGAAAAGAAATCCTAAACATGTACCCACGGATTGGATGCAAAACAAAATTGAAAGTCTATTTTTCATAAATCTCAACAGATAGCTTATCTATCAAGCTAGCTATCAAGCATCGAGCTTTAGTAGCTTTTAAACCTTGATAGATACTAGCTGTCGAGTTTTAAAATCTAGCACTTCTTCACTTGTTTCTTGGATAGATTTGCATGGCTTTAACACTTGAACTTGAAACCTTGTTCCTTGAAGTATTAAACACATTCTAGATCTACCCAATTATAAGTAAAGTGCGTTTTGTCAAAGGATTAGCCAATTACATAAAATATTGACATATGTTCCTAACATGATTCATGTATGTCCTAACACACATTTTAAAAAATGTCTACTATCTATTTGAGAAAATAATTATAAAAGTAGACTTTGTAAAAAAGAAAGAGATCAAGAACAATTGAAATCTTATTCTTCTTTTTTTTTTGTTTTTTGTTTTTATTTGACTTAGTTCAAACATTAAAATTCAAATGAAAGGGAAAATGAAATATAGATATAAATTTCTATTAGGTAAGTGGGTTTCAATTAGCTTAACTGGTAAAGTTTTTGATGGTTGAATAAGAGATCTAGGGTTCAATCCCCGCCTACACCAAAAACCGATTGGTGTCTTGGTCTGATGATAACGAGCTCTCATTAAGAGCGGACACCATAGATTTGTCGACACTCGATTTTGCACCCATGATTTAATTAAGGAAGATGACTGGAATGACCATCCATGTACCCCAAAAATCATGATTGCATCACATGCATTAATTCATTCATTGCATATCATAAAAATGATCTTAAGATTCGAACGGTCATGACGGTATGTCTGGTTTTAAAATCGGACCGTCGGATCGAAAGATATCACATGATCAAGTTTAGATGGTCAGCATGCATTGTGTCTAGGTAGAGTCGACCACGCATTGGATTGCTTAAATATGAATAAAGGGGATAATTGGATAATAATAAAATTATAAATAATCTGAACTTTATCAAGATTTATTTTAGAGTATTTATCTACAAGATAATTGTTGCTGAAGAGACCTGAATTATCCAAAAAAGAGGTAAAAATCTTAGAATACGGATTGAAAACACGTCTAAGTGTAAGGCCTGGCTCAAGAAAACCTAAAAAAGGAGTCCAAAATGCACCCGAGCACGAAAGTGCGTTTGGTGTCCAAAAGTACCATTTGGCACTTTTGGAGTGCCGATCGGCACTTTCAAAGTGCCGAATGGCACCCTTTTGGGCTTTGGCCCAACTCTTTTTGGGTGCTGATAAGGCACATTCTTTTCGATTTTGACGCGTCCTGATTCGCATTCTACCCGTTGTTGCTTATTTTTTAAGCATTCCAGCCTCTATAAATAGAGACTAGATCCCAAAAATTTAGCATATTCTTTTATGCTCTAGGAGAGACACCTTTTCACACTCTCAAATTTCTTACCCCCTTTCTGGTATTCTCTCTTAAACTAGGGTTTTTAGGTTTCGAAGATAATTGCATAAATTTTTTTGAACCCTAAAACATCCTCTCAAGAAGAAGAAGTGCTCCATGCAAGATGTTGTTTCTGATTACCCTTTTCTTTTTTTTATACTTTTCTTGTAGTAAAGATGCATGTTTGTATATATTTTTTCGTTTACTTGTTTCAAGTATCCATAACATGAGTTGTTAATTTATATTGTTAAAGCATGTTCTTAATTATTTTATTATGGTTATGTTAGGACATATGTGATTCACTTGTTAGGAACATATGTCACTATTTTATGTAATTGGCTTATCCTTTGACAAAACGCACTTTACTTGTATTTGGGTAGATCTAGGATGTGTTTAATACTTCAAGAAACTATGTTTGAAGATCAAGTGTTGAAGACATGCAAGTCTGTCCAAGATTCAAGTTGAAGAAGTGCTGTTCATTAAAGTTCGATAGCTAGTTCGATAGTTAGCTATCTATTAAGATTAAGAAGCTGTTCCAGCCCCAAGGCTCGACATCTGCTCAACAGCACCTCGACAGATAGCTATCTGTCGAGCTTTATGAAAAACAGAATTCTAGTTCTGTTTTGACTCTAATCCGTGATTATGTGTTTGGGCCTTCTTTTCTTCTAACCTTAGACATATAAAATGATTATTTTAAGGGCCGTCAAAGTGTACACAAGTTGCACAAGTGTTGAGCAAAGTTTATTCAAGCAATTTGTAACTGGAGACAAAGTTTTGCCCTAGTTCATCATTCTTGTGAAGAAGTTGTTGTGTATGTGCACCGTAGGGTTTTGTGACCAAGCATCTTCTTGATCTTCATCGTTGGGATGAACTGAAGAACTTTGTAGCCAACAACCTTCTTTAGTTGGTGATTGAAGTCACGTACTGGGATCCGCGCATTGGTTAGTTACGTACTTGGGAGCCATGCATCAAAAGAGGAAATTGTCACTACAAAACAAGTCCAATTGGGTATTGGGGTAAGGGTTCAACTGTAGGTTGGTATAAGGTACAGAGATTTCTTTACTTGTAACCGCTTGTTTTGATAATAGTGGAATTTCGGGAGTGGTGACCTGAAAATCACCTGGTGGGGTTTTTGCCGTTAGGTTTTCCCCATTCATAAACAAATCACCGTGTTATTTATTTTTCGTTGCATAATTAGTTTATTGGTGATTTGTTTGTGCTACCATGCGCTTTGCATGTTAATTTGATTAATTAATAAATTTGGCTAATTAATCAATTAATTTATCACAAGGGGTCAAATCATTTTTGGCCTATCAAGTGGTATTAGAGCGGGCACACTCTGATTAGGGTTTAATCTTTGCTGTGTTGATCCATTATAAAGTACAGTCGTTAATCATACCTCCTTTATTTGATGGCACTAATTATGCATACTGGAAAGTACGCATGAGAGTTTTCTTGCAGTCTTTAGATGAGAAAGTGTGGCAAGCTGTTGAGCTAGGCTGGACCAAGCCGAAGGAAGCGCCGACCGACTGGGATGATGCCAAGATCAAGGCAGCAAACTTCAACAGCAGAGCGTTGAATGCCTTATTCAGTGCGGTCACCAATGAAGAGTTCAAGAAGATATCCTCCACTGAAACTGCTAAGGAAGCATGAACCATCCTCCAAACAACTTATGAGGGAACAAAGGCTGTTAAGGATTCAAAGCTTCAGAGGCTTTACTATAAGCTTTGAAGAGATTAAGATGGAGGAGGATGAGTCGTTCGATGAGTTCTATGCCAAGCTCAAGGACATAGTGAACTCAGCTTTCAATCTTGGGGAAACCATTTCTGAACCCAAGATTGTGAGAAAGGTGCTCAGATCTTTACTTGAGAGATTTCATGCTAAGATTACGGCAATCGAGGAATCAAAGGATATTGACAAGATTCCTTTGACAGAGTTGGTTAGAAATTTGTAGACCTACGAGCTAGGGTTGACTAGGATTGGCAAGACGAGTAAAGGCAAGAGCATGGCACTAAAGGCCAAGAGCAGTGAGACAGATGAGTCTTCAGATGATGAAGATTCTAAGATAAAGTCCTACACCATCAGGCAGTTCAAGAAGTTTATGAAGAATGCCAATGGAAAGGGTTTCGACAAGGACCGTAGGCAATCCAATTCTTCTCAGTTCAAGATCCAAGACAAAGGGAAGAAGGATGCAAGGGATGGCGGTCAGTAACCTGTTCCCGTAGGACCTAAGTGCTTTAGGTGTCAAGGCTTCGGTCACATAAAACAAGAGTGTCCTACATATCTCAAGAGCATTGGGAAGAGTAAGGCATTTGCTACTACCTTGAACAACACCGAGCCTGAGGATGATTCCGACAATGAGGATGACAGAATCTTGAATGCCTTCACTGCCACTATTAATCCTACTGATGGGATTGTTGAAGATGTGGTTGAAGAAGAGGAATTGGTGGAATCCAAGTTTGAGAAGATGGATAATCAAGATGATATCCATACAGCCTATGAGAAATTATACAAGCTTTCTGAAAAACATGAGGAACTTTATAGGCTGACCACTAAGAAGCTCAGTGATGTGGAACTTGATCATGAAGAGCTGTCCACAAAGTTTGATGAGGCTAATCAGACTATTGGAGCACTGAGGTACGAGAACAATTTCTTGGCTGAGAAGACCAAGAAGCTTGAAGCGGAGCTGTTTCAAGTCAGAGCTCAATTGAAGAGGACTTCAAGTGTAAAGTTTGATGAGATGCTCAGTCTTCAGAAATCTGCTTCTGATCAAACAGGTTTAGGGTATGGTTTCTCTTCCTCTAATACTGCTTCTACTAGTACTACTGTTTTTATTCCTCCTAGCAATAATGTTGAAATTGAGAACAATAATGTTAAAACTGTTTTAGTTAGTGAGAACTTAGACAAGGGAAAATCTATCTTAGGAGCACCTCCTAAGCAAGATAAGAAGGAAGTTAAGAACCCTAGGGCTAAGAAGGCTAACTCTCAAAAGTCTAAACAAAAGAAGCAGCATCTCTGTCATCATTGTGGAGTTGTCAATCATACTCGACCAACGGCAATGGCATGATAACATCTGGAAGCCAGAATCAACTTTAACCCTCTCTTGCTCCCCTTGGAGATCTTCTCAAAGCCCTTATGTTCCTTTCGAACTTGAACGGTTTTAATTCTTCCTCCTCACTACCGGTTCAAGGGTTTAATCAAAGGAAAGGTTCTTCCAGGGTGTGTTAGGAAAAGGGTTCCAAGTTATTCTATCACTTTTCTCTCTCTCTCTTCTTGTTTTTGTGTGTGCATTACTTGTGTGTTTTGCTTTTAAGTTTTGAGTTAGTCTAGTTTTTATACTTTGCATTGTTTAACATGTTTTTGTTTGTTTTCAGTTTTGATTATTATCTTTAATATAAAAATTAAAAAAAATTGAAAAATCAGAAAAATACAAAAATAGTGTGTGTTATGTGTACATTGGTACTTGTGTACCTTGGATGGCCATTGAAACAAAGTTTTCTAAACTTTGTATCTCTTGTAGCTTAGATGAGCATCTCTATGCACAACTAAGCAAGTGAGCTTTGTGGCTCTTGTTTGTGATGAGTAAGATTAAGTTATCTCTTGTACTTAACACTCGTATCACTCTTTTTGACGGGAAGGACTAGAAAATCCTATGAGTAAGGCATAAATAATCATCTCACCACTGTTGCCCGCCAATCATAATATGACACCTGTATGCTTCGGCATAGCAAAAGTGCAGTATCAATGACATTTGTGTTCTTCGGCATAGCAAAATTGGAATGTCAAATGCTTACCATCATTGAGTATTTCTTTTCTCTCTCTTATATGCCCATGCATGATTTGCTTAAATAAAAAATGTAAAGAAAATGAAAAGCAAAAATATCAAAATGCTTTAAATATGGTTACAAGCGTGTATTCTAGGAGATGTGGGAGTTATAGGATGTACCTTGAAGGTGATAGTTCCCATCAAACAGTTATGATTGTGTGTGAGTTAAAGTGATTTTCTCATATCTCAAATCGTCATAACATGTATACACTTATGCAATCTTGCGATGTTTTTCACACACAACACGCAACATTCTTTGCTACTTTTGATACATGTGCAGGTACAATGTGATTTGGCCATCACAAGGTTTTACATGTGTTAATGTATGCTTACTAAACTGTCTTAACTTGTTTTTGAAATATAAAATTGGTTAAACTTGTTTAGTGTGTGTGTGTGTTTTTGGGATCATTGTGCTAAAAATTTTTTGTTGAGAGATGATTTTGAGAGTTTAAAATGTTGCTTGGATCTTTGGTTGAGTTGCATGCTTGATTGCATTCATATCTGTGTTTTTTCCCTTCTTGAAAAAAACGATTTTTAAGCAATCTTGACACATCCTTGATACTTGGCTATTTGTTGAGCTCTTAAGGTCTTTGCTTATCGCAATCTTGACAGATCCTCGAGAGTTGGTGGAACGAACGAGAAAGTTTCTGAATCCTCGATAGCTTCTCGACACCTGGTGGATCAATCGAGCCTCATCTCCTGTGTCTAATGTTTTTGTACCTCGACACTTTCTCAACACCTATATCTGTTGACGGCAAAATCCTCGACACTTGGCTCGACACCTTGCTCGACACCTCTATCTGTTGAGAATTACTAAAGCTCTATATATTGGGTTGTCGCGATGCGGTTCTCATTTTCTCGATCTCTCTCGATTTATCCGCTCCTATTCTCCTCCTAAACACTTTCTTCTCCCTCTAAACCTTTAGCCCACGTGATTTTCGGCCTTTCCTTGCCTCAAATCACTTGGTATGTGTTCTTTTTCTCTCATTCTTCATGTATTTCATGCATTTAGACCTAGGTTTTGGGGTTTTTGAAAATTTTCAGGGTTTTCCAAAATTGATGAGTTATTGTTAAAATTTTGGGATGGGTTTTTGATTAAATGAGTTTAAAATCTCATGCATTGCATCACATTAGCATAATAACAGTATTATCATGCATTTTAAATGTGTGCAATTGATTGTGTGCTGGTAGGATTTGATTGGGCTGAGCCCATGATGCAATTTCTTTTGCATATCACATGTTCATGCATTCCCTATGCATACGTACTCTCTTTTCTATATACTTGTTATATTTGAATTGCTTTGGGACTTTTCTGATTGTCTCTCTTTCTCTCCCTCTCTTTTTGTTTATGTTAGTCGTGTCTATGGCACCTAAGCTTAAGTCAGCTTCGTCCCAGAACCCTTTGCGTTCTAGGGCATCGTCTTCTTCTGATCCTACTCCTTCTCATATTCGGTTCCGTGATGAGGATGCCTAAAAGGACTTCTCGGAGAACTTTCCTCGACGAGGTGTTCATTCGGAACGCTGAGTCATTTTGGCGGACTTTGTCGACACTGACCTTCCCACTGTCATTCATAGTTGGGGATGGGAGTCACTGTGTGACGTCCCGGTCACTTGTCCGACAGTGCTGATCCAGGAGTTTTACTCCAACATGCATGGTTTCGATTTTTTAGTACCTCTCTTTTCTACTCGCATTCGAGATACGCGTATTATAGTCACACCACAGCTTGTTGCGGATGTGCTTCATGTTCCGAAGGTAGAGCATCCTGACTACCCCAATTGTGAGTGTCTATGGACTGTGTCCAAAGATGAGATGATTTCCGCTTTTTGTGAGCGTCCCGCAGATTGGGATGATCATCAGTGCACACCATGTCAGCCTTTTGCTAAAGGTCCTAGATTCATGAACATGGTGATGACTTTTGTTTTGCACCCACTATCTCACTATAACTTTATCACAGAGCCTCGTGCTCGATTTTTGCTTTCTTTATTAGAGCACCTCACTATAGATTTTCCTTCACATTTCATTCTTTTTATCTTAGATATGTATAGGGATACGGCTACCCGTGATAAGCTCATTTTCCCTTCGGCTATCACACGAATTCTATGCCATTTTTCTGTTCCTTTTCCCTCTTCCGACCATTTTCTTGTCATGTGTGCCATAGACTACACTATTGTTAAACGTAGCGAGGTGCAGTTTTGGTCTCGGCAGTCGGATTCAGCAGCTCCTCCGTCTCGTTCTGCTCCGTCTCGTTCTACTCCATCCACATCCACTCCCTCTTCTTCTTTGGGCGATGTGACTCTAGGAGACATCATAGCGTAGCTGCAGTGCATGGATGCTCGCCTTGATACACTCTCTACGGAGTTGTATCAGGTGAACGTTCGTGTCGGTCGTATTGCACGGTGACAGGCGACCATGGGTGGTTTTGCTCTTGAGGCTTCTCCTCCACCACCGCCTCTAGTGGCTTCTGAGTTTGAGGATGATGATGATGATGATGATGGTGATGACGATGATGCTTCGGATGATGATGATGGAGATGCTAGCTCTACCGATGAGATGTCTATTTGACACTCTTACCCTTTGTCACTCGTGACAAAAAGGGGAAGTAGTTTTGGATATGAGAGTAGTCATTCTTTGGGGGAGAGTTAATATAGGACATTTTGTAGTTAGTATAGGACATTTTGTTAGGGGGAGTGTCTGAGGGATGTAGTGAGGATTACCTGTATCTTTTTCTTTTCTCTATTTTAGATACATTTATTCTTGTACATGGGTCTTGTGACCATTTTTGACATACATTGTACTTATCTTTTTTATATATGTTGATGTATGTTTCTTTCACCTACCTTTACATGTGTAGTTTCTTTTCTCTCTTTATGCACATGCTTCTTATTACGTGTATGCAATCTCTTATTTCTGTTTCACACAAAGATGTTTTGATGAGTTTTGTTTAAAGTGTTTCAGAAATACAGGTTGTCAAAGTCTACTTGCAATAAACTTTTTTCTTGCAAAGTTTTTCAAGAGTTTGTGTTAGGATAGATTTTATTGTATTCAACAAGTGAATATGAGTTGAGTGATTTATGACTTCTCTCATATGTTCATTTGTTTGTTGTGGTTTTGTCACGGATTGCCAAAGAGGGAGATTGTTAAGACATATGTGATTCACTTGTTAGGAACATATGTCACTATTTTATGTAATTGACTTATCATTTGACAAAACACACTTTACTTGTATTTGGGTAGATCTAAGATGTGTTTAATACTTCAAGAAACTGTGTTTCAAGATCAAGTGTTGAAGACATGCAAGTCTGTCCAAGATTCAAACTGAAGAAGTGTTGTTCATTAAAGCTCGACAGCTAGCTCAATAGCTAGCTATCCATCGAGTTTAAGAAGCTGTTCCAGCCCCGAGGCTCGACAGTTGCTCGATAGCACCTCGACAGACAGCTATCTGTCGAGCTTTATGAAAAACAGAATTCCAGTTCTTTTTTTACTCTAATCCATGATTATGTGTTTGGGCCTTCTTTTCTTCTAACCCTAGACATATAAAAGGATTATTTTAAGGGCCGTCAAAGTGTACACAAGTTGCACAAGTGTTGAGCAAAGTTTGTTCAAGCAATTTGTATCCGGAGACAAAGTTTTGCCCTAGTTCATCATTCTTGTGAAGAAGTTGCTGTGTATATGCACCGTAGGGTTTTGTGACCAAGCATCTTATTGATCTTCATCGTTGGGATGAACTGAAGAACTTTGCAGCCAACAACCTTCTTTAGTTGGTAATTGAAGTCGCGTACTGGGATCCGCGCATTGGTTAGTCACGTACTTGGGAGCCATGCATCAAAAGGGGAAATTGTCACTATAGAACAAGTCCAATTGGGTATTGGGGTAAGGGTTCAACTGTAGGTTGGTATAAGGTACTGGGATTCCTTTACTTGTAACCGCTTGTTTTGATAATAGTGGAATTTCGGGAGTGGTGACCTGGAAATCACCCGGTGGGGTTTTTGCCGTTAGGTTTTTCCCATTCGTAAACAAATCACCATGTTATTTATTTTCTGCTACATAATTAGTTTATTGGTGATTTGTTTGTGCTACCACGCGTTTTGCATGTTAATTTGATTAATTAATAAACTTGGCTAATTAATCAATTAATTTATCACAAGGGGTCAATTCGTTTTTGACCTATCAGGTTATGATCTCTTTCTTGATTTCAAAGATCTGCATATAATCAATTCTTTTTTTCAAAATAAAAACGGATCTGCATCTTCCTTAGATATAGATTTGAATTTTTCTTAAAATAAAAAAACGGATCTGCATCTTCCTTAAATGTAGATATGAATTTTTCTTAAATCAAAAATGGATCTGCATCTTCATTAGATGCAGATCTGAATTTTTCTTAAATCAAAAACGGATCTGCATCTTCATTAGATGCAGATATGAATCATAAATAAAAAACGGATCTGCATCTTCCTTAGATGCAGATCTGAATTTTTCTTAAATCAAAAAACGGATCTGCATCTTCATTAGATGCAAATTTGCATTTTTTTTCAAATTAGTCACTGATCTATGTTTTCATTAGATGTAGATCTGATTTTTTTTTAACACAGCAGATTTTGAAATAAAAAAGGATCCTGAATGGTTGTGTTAGTTGTGTTTGTTTTATTTAGTACACCTAGCATAAATATATTTCATGAATGAGATCCTCTTCTTAAGAAATCTTTTTTCATTTTTTTTACACATATAAAAACAAATCTGATTTTTTTAAATACACAAATCTAATTTTTTTTTTTTTTAATTATCACAAAACAGATCTGATCTTTTACAAATCAAAAACCATTTTTTCTAAGTTCTTAAAAACAAATCTGATATTTTTTTCAAATTAAAAGACTTTTTTTAATTAAATAAAAATAGATATAATTTTTTTTTTAACCAAGTTTAATATTTTGTATTCACAACAACAGATCTAAATTTTTTAAAACAAAGGAGAGGATGAATTCATAAATAAATTTGTGTGATTTAGTTTATTTCACATGTGCAACATATCATTCATAGCATGCATAAAGGGGTACATTGGTCAGAAGAGTCTAGAAGACCAGACTCTATCTGGGCGGAATGGGTGCCTAACACCTTTCCATTTCGTAACCTAGCCTCCGAATTTAGTTTCTTTAGATAGGTAGACCTAGATCTTATCTTTGCTTTTATTTTGGGTAGATTGTAACTAGGACAAAAAGTCATGTACTTATTTGGTAATTTGTAACTAGGACCCAAAGCCATTTAATTTTCAATTTTTCAAACATGTATTTTTTTAATCAATGAAAGGAAACAATTCAGTCATATATTTTTTATATTTAGTTTTTCTTATTTTTTTTATAAAAAAATAAGTGGCGACTGCACACCACTTCCCCAAAAAGAGAGGTGGCCTTAAAAGCACTCAAAAATCTCTCTTTTTTTGAGAGGAACTTTTCCAATCTCTCACAAGATTGAAACTCTCTAAAAAAAAAAAAATTCTATTAGGTAATGAATTTCATGGAATAGACACCATAGGTTTAAATAATTATTATCTATAAAAAAATTATAATACTCATTATACTTTCTCTAACCTTTTCACCTTCATTTTACGTTTTCATCTCTCTCTCTCTCTCTCTCTCTCTCTCTCTCTCTCTCTCTCTCTCTCTCTCTATATATATATATATATATAGGATTTTCTTCTTTTCTTTTTTCTACTTCTTTTATTATTATTATTATGTCAATTTTTTTTTGTAAAATCCATGTTTACAGGTGATTTAAATGATTTATTGACAAAAATTTGTTTGAATAATTTGATAAGTTATGTTATATATCTTTAGTTATTTTTTTAAAGTAATGATAGTTTATTAAGTTATAAACTTTTATTTTGGCCATTCACAAAATGATCTTTAACCACTTATTATTATAAATTTTTTACTTTTAAATAAGTTTCACCAAAAATTAATTTGGTCTTTTTCTCCAAACACCTATTTTCTATCTCTCTAAAATTTTCAAGGTTTGTTTGTTTGTTTTTTTTGTTTTTTTTCTTTTTTTTTTGTAATTTCATCCATCTCTACACAAAAACCCTCTAGTTTATGGATAAGCAAATGGACATTGAAATTCGAAAACATATTCTCGAGAAAAATGCATATCTTCTTTACTTATTATTAAAAAAAAAAAAAACTTTTATCTTTCTGAATTATGCATACAATTTAATCTATAAATATCTTCAACACATCAATTTAATTTATATATATCTTTTATCTATTATAATAAATAATACTATTGTATACTTGATTTCAACTTTTATTGTGAATATATATATAGTTCTATTTCAACATAAATATTTTAAACTCTTGATTTAATTATGTAAAATTTAAATAATTGGTATAAATAAAATTTCGTATGTATATGAGAATATAAGAGAAAGTTGTATATATATCTAATTATACACATATACTACTAAAATATAATACATCTTTCAAAAGACATAAAAAATCCTATCTTCAATTTATTTTTATTTGAATTATTATATATTATATTCCATGAGACGACAATGGTGAAACCAGTTACTTTCTTCCCATAAAAACATGGACATGAAAATATAAAATCTAACATTTTTGGTAATTCAACTTTTTTCTAAAAAGAAATTTTGGTAATTCAAGTTAAAAAAAAAAAAAAAAAAAATTTACAATGAAGCTAGAAATATGTAATTATTTTTGCAATGGGAAATATGAGGATGCATGCAATGATGACATATGTACTTCTCTCAAAGCATATGAGAATGACATGTGTTAAAATCCTTAAAATCCATTTTGATTTTAGAAACATAATTAGTAAAAAATAATAAAGACAATTAATTTCTCCCCCCATAAACATTTTAGCAAGTTCAAGAGAAAAAACTATCAATAATATTAGTGATAGGTTACAATTAATCAAATATTTTGTGTTTAGTACTACTAAAATTATCCATAAATGTTTTAAGAAGTCCAAGAGTAAAAAGAAAACAACTTTAATAATATTAATGATAGGTTACAAAGTATTGTGTATTTAATACTACTAAAATTACCACCGCACGTCCTTGGTCCGATGATCACTTCATAAATATAAGTGCTTGTAGGGTGTGGGGGGCAAGAGCTGGGGTTCAAATCTCCAAGAGGGAGTTTTACACACATATATACTTAGATTAGGCTAGAGTAGAATTTCTATCTTGTATAAAAAAATACTACTAAAATTAATGGTGTATTAATTTTTTATTCATTATTATTTGTCAATCAATTTTGACAATATATATTACTAATTATATTTGTAAGGACTTAATTTGGTTACTAGGCCTAAGAGTTAAAAGGATCTAGGCCCAAAAAGTCCAATACAATGAATTTGTAGAGAGTGGGTTGAAAAACTAGGCTATAATGAGTTAGGTAGCAATTATAGTGGATCCAAATGACAATAAGATAGAGATAAACTGGTTTTTACTAAAGAAAATAGTCCTCGGTACAGTCTGAGGAGATCAGTTCTTGTATATATTTCTTGAATTTGATTACAAGTACAGTTTTTAGTGTTACAGTATTCTTTTCTTAATTTTTCGATCCCCTTAATTTTTCGATCCCCTTCTTTTAGGGCCTCCCTTCTATTTTATACTATCTTTTCCCTTTCATCTCTGTCCTCCACATGTAGATTAGATTGTTGGTGTTGATTCCTGTCACAACAGCACCTTCCTGAGGTTTCTGGGGAGTAGCTATAAGGCTGATAACTACTGTTCAGGTATCACTTCCTCATTAATGCGGCCAGAGAGTTAATTGCAGAGCATTCAATGCGGTGGTAGCAGCTTTTCCTTAGATATTTCCCACCTCCTATTTGTCCTGTACGTTCATAACGTATATCTTTACCAATAGAATTTCCTGGAATGTCACCTTGGATGGCAGAACACACTTTTTGTCCTTTGCTTCGTTTAGTATAGGAAATACTCCTCCTCGGCTTACCTTCCCCAACCTTCTCATTCATAGCTCACTCACGGAGTCCTAAGCCTTACATATTCATTATTGTGTGTCTGTTCTTGGACCGCAAAGTGTTCTCGGACAAGGCCTAAGGCCCAACATATGTTCTTGGGCCCCTTATCCCTACAATAGCCCTTTAAAACTTCGGTTTTTTTTTTTTTTTTTCCCTCCTGTCCGAGGAGAAAAAATGGGGTTTTGACTTTAGATAATTAATTCCATACGTTTCTCTAATCTCCACACATGAGAATACCGCTTCGCGTGTCCCATAACTGTTCCTGACGCTTCAGAGCCCGCGATGTCTCATTAATTACTCTAAGTGGCGCTTTGTTCCCTGCATCCTACAGTGGGTTTAATTGCTCTAGGCGGCGCTTTGTCTCATTAATGTCTCATTAATTCCGCCTCCTATATAAGGCGCCCGATGGGTTTACTTTTTCCTTTACTTCACAAATCTGCAAACTCTTAAGACCTTTCAAACTTTCAAGCTTTCAAGATTTCCCAAATCGCCCAACTCTCAAGAAGCTCCTAAAGTGTCACCTGTTTTTATTTTTGTAAGTCTTTTACATTCTTAAGTTCTTTTCTTCTCGGCCAACCTCCTCAGCCTTCTAATCTTCAGTTCCTTTTCAAAAACATTTCCCTTACTTCCCTTTAGCTTGCTTAGATGGGTAGATTCAAGAACCTTGTAGATTCTCCTACCGGTATGAAAGGATTTAGGGCCAAGTACCACATTCTCCAAGGAGTTTCCCTATGGTATTGTGCTTCAGACCAGGTGCTCACACATAGGAATGAAGGGGAGATCGTCATTCCAATGATTGCCTTCATAGAAGGGGGAATGACGCTTCCTACTGGTAGGGTAACCAAAGACTACCTAATTGCCCATAGGCTGTGTCCCCACTAATGTGCGCCCAATCTATTTAGAGTTTTAGGCAACATCGATGCTCTCAACGAGCAAATGGGTTTGAGACTCACCTTGCATGACGTCGTCTATATGTACGAATGCCATTCGCTTGCTGACTCGAGCTATTACCTCAAGTCTAGGTCCTCAATTGTTAGGCTTGTATCATGTCTTCCCAAGTCCAACAAGGGCATGAAAGACGACTAACTAATCGCCTCTGGGGAATGACACGATGGTCTTCATTGCCCAACTTGGGAGGGAGAGCTAGGTGGGGTACCCTAGGGTTAGGTCCCTTGACATGGGATTTAGTTTTTTAGTTTTGCTACTCTTACCTTTAACATTTCATTTCTTTTTTATCATGGATTTTATCGGTCTGACTATGATTCTTCTCCTCAGCTATTTTTTACAGATAAAAGGCACGTAGCGCCTAGCCTCAATTTGGTCAACGTCGCAGACCTCAACAGAGTCCTAAGGTCCGAGGTGTTCATGAGTGAGAATAGGCAGCTGAGAGCGGCCCACCTCATTCTAGACTTTAAGCCATTATTGGACAACTTCCAGGAAGTGGGCCACGCAACTAGAGTAGGCAACCCTCAGCTCCGTAGGATAGACGTCTCTGTACCTGGGTTCCTTGCCCGAGAAGACGTTGTGCTCGTTGAGTTGCCTCCCCAACTTGCTCTCCCTAAAGCAGTGGCTCTGTGGGAAGAAACTGCTTCCTCACGCCTATCACTCAAGGAGGAAGCAGAAAATGGCCCAAGACAAAGGGCGAGCCACCTCAGTGGAGAGTAGGGAGGACCCAGGTGTAGCCGAGGTGCACCAACAACACCACACCTGGGCTCCTCGACTGGAGTTAGACAGAGCTACCATTCCATGGAACTCCTCTATTAGGGAGTTTCAGAGAGGGCACTCCTCCTATGTGGTTGAGGCTTTAGAGTAGCCCCTCCTCTTGCTAAGAGATATGGCTGCTCTGAGAGACATGAGGCAGCTAGACCTCTTTATGTCCCTGAAAAGGGATTTGGCCCTAGTGGGTTCACTGTCATACCTTTTAGTTTAAATGCTAAGTTGCCCTTCCCATTTGTTTTATTATTACTATTTCATTATACATACATACATACATATATATTATATGGTATTCCCTTGTTGTTTTTGTACAGGCTATCTAGGAAGTTTTTGTAGACAAGGAGTGGGTCAAGGACGCCCGGAATGATGCTCGTGTTGAGGCCAACCTCCGCGCCGTGGCCAACAAGGCCTTGGGTGCATCTGGACAGAAAAATAAAGAGCTTACTAGTAAGTTGATTGCCGAGGATAGGGCACGTCTGAGTGCTGAAGTGGGCATGAAGAATGCCCAGGACCAGGTTGAGGACCAACGTAAAAGGCTCTACCACACCGAGATAGAGCTAGCCATAGCAAAGCAATAGGTCCTAGAGCTGAATGCTAACCTGGAGGAAGCTAAGGTCGCCGCTCGGATTTCCGAGGAAGCTGTAGAGGCCTCAAAGCAAGCATCCTACAAGCTAGGGGTGCAGAAGACCGAGGTCCGACTGGCAGATGAGTTGGCCAAGGTCTGCAGGGACTACTGCAAGAAAGTGTGGCTTGAGGCTCTCAACCTTGTAGGAGTCCCTGCTACCTCGGAGTGGAGGGAGGCTAGGAATGTCTACTACACTCCTAACATTCATGAGGTTCCAGCCGAACTCCCACCTTCCATTGCTCTTGCACCACTCTCAATTGAGCAGCCCCTTACTACCCAGGCCTCTCTTTCCCCTCTTGAGGTCCCAAAAGTGCCCATCCAAGTTGGTGACCAAGGCCAAGGGGTTGAGATGGCCAAGAACAAGGGTAAGGGCAAGGAGGTCCAGCCTCCACCAGAGGCCAAGGACGCTGCTGAGGCCAAGGATGCTGCCAAGGCCGAGGACGCCACCAAGGCAAAGGATGCTGCCAAGGCCAAGGACGCTGCTGTCAAAGCAAAGGAGGCCAAGGACCAGTCCAAGGATGCTGCCAAGGCCAAAGATACTTTTGCCTTCTAGCCTGGCAACAAAGAAGACCCTCCTTCCAATTCCAAGGCTTAGCTTTAGGATTTCATTTTCTCTTTGTAGTTCTTCTTTTGTATTGGCAGTTTGCCATTGTCTATAATGTATTTTTCCTTTATTTAATGAAAAGACTTCAACTTTATTTTCTGAATCTTTATTTTTCTTGCAATACTTATTTCTGGTTGGCTATAATCCTTGTCATGCTCTTTACTGAGACCTTTAAACTGATGATGCCTCTAAAGGTGAACACCCACACTTTGATCAAAGCTAGTAGTAATAACTAACCATTAACTTAAATAAATCAAACATGTGTACACGGTGAGAAAAATGACTAAGTCCTGAGAAACAAATGAAATGCTTAATAGGGAAAGAGGGTGCCGAGGCTTTTCCCTTTAAGAGTATCTTATAAACGTATCCTTAGAATCCTTTAATCAAGACCCAGGGTGGACTTTCCAAGTGTTAACTTCCCCAAGGTACGTGATTCGAGGAACCTAACACGTCTGAAGTTTTGTTCAACACTTAAATGGATAATTCAAAATATTAATTTTCCCAAGGCATGCGGTTCGAGGAACCAAACATAGCCAAGGTTCTGCTTAATACTCATGTAGGTAATGGAAAGTGTTAATTTACCCAAGACATGTGGTCTGAGGGACCTGACAGTGCCAAGGTTCTGTTTAATACTTAGGAAAATAATAGGAAGTATTAATTTACCCAAAGTATGTGGTTCGAGGAGTCCCACATGACTAAGGTTCTATTTAACATTTAGAAAAATGTCATGAAGTATTAATTTACTCAAAGTATGTGGTCCGAGGGACCAGGCATAACTAAGGTTTTGTTTAACACTTAGAAAAATGTCATGAAGTATTAATTTACCCAAAGTATGTGATCTGAGGGACCAGCCATAACTAAGGTTTTGTGTAACACTTAGAAAAATGTTTTGAAGTATTAATTTACCCAAAGTATGTGGTCCAAGGGATCAAGCATAACTAAGGTTCTGTTTAACACTTAGAAAAATAATTGGAAAATATCAATTTACCCAAGGTATATGATTTGAGGACCTAGGTATGACCAAGGTTCTATTTGATATTCAAAAAATTATAAGACGCATAGTGCATAATGTAATAAACCAAAATATGGCAGAGAAAATTTTCATTAATAATAATACCTTCTCAGGTTATTTACATTCCATGGGCGTGGTACAATATTTTCATCTAGATCCTCTAGATAATAATGCACCTATTTCAGCCACTGAGGTGATGAGATATGACCCTTCCTAGTTGGGCCCTAATTTTCCCCATGCTGGGTTCTTTGCAGTACCCAAAACCTTTGTTAATACTAAGTCTCCAGGTGCCAATGGCCTTAACTTCACGTTGGCATCATACCCTTGCTTGAGTTTGTGTTGATAATACGCCAGTTGGACCATGACATTCTTTTTTCGCTCTTCAATTAAGTCCAAACTCTTCCCTAACAGCCCATCATTGTTGCTTGGAGTGAAAAAATTCGTTCTCAGTGTTGGGAATCCAGTCTCCAGAGGAATAACAGTCTCACCCCCATAAGTCATTGAAAATGGTGTCTCCCCTGTTGACCTACGAGGTATGGTACGATATGTCCAAAGGACGTGTGATAGCTCTTCCTCCCATTTTCCCTTCGCATCATCCAATCTCTTCTTGAGTCCATTCACTATGACCTTATTGACAGTCTCGGCCTGTCCATTCCCCTGTGGATAAGCCGGGATGGAATACCTATTCGTGATTCCTAAGTCACAACAGTACCTCCTGAAGGCTTTGCTATCAAACTGAAGGCCATTGTTAGAGATAAGGGTATAGGGGATCCTAAACCGAGTGAAAATATTTTTCCAAACAAATCTCTTGGCATCCACATCCTTGATATTTGCCAATGATTTAATTTCAACCAATTTGGTGAAGTAATCCATACCGACCAGTAACCATCTCTTATTCCCTGCTGTCTTGGGAAAAGGTCCTACAATATCCAAGCCCTATTGAGCAAATGGCCAAGGGCTGGATAGAGGATTAAGGACTCCCCTTGACTGGTGAATGTTTGGTGCAAATTTTTGGCACTGGTCACACTTCTTCACATATTCTTGTGCTTCCTTTTGCATGTTTGGCCACCAGTATCCCTGAGTGAGAGCTCTGTGAGATAAAGACCTGCCTCCTGTATGGCTTTCACAAATCCCTTCATGTAACTCTTCGAGGAGTAGCTTTAACGCTTCAGGGTGTATGCATAACAAGTATGGCCTAGAAAAAAAGCGCTTGTACAAATTTTGGTCCTTGGATAACCAAAACCGAGGAGCCTTCCTTCACACTTTATCAGCCTTGAAATTCCCCTAGGGCAAGATATCCTTTTTCAAGAATAGCACTATAGGGTCCATCCAGCTAAGTCCCACCCTAATTTGATGAATTTGAACCATTTCCTTCTTCATCTCAGTAGGCTTGCACAAGTCTTCAACAAGGATAACCCGAGGCAAGCCCTGTACCGAAGAGGTTGCCAGAGTGGCTAGGGAATCAGCATGTGTGTTTCCACTTCTCGGGATTTGCAACAAGTTGAAAGACTCAAATCCTGATTGCAAGTGCCTAACCTGACTTAAATATCCTTGCATTCTCACATCCCTGGCCTTTAACTCTCCCCTTACTTGACCTACCACCAACCTTGAATCCAAGAATATCTCCACTACTTTTACTCCCATTTTTTGAACCATGGTCATCCTTACCAATAGAGCCTCATATTCAAACTTATTTTTTATGGCCGAGAAGCCCAATCTTAAGGATTTCTCAATAGTGATCTTCTCAGGAGATATTAAAACCAGCCCCACTCTGGATCCTCTTTGATTCGTTGTACCATCAACGTATACCCTCAAGAATAAAGGCTCTTGCAAGGTGACCATGCCAACTGATTTTCCATCCCTGTCCTGCTTCTCTATCTCCTCTTCTAATGGGGATTCAGCAAACTCTGCCACCAAATCTGCGAGGATCTGGCCCTTGATAGAGGTGCGAGGCATCTACTTGATATAAAAAGCCCCTAGGATCGTGCCCCATTTGGCAATCCTCCCAGTGTAATTAGCACTCCGAAGTAGTGATCGAAGTGGAAGTTGGGTTAAAACAACAACTGTGTGGGATTGGAAGTAGTGAGAGAGTTTATGTGTAGCATGTACTACTGCCAAAATGGTCTTCTCCAATGGTAAGTAACGAACTTCTGCTTTATGTAAGGACTTACTCACATAGTAGATTGGCCTTTGCACGCCATTGTCAAGGCGTGAGAAGCCATAGCAATGTATGCAAACAAGACATCATCCGCATCGGGCCTAGACATAATAGGTGGTCAAGAAAGGTATTCCTTGAGCTGCTGGAAGGCCGAGGCGCACTTCTGGGTCTATTCAAATCTCTTCCATTTATTTAACAACTGGA
Source organism: Quercus tomentella (assembly GCA_028535165.1). Taxonomy (NCBI): domain Eukaryota; kingdom Viridiplantae; phylum Streptophyta; class Magnoliopsida; order Fagales; family Fagaceae; genus Quercus; species Quercus tomentella. The sequence goes on from JAPQVY010000001.1 coordinate 30,920,676, forward strand.
AGAAAGGTTGGCCCCTGTCCATTGACCGAGATATAAATTGGTTCAAGGCAGCAGTCATCCTTGTCAATTTCTGGACTTCCATGGGATTTCGAGGTGGCTATAAACTATTAATTTCCTTTACCTGATCAGGGTTGACCTCAATTCCACCATGAGTGACCATATAACCCAGAAATTTGCCTGACCCTATGCCAAAGGAGCACTTGGAAGCATTAAGGCACATTTTGTGTTTCCTCAGTATTTCAAAATATCCCCGAGGTCTCCCACATGCTCGGACACCACCTTACTCTTCACCACCATATCATCTATATAAATCTCAATGTTCTTGCCTAATTGTGACTCAAACATCCTTGTCATCATCCTTTGATAGGTAGACCCTGCATTCTTCAACCCAAAAGGCATCATCTTGTAATGGTAATTTCTAGTGGGAGTGACAAAAGCTGTCTTTTCTTGATCATCCAGAGCCAGTGGTATTTGGTGGTATCCTTGGAAGGCATCCAGAAAGCTCATCCGAGGACGACTTATAGTGGCATCCACTAGCTAATCTATCTGAGGCATGGGAAAATAGTCTTTTGGATAGGCCTTGTTCAAATCTGTGAAGTCCATGCACACCCGTCACTTTCCACTCTTCTTTTTACCAGTACAGTATTGGTTAGCCATTTGGGTAAAACACCTCTTTAATAGTCCTGGCCTACTTAAGCTTGGTTACCTCGTCCCTGACGACATCTGAATGCTCTTTAGATGAACGCCGAGGTAGTTGTTTTCTAGGAATGACAGATGGATTGACATTCAGATAATGGCAAATGAAGTTCGGATCCACCCTAGGAGCTTCGTAGGCATTCCACACGAACACGTCAATGTTCCTCCTAAGAAACTCTATCAACTCTTCCTTCTCTTGAGGAGGCAGCTGAGTTCCAACCTGAAAAACCCTTTCTGAATCATTATCTATCACAATCTTCTGTAAATTCTCACACTTTGCCCCATTGGCTGTCTCCTGCATGGGTACCCCCAGAGTCCTTGATTGCTATAAGCTTCCCTCAGCAGAGGCCGAGGCCTCCACTCCTAGCTGATGCATTATTGCAGTGACCAAGCACTACCTTGCCATGGACTAGCTCCCAACCAGCTCCTCAATCCAGTCCTCAGATGGATATTTCATCATTAAATGCAGAGTGGAGGAAACGGCTCCCAGGGCATGAAGTCAAGGTCTTGCTACAATGGCCGTGTAGGGAGAATAAACATCCACTACAATGAAATCCACGTCCACCACCTCTGATCCAGCTTGTACAGGAAGTCGAATCTGGCCTCTTGGAATAATTACTTTCCCGTCGAAGCTTACCAAAGGCGAATCATAAGTTGTCAAGTCCTCAGGTTTCAAGCCTAGTCCGTTGTACAAATCAGGGTACATAATCTCTGCCCCATTGCCTTGATCCACCATCACCCTCTTAACATCATATCCCCCTATCCTGAGGATGACCACCAAGGCATCATCATATGGCTGTACGGTTCCAACCTTGTCCTCTTCAGAGAAACTTATCGATGGCTGGTTTTCCATTCTAGCCCTCTTCGGCTCAGGTCTAGAGTCCTCAGCTGGTGGTCGGACTATAGACATCACCCTGGAAGGGTAAGAACCGGTTCTTCCTAGGGCTATGAAGATGACATTAATGGTGCCCAAAGGGGCTCTAGAAAAAGCATTTCCCTGAAATCCTGATCCTATCTGACCCCCTGGTTCATTGGGCTGATGTAGGAATTGTTTCAGCCTCCTTTCCTTGACCAGTTGCTTCAGATGACTCTTCAAGGTTCTATAGTCTTCTGTGGTGTGTCTTTGGTCTTGGTGGTATTGGTAATGAAGGCTTTGATTGCGCTTCATGGGGTCACCTTCCATCTTATTTGGCCACTTAAAGAATGGCTCGTTCTTGATTTTCTCCAAAACTTGGTGTACTGGTTCTCAGACCACCATGTTAACCATTTGAGTAGTGGTAGACACTAATTTCCCAGCAAAGTCCCTATGAGGCCAGTTATTGTTGTAGTGGTACGACCTGAAATCCCTCCTCTCTTGAGGGATAACCTTCCCCTTCCCTTGTTGTTGGTCCTCCTCGACCCGTTTATCCTTATCAATTTGGCCCATGAGTTGGCACACACTGTTAGTGGGTTTCCCGGTCAAAGATTTCCTCAAGCCATGCTCGGCAAGTAGGCCGACCTTGAAGGTCCTTATGGCTATGTCATCAAAGTCCCCATCTATTTCATTGAACATCTCCCAGTATCTATCCGAATACATCTTTAGGGTCTCCCCTTCTCACATGGTAATAGATAACAGGGAGTCTAAAGGCCGAGGAATTCTATTGCATGTAATAAAGCGAGATCCAAACGTCCGGGTGAGTTTTTTGAAAGAATCAATAGAACCTGCCCCCAAGCCATCAAACCTCCTCATGGCCACAGGCCCTAAACTGGATGGGAATACCTTGCACATTAAGGCCTCATTCCTAGAGTGGATAGCCATTCTTTGGTTGAAGTGGCTCACGTGCTCCATAGGATTTGTTTGACCATTGTACATGGTGAACGTTGGCTGAGTGAACCGCCAATGAAGACTCCCTCCCTTGATTCTGTGCATGAAAGGTGACCTGGAAATTTGATTCAATGCCTTGCTCATAGCATCATTTCCTAGGCCTTTGCAAGACGGGCTCTTATTCCTACGCCCCCGGTGGTAGTCCCCATCACACGAGAAAGATTCACTGGGGGGGGGGGGGGGTCCTTGACTTGGGCCTATAATTACCATCCTCCTCATCACCAGAAGAGAAATCAGAATTGGAGGGAGTTCGCCTTCACCGTTCGTGGCGCAATTTCCTTTTCAGATGATCAATATCCAACTACATGGCTCTGGTATTCTCCTCATGAGAAAGGCGGCTCCCGCTTCGAAATTGGCTTCCACTAGCATGGGTGGTATGCACACTGACCTCCCAATCCCTTCTTCGCTCAAGATTAACAAAATGATCTTGACGTTAGGACCCTATAGATTCCTCCCGATTCGAATCTGAACCTACCATAATTGAATGTTAAACTCACCATAACACTAGAGTTTTCCCACAAATGGCGCCAATTGTAAGGACTTAATTTGGATCCTAAGCCTAAGAGTTAAAAGGATTTAGGCCCAAAGAGCCCAATACAATGAATTTGTAGAGAGTGGGTTGGAAAACTAGGCTATAATGAGTTGGGTAGCAATTATAGTGGATCCAAATGACAATAAGGTAGAGATAGATTGGTTTTTACTAAAGAAAATAGTCCTCAGTACAGTCCGAGGAGATCAGTTCTTATATATATTTCTTGAATTTGATTACAAGTACAGTTCTTAATGCTACAATATTCTTCCCTTAATTTTTCGACCCCCTTCTCTCAGGGCCTCCCTTCTATTTTATACTATCTTTTCCCTTTCATCTCTGTTCTTCACGTGTAGATTGGATTGTTGGTGTTGATCCCTGTCACATCAGCACCTTCCTGAGGTCTCTAGGGAGTAGTTGTAAGGCTGATAACTACTGTTTAGGTATCACTCCCTCATCAATGTGGCTAGAGAGTTAGCTACAGAGCATTTAATGCGGTGGTAGCAGCTTTTCCTTAGATATTTCCCACCTCCCATTTGTCCTGTACGTTCATAACATATATCTTTATTAATAGAATTTCCTAGAATGTTCCCCTGGATGACAAAACACACTTTCTGTCCTCTGCTTCATTTAGCCGAGGAGATACTCCTCCTCAACTTACCTTCCCCAACCTTCTCATTCATAGCTCGCTCATGGAGTCCTGAGCCTTACATATTCATTATTGTTTGTCTGTCCTCAGACCGCAAAGTGTCCTCGGACAAGGCTTAAGGCCCAACATATGTTCTTGGGCCCTTTATCCCTACAATATTATTAGTAAATGTAATAATAATAAATTATGCATTACTAAATGAATAATGACTAAATAATTACAACAACAAAAAATCCAAAAAATATTTCTTTCGCAGTACATTACCCTATAATTAAAAACAATTCCTAAAGGAGAGAATGTGTCATTAAACTAATAGTACACCTACATTAATTAGATATCATTAAATAGCTTGAATTAAATGGCTAATTAAGAAAAAATTTAAAGGACTAATTAATTTGGATTCTTATATATATATATATATATATATATATGGACAACGTTTAGCTACAAAATTGGTTGTAGCTTAAGACTACAACTTTTCTTAATAAAATAAATATTACTACATGTTTTGAAAATTTAATCGTTGAATTACATGTTCTTTACACTCATAATACACATGTCAAATTTTGTGTTAATCAGATATTATTTACTATATAATCTATAAGCTTATATTTTATGCATAATTTTAAACTACAAAAACTTGTAATTTAAACAATTTATTGATGACATAACTATTGATCTTTAATTTTTAAAAATTTTGTAAGCATAGAGGATATAAGAAAAAGATGTAATCCAACGGTGAATTTGTCAAAATTCACCCCCAATAAAAAGATATTGAGTAATGTTGTAGCCTTATACTATAACCAGGTTTATAGCTAAACTTTGTCATATATATATATATATATGAGATAGGTTCAAGTTACATATGATGTAACTCTAAAGAGTTACACATTTTTTAAATTGGATTTAAGTAGATCCAATGGTAAAAAAAAGACATTCATTAATGTTAATATTCTGATTAGGATCTCATTAATTATCCATTATTTATTACATTCCATATCTATCTCTAAACCTAAAAAAAAAGGTATGCGTCTTTCTCTCTAATTTTTTTCCTCCACTGCACGTCTCTCTCTCTCTCTCTCTCTCTCTCTCTCCTCCACCGCTCTTCCACCTCTACGCTTTATTTGATACTTTCCAATATTCCCCTTACCCTCTGGTTAGTCTCCCACTTTTTTTCCCTTATAATAATTTCTTAGATAGAACTATTTTATTGTATTCAACTATATTTTAGTACAGACATTAAAAATTTTGGTGGGTGTGTTGGTTCTTTTTATATGCAATAAACCTTTCAATTTATCATTTTTTAATCTTGTAAGATTTTCTCTCTAAAAAGTTAATAATTGCCACCTCCCTCTTTTTTATTTTTGGGGGTGGGGGTGGTGCTCCTTTCATTTGAAGATAACAACACCTTATGCAATAAACCTTTCAATTTATCATTTTTTAATCTTGTAAGATTTTCTCTAAAAAGTTAATAATTGCCACCTCCCTCTTTTTTATTTTTGGGGGTGGGGGTGGTGCTCCTTTCATTTGAAGATAACAACACCTTATGCAATAAACCTTTCAATTTATCATTTTTTAATCTTGTAAGATTTTCTCTAAAAAGTTAATAATTGCCACCTCCCTCTTTTTTATTTTTGGGGGTGGGGGTGGTGCTCCTTTCATTTGAAGATAACAACACCTTATGGAAGTAGTAGTAGTAGTATTGGCTTGCTCTAATTTTTTAAACAGGCTCTTAAAGTAAGATTTATTGCTTATAGCTGATTGTGAAGACTTAAAACAAACACTTCATTTTGAAGGGAAATGCTAGAAGGCTCATTGATAAACGTTTTGATGGGAATACAATATGTATTATTAGTGACTAAGAATTTTTGTAGGTTTGAGAGTGATTATGGAGCAGCAAAAATGATCCTTAGATCTCTGCTTCACCTAGTATTGGAGTGATTATGGAAGTTTGAGAGTGATTATGAAGCAGCAAACGCTATTGTATCAGTTGTTATCTTTAGATCAAAATACGATTTTGTTGATCAATTTCTATAAGCAAAAGAGTCTTGAATCAGGATAACAAGCAAGTTGCTAATGCATTATTTCAATATGTTGACTATGTTTAATTGAAAGCCATCCTCGGAGACATTAACACATTTTGGCAAAATTGTTAATAGGCTTCCTCCAAAACATTTTCATTATTCTAACAGATTGCTTCTCAAATATAAAATTTTATCCAATTTCCATGCTATTTAAATACTGAAATTTGAATCACAAAATTTAAATAAATAAATAAAAGCAGCACTTTAAAAATTAGATTCTAAAATGAGAATAATGATTATTTCAAATAGCAGTAGGTATGAATGTATCTACATCTTGCATTTTACATGGTGGGATGCCTCTACTTTTCCTTCATTTGATAGAATATACAATCATCACACCAGGATATTCTTAAAATCATTAAAACTTTTTTGGACAACAATCTGTCTATCCCATCTTCAAAACTTTCAAAAATAATATACAATCCTCAACCGTATGTCTGAAATCCTAAGTTGTCTAAGAACGCAAATGGTTCTATGCAAAAGTATAAACCTATACTAAGTAAATTTTCTTCTTTCTTTACACTGCCATGCAGTTTCCATGCTCCCTAGTATTATAGGGAATAGAAATGAATTATGAAACATACCCTGAACCCATAGTGCAAAATGATACTACTTAAATCCAGAGTAACATCCAAGTAAAGAGGTCTACAATTTCTTGCTTTTCACAAAAAGATTTCCTATGTGAAAAATGAATATAGGACTAAACAAAGAGTATAGAATTGCTTGAAAATATGAAAAATGTGCCATAAACACACCGTTAATCACATTAAATTAAAGAAAAAGCAAATGAGTAGTTGTAACCAAAACTATGGCTGCACTACTACTACCCTCCATATATATGTTGTCATGGATCAAAGACTAATAGCTAAGGTTCTTAGCTAGAAAATTTCAAACAGTATTCCAACATAGGTCCTTATAAAAACAAAACAAAAAACCAAAATGTACTATTTCATCATGATTAACAACATAGGTCCTTAAATACTTATATTCTAAGCTACTTGGACTCTATATATCTGAATTCTACCAAGTGAAGCTCATTTTGTGATTCTCTTTAGCCACATGTACTTAAAGTTGAAAAAAAAAGTTATAAGTAAATTTGAAACACAAGATATATATTATTACAATCAAAATTAAAATTAAAAAAAAAAAAATGACTCAAAAAAATGAAATGAAAAAACTCACTTTATGCTAAATCATCAATATTATTGCATATAAAAAGAACCACTACATCCACCAAAATTTTTAACGTTTGTACTACAATATAGTTGAATACAATAAAATAGTTCTATCTAAGAAATTATAACAAGGGAAAAAAAAGTGGGAGACTAACCAGAGGGTAAGGGGAATATTGGAAAGTATCAAGCAAAGCGTGGTGATAAGCTAAATGGTGCAATAACATGTGATACTCCCTAGCATCAGAAATCCTAGTTGTACAACCAGCAGCTGCGACTTTTTTTTTTTTTGGCTGCCAGAGACCTGGCCGTGGAGGTGGAAGAGCGGTGTAGGAGAGAGAGAGAGAGAGAGAGAGAGATGTGTAGTGGAGGAAAAAAATTAGAGAGAGAGATGTATACCTTTTTTTTTAGCTTTAGAGATAGGTATGAAATGTAACAAATAAAAGATAATTAATGAGATCCTAATTAGAATATTAGCATTAATGAGTGTCTTTTTTGACCGTTGGATCTACTTAAATCCAATGGTTTAAAAAAGGTTTAACTATTTTTTTTCTTTAGACCATTGGATTCAAATAGATCTAACGGTAAAAAAAAAAGAAAAGAAAAAGACACTCATTAATGCAGATATTCTGATTAGGATCTCATTTATTATCTCTTATTTATGACATTCTATACATATCTCTAAACCCAAAAAATGGGATAATATGACTTTTTTTTTCCTATTATGAACACCATGAGTATATATATAACCTTTAAAAGAGCTAAATGGAAGCAAACAAGTTCATGTAGCAAATCCAACCAGATGAGATTAAAGCATAGTTGAGCTTAATTGAGTTGTATTATAAGAGCACTTTTGTGATGAGATTGTTTGTGACAAGATTGGTCAAGAAAAACTTATGAAGATTTGACCACGCATATCCCAAACCACACATGCAGCAGTTATATTGATACATTAAGTAACTAATACTTGTTTGTAGTGGGTTCTTGTTGAAGAAACAACCTTCATGATCAAGAGTCAAGATCTGGAGTGTTCATGTTTGAAAGTTCAAAAATGTGTAAAAACACCTTTGAACGTTTAGACCCCCAACTTACAACTTAACCAATTCAAGCAATATGTCAAACAACAAGTGTGCGGAAACTTAACATATGCTATAATATGAAATTGGTTAAAAACTATCTAAGCCATAACAAAATAAAATCCACAGCAGATAATAAAAAGGCAAAGATAGAGAGGAAGGAAGATGCAAATACAAAGACAACACGCGATGTGTTATCGAAGAGGAAACCGAAGCCCTCGGCGTAAAACCTCTCCGCCGCCCTCCAAGCGGTCAATAATCCACTAGAAAATGTAGTTGGGATACAAGGACAGCAATAGACCCTCCAAGCCTAATCTACCCAGTGCACCTAAGCCCTCCAAGCTTCTTGCTCCAACGAGGTTGCGCCGAACCTTTTTCTTTTCTAGCTTCCCGGATTCCGCTACTAGACCATAGCATCAACCAATGAAGATTGGTTCCTTCCTAACTGCTTCCCAGAAATCCAAACAACTGTCTCACAGTGATGATGATGGTGAGAACCAGGTCTGGTATAATGCCTCTCAAGGATTTGACAATGGAGAGGAAGAGAGTTGGGGAATTTGGAGAGACTCTAAGGTATAGATTGTGGGTGAATCAATCTTGTTTTTTCTTTAGGGTTTCTCTCTCAAAATTCTCTCTGGAAGCTCTCTCTCAATCGTGGGTAAAAGGGGTATTTATACTGGAGTGGGAGAGGAATGTGAAACGTCAGGTTTTACAAAACAGGAGTGGCTCGCGGCTTGACCAAGTCGCGAGATCCAGTCGCGAGATAACCGTATGGCCAGTTGTCCTGTTTTGTCCTGTAGTGCTCCAGCTGACATGACTGTTCACCTTCCAGCATGCTTGGCACGTGTGCTGCGTCTGGCGGCTTGCAGCCGCGAGTCACCCGCGAGTCCCAGCAGCGAGTCTCTGTTTTCTTGCACACTCTTGAGCAATCTTCACTCTATCTCACTCACTACCCTTACATCAAACCCACCTAAATACAGGGTTACTAAATGCTGAATTACAAGCAAATTTGGCACGAAATAAAGCCAATTAGATGGTTGAATAAATTCAACCTTACAATGTTGATGAGGCAAGGAGCATGGTGGTGAGATTGGAATTAAGAGAAAGACAATGGAATTGATTTGGGGAAAAGTGATAGAGGAGAAAGAGAGAGCAGAAAAAAAAAAAAAAAAAACGTGATTATGGAGGAGAGAGAGAGAGAGAGAGAGCGAGACCTTTTTTGGGTTTAGAGATAGGTGTAGAATGTTATAAATAAGGGATAATAAATGAGATTCTAATTAGAATACCAACATTAATGAGTATCTTTTTTTCTTTTTTTTTACTGTTGGATTTACTTAAATCCAATGGTTAAAAAAATGTGTAACTTCTTAGAGTTACACCAAGTTTAACTTGAACCCATCTCATTGTTGGAGGTGAATTTTGACAAATCCACCATTGGATTACATCTTCCTTTTATATCCTCTATGCTTGTAAAATTTCTAAAAAATTAAAGATCAATAGCTATTTCATTAATAAATTTTATAAATTTCAAGTTTTTGTAGTTTAAAATTATGCATAAAATATAAGCTTATAGATCATATAGTAAATAATATCTAATTTACACAAAATTTGACATATGTATTAAGAGCGTAAAGAACATGCAATTTAACGGTTAGATTTTCAAAATATGTAGTAATGTTTATTTTATTGAGAAAGGTAGTAGTCTTAGGCTACAATCAATTTTGTAACTAAACTTTGTCCATATATATATGGTTTAAAATTTAATTGGTTTTAAACTCTTTGGTTTTTGTACCCAATAATTCACTTGTCACAAAAATTAAAAACTTAGATGGATACATGGAGAAAAATTGGATTCCAATTGAAATCAAATTTAAAATCTAAATTGGATTTGGACTCTTCGATTTGTACACTCAATAATTCACTTGACACAAAATTAAAAACTAAATGGGACATGTGGCGCAAAATTAAGAATTCAATTAAAATCTAATTGAATTTTCTCTGAGTTTTGGCTATTAATATTATATATATATATATTAGTTCATTTCGAATAAAAAATTATTTTTATGGTTCATGTATTATACTTACTAGTATGTAACCAGTGCTTACGCACAGGTATGATGAATTGCAGTGGTGCTATTGATATTAGCTTGGGTTATAAAACATATAGGATATTAGTTCAATCAGGACATTTGGATGTACTAAAATAGTTTTTTCTTATAATTTTCATGATATTGATTACATCAAGTTTCTCATTACACTGCCATTATGTATATAATTTTTAAAATCACTATTGGATATTACATATACAATATTAATTCACAATCACTATCTGTGATATTCTACTAATTATAAATAAATACAACACCAAATAAAAGAATAAATTGGTCTAATAGTATCTCCTAAATTGAATGGGGATAGGTGCATGGGATTGTTCAGCTCAATTAAAATTTGTTACGTTTAAGATCCTGGCATACAAAATATTTGGATAGAAATAGTATAAAAATATGCTCACTAGTTTAGAGAAAAATAACAAAAAAAATTTAAACAATTTAATTTGTATGGAAAGCTAACAAAAGCAAAATTCAATTTTGAATCTAATTAAATTTTCTCTAAGCATTGGTGTGTGTGTGTATATATATATATTAGTTAGTAATGGACAGTATATAGTCATGGTATATACATATGATTAGGTTTTTTACGGTTTATTTATATTGAACTCCTTGTTTTCTATATTGAATTAACTTACTTAGCATAAAAATTTAAAAACTTAGATTAGATGAGACATCTGGCGCAAAATTAGACTCTAATTGAATTCCAATTTGAAATATAATTGGATTTTCCCTCAGCTTTACATATATATATATATATATATATATATATATATATATAGATTATGTGTTATAATACTTGAGAAATTAATTTTAATTATATTACATGTCATTAATTAAATTTGAGAAATTAAGGGTGATTATAGAATACCTCGGAAGTACCATAAATTAAATGCATACTATCTCCTTTTACATAATAGTGGGTCCCACTAATTAAATTCATAATGTGACCCACAATTCATGTGAGAGGTTGGAGTATGCATTTATGGTACTCTTAAAGTATTCTATAATTTTTCAAAAGGTAATTTTAATTATATATTATGTGTTGTTAAATGAGTTATAAAATGCAACCTCATACTCACACAATATTAAGATGACTAGGTATCAATAATTAATTTAGTCGTAAAATATTTGATTAAATAATAAATAATATTTGATTAACACGTAATTCGAAATACGTGTTAAGGACAATGAAAATGTGTAATTCAACGATGTAACTTTGAATATATTAAATTAATAATTATTTTTAGTAATGCAACATTAACAAAAGTTACACATGAGAGAGAGAGAGAGAGAGAGAGAGAGAGAGAGAGAGAGAGAGAGAGAGAGAGAGATTTCTTAAACTAAAATAATTAGTGCATAGAAAATAGAAGTAAATGTGTTTGCTCATTAACACATGATAATTAATTAATATTTTAACATAAATGCAAAATTTCTATGATGTGGAAGGCTAAATGAAGATAATTCCCAAGATTGTGCCACATGGTAAAACTTTAGATCACTATGGTTACGACTCCTACTATTACCTAGTTTTATATATAGATACGTAGATTTAGATTTAGATTTTCACAAAAAAAAAAAAAAAAAAAAAAAAGGATTCTTGATTGAATTTCCCTTTGAATTATATATATACACACACCAAAAAAGGAGAAAAAAAGGGAAATTAGTATGACCAAAGATGGAACAAATTAAACTTCTTTATCTAATGAGCATGCATATAGCATCACTCAAATATAGTTAGTAAGAAACTATAAGCACCTATCATCATCTAAATGTCTGAATACAAACCATTTGTCCCATCTAATTTCAGGAATGAGTTGTCACTTACAAGAAATTAAGTGGTAAAAACACTAATGTCTTTCAATCATAGTTGCCAAAGTTCTAATTTTGGGCCCATACAATGACACAATTGTCTATTGCCTTATAAGTTACAATAGTACACTTTACCTCTTTTAATACTTACCTCTTTTAACAATTATTAAATACGTTTCTCCATTGTGTGAAAATGAAACCATGGGTCCGAAATTCAAATCTTATCAAAAGAAAAGCCCCCTTTAAATTTTATCTTGATATTTATGAGTTATGACTGGCATAGGATGGTATGGCACCAAATACTTGGATGCAAGAGAGGAGTGAATGAACAGTAACTGAGTTTCTGAAGCCCAAAAAGCTTCTCATGCATGTGATCCAAATCGGGTAGTAAATCCATGTCTATTTTCATTATATAAAAAATTGGAGATGGAGGCAAACAACGACACTGACTTGAAGTTGGAGCTAACTAGTAAGTAGTAACTACTCTTACTTCGATAGTGGAGTCAAAATATAACTTAAAAACTAAACAAATCAGTTCTACCAGAAAGATGTGAAGTCATGGTCCATATATAAAAATGGTGTTTTTCCCTCCCTGCGCGTGAACCCAGCTATCAACCTTTCTTTATTCCAATAAACCTTACTAAGAGAGAGAGTGAGAGGCATCCAAAGTGTGGGGGTGGGGGTGGGGGTGGGGTGGTGGTGCAGTTTTTGCTGATCTCTAGGCATTGGATTTTCTTTGGGTTTCATTTCTTTATTGTTGTTTTGTTTGTTTAGGTGTGTGTTTGTGGTGTTGTGCTTTGCTTTTCCTAGTGTAGTAGAAAAACTAGGTACTACTACTCTTTGAGCTTGAGTTCAAAGCAAGAAAGCAAGTCACGTAGAGAGAGAGCGAGAGAGAGAGAGAGAAAGAGAGACAGAGAGAGAGGCTGCAAAACCCAATGATGCAAACCCGAGAAGAAAGGTTTAGAATTTGAGGCAAATGTCGTCGATGCTTAGCACGAGGCAATCCTTCTTCTTCTACAACCCCTCCTCTTCATTCTTTTTCTTCTTCTTCTTCTTCCTTATCAACCTTCTCTACACCCCTGCCTTCACATCCAACCATGAAGCCTCCCTTCTATTCTCTTGGCTCCACAGCTCTGCATCAACACCACCTCCATTTTTCTCCAACTGGAACATACTTGACTCCAACCCATGTAATTGGACCTACATAAAATGCTCTTCCCAAGGTTTTGTCACCGACATTACTATACAATCTATCCAGCTTGAGCTTCCTTTGCCATTCAATCTCTCCTCTTTCCACTATCTTCAAAAACTTGTCATATCTGATGCCAATCTCACAGGGACTATCCCAGATGAGATTGGTGATTGTATGGGACTTACAACCATAGACCTTAGCTCAAATAGTCTTGCTGGTTCTATCCCTGCAAGCATAGGCAAGCTCAAAAGCCTCAAAGACTTGATCTTGAGCTCCAACCAGCTCACTGGGAAAATCCCAGTTGAGCTAAGTGGCTGCACTAGCCTAAAGAACCTGCAGCTTTTTGATAATCAGCTAAGTGGGTCTATACCACCCGAGCTAGGCAAATTGGCAAGCCTTGAAGTTCTTCGAGCAGGTGGTAACAAAGACATTATTGGGAAAATCCCAGATGAGCTTGGAAATTGCAGCAATTTGAGAGTGCTGGGGCTGGCTGATAGCAGAGTTTCAGGCTCTTTACCAACCTCATTGGGTAGGCTTAGCAAGCTTCAGACTTTGTCAATATATACCACAATGGTCTCTGGTGAAATTCCTCCTGATATAGGTAACTGCTCTGAGCTTGTAAACTTGTTTCTTTATGAAAATAGTCTTTCTGGTCCAATACCACCAGAGCTTGGTAAGCTCCAAAAACTGGAGCAGTTGATGTTGTGGAGGAATAATCTTGTTGGGGTTATCCCAAATGAGATTGGGAATTGTGGTAGCTTAAGAATGATTGATTTTTCACTGAATTCTCTATCCGGAACCATACCTTTAACTTTAGGTGGCCTTTTGGAGCTTGAGGAGTTTATGATTAGTAATAACAATGTGTCGGGTTCAATACCCTCAAATCTTTCCAATGCTACAAATCTTGTACAGTTACAACTTGACACAAATCAGATCTCAGGTTTGATCCCACCAGAGCTTGGGGTGTTGTCAAAGCTCACTGTGTTATTGGCTTGGGACAACCAGCTAGAAGGAAGTATTCCTTCCACTTTGGGTGGCTGTAGTAATCTCCAAGCATTAGATTTGTCTCACAATTCACTCACTGGTAGCATTCCTCCTAGCTTATTTCAGCTCCAAAACCTCACAAAACTGCTATTGCTTTCCAATGATATTTCGGGTTCAATACCAATAGAAATTGGTAATTGCAGCTCTCTTGTGAGGCTGAGGCTTGGAAACAACAGGATTGCTGGTGGGATTCCTAACTCAATTGGTGGCCTTAGGAGTTTAAACTTTCTTGATATGTCTGGAAATCGTCTTTCTGGGTCGGTGCCAGATGAGATTGGAAGTTGCACAGAATTGCAAATGATAGACCTCAGCAACAATACTTTGGAAGGTCCTCTACCTAATTCATTGTCATCGCTATCTGAGCTCCAGGTCTTGGATGCTTCGTCTAATAGATTTTCAGGTCAGATTCCAGCAAGCTTGGGTCGTCTTGTCTCATTAAACAAGCTCATGCTAAGCAGGAATTCACTTTCTGGGTCGATTCCTCCATCTCTTGGCCTCTGTTCAAGTCTCCAATTGCTTGATCTTAGCAGTAATGAACTCATAGGCAGCATTCCTATGGAGGTGTGTCAGATTGAAGCTCTTGAAATCGCTCTTAACCTCAGTTGCAATGGACTCACTGGAACAATCCCATCTAAAATATCTGCACTGAACAAACTTTCCATCCTAGACCTTTCTCATAACAAGCTAGAGGGGGATTTGAGTCCACTTTCTGGGCTTGATAATCTTGTTTTACTCAATGTCTCTTACAATAACTTCACTGGTTATCTTCCTGACAACAAGCTCTTTCGGCAGTTATCACCAATGGATCTAGCAGGAAACCAAGGTCTCTGTTCAAATCGCGAATCTTGTTTCTTGAGTAATGATGGTAAGACAGGACTAACAAGAAACGAGAATTATGTAAGGCGGTCACGGAAACTTAAACTAGCAATTGCATTGCTGGTCACCCTGACAGTGGCAATGCTAGTTATGGGGATCTTTGCAGTCATAAGGGCGCGAAGAACCATCAGAGATGATGATGAATCAGAACTGGGGGACTCATGGCCATGGCAATTCACTCCATTCCAGAAACTAAATTTCTCTGTGGAGCAAGTTCTGAGATGCTTGGTAGATGCCAATGTAATTGGAAAAGGGTGTTCTGGGGTCGTTTATCGAGCTGATATTGACAATGGTGAAGTGATTGCAGTGAAGAAGCTCTGGCCATCAACAATGGCTGGAGGCAATGGATGTGCTGATGATAAATGTACAGTTCGTGATTCCTTCTCCACAGAGGTGAAAACCCTTGGCTCAATCCGTCATAAAAACATTGTTAGGTTTCTGGGTTGTTGTTGGAATCGAAACACAAAATTGCTCATGTATGACTATATGCCCAATGGAAGTTTGGGAAGTATACTCCATGAGAGGACAGGAAATGCCTTGGAATGGGAACTTAGATACCAAATTTTGTTGGGGGCAGCACAAGGCCTTGCTTATCTACACCATGATTGTGTCCCTCCAATTGTTCACAGAGATATCAAGGCCAATAACATCCTCATTGGCCTTGAATTTGAGCCTTATATTGCTGATTTTGGCCTAGCCAAGCTTGTTGATGATGGAGATTATGCACGGTCTTCTAATACAGTTGCTGGCTCTTATGGATATATTGCTCCTGGTGAGTACTATTTCCTTTTGCAATATAGTTGTTGATATGTTTTGATGCTTGTTACTTTCTTATGCAAATCAAAGATTTTATACAAAATTAAAATTAATAATTATGGTGTATTTGGAAGTATTACATTTTCACATTTCTGAATTTGACCAAATGCAACCTGGTGAGTACTATTTCCTTTTGAAATATAGTTGTATCATGTTCGTTTCAATGCTTGTTACTTTTTCAAATCACATATTTTATACTCAAGCAAAATTAATATTCATGCTGTATTTGGATGTATTTCATTTTTTGTATTTCTGAATTTTACCAAATGCAATTTGTTACGGAAATTTTACCTATGAGTTCTCTCGTAAGCATTTGAGAGTTACCATACTTGCAAACAGAATAATGAGATTTCAAACAATTTTTATAATGGATGGTTTAACAAGCCCTTTAAATTCACAACCTAATATCATATTAGAAACAGCTAACCATAATGTTATTTTCAGAATATGGCTACATGATGAAGATCACAGAGAAGAGTGATGTTTACAGCTATGGTGTTGTAGTTTTGGAAGTCTTGACAGGGAAGCAACCAATTGATCCTACAATACCGGATGGGATCCATCTAGTGGATTGGGTTAGACAAAAGAGGGGAGGAATTGAGGTCCTTGATCCCAGCCTACTATCTAGATCAGAATCAGAAATAGAGGAAATGATGCAAGCATTAGGCATAGCCCTATTATGTGTAAACTCCTCTCCTGATGAAAGACCAACCATGAAAGATGTAGCAGCAATGCTTAAGGAGATTAAGCATGAAAGAGAGGAGTATGCAAAGGTGGATGTGCTCCTGAAGGGATCCCCAGCAAACAATGTTCAAGAAAATAAGAATTCTAGTGGAGTTCCAGCCACTTCATCATCAAGACCTGCAATGCAAAGCTTGTTTCCAAAAAGCAATAATACAAGCTTCTCTGCTTCCTCACTTTTTTACTCATCTTCCTCTAGTGCCAAAATTGGTTTTAAGTGATTAATTATATAGTCACTAAGCAGAAGGAAGTTTGCCACAAGTAGTTTCTTCGGTCTCTAAACTCTTTGTTTTTAGCAATGTAAAGAAGAAAAGATTGATATTCATTATAACTAAATGCAGATAGAGCCACAGGTTGCAAGTTTCGTTTCTACGGTATTTTATTTTATTTTTTTAACAAGTGGGAGAAAGGCATTCGAACTTAGGTTCTCCTTATTGGAAGAATCGAGCAGTACATATCTATATATATTTAAAAACTGAAGCGTAACATTTATTGTTGCTACGCTCCTATTGAGCCACATTAGCGGCCACATCATCTACCTATTTCCAACCATTTCTTCCACTATTTCAAACCATAATGTTTCTTTTACATTTTCATCTGTCCACTACTCTCAACCTTAATGTCACTCTTTATCTATCCCTTTCTCTTCCTTTTATTTTGGCTCTTCTTATCCCCATTCTATTACTATAAATATGTGATTCTTTCTCTCATTCTATACATATTTTTCCACATGAAAAAAGGTTATTACTTCTCTCTCTCTCTCTCTCTCTCATATGTTTTATTTTTATGTGAATTTTTATTTTTTGTATCTCTACTTTAGATTGATGAATTTATTTGTTCTTTAGAATTCTACTTTGGGTTGATACAATTTGGTTTTGTGTTTTGAGTTTTTAAGTTATTATATTTTTTCTTTTCTATGATTATTAAATGTTATCCGATTGCATATAAAGATAGTTTACAAGAATATAATGTTATTTTATTATATAACATGACTTGGATAATTCGGTATTTGACTCATAACTATATTTTTTGTGACGCTTCTTCTCATTTTATTTTCTATTTATCTCCCAAAATAGGTAATTATTCTCTCTCTCTCTCTCTCTCTCTCTCTCTCTCTCTCTCTATATATATATATATATATATAATTTATTCTTTCTTGCAACTTTACTTTAGGTTGATGAATCATTGTATTTTTTTTTTATAATACTATTTTGTGTTAATATGATTTGGTAGTATGTGTGTGTGTGTGTGTGTGTGTTTTTTTTTTTTTTTTTTTTTTTTTTAAATTTTTAGTTTTCCATCACAAGTCTTCTCTTTTCCTCTTATAACTTTTGTTTGATTTTTTTGACATAATACTTAGTTATTTTGTTAGTGAGATTCTGAATTTATATCAAAATACAATCTTGGCTATGTATTTGAATGTGTTTATAAACTATTAAAACTGCCCAAGATGAATGTGTATAGACAATATTTTTGTTTTAATTTTTCATTGATTTTTTTTTTTTTTTTTTTTTGAAACGTGAACTTTCATTCAGCTAACTGAAAATCAATGAGTCATTATACAAAGCTTCTCTAGCAGGTTGTGGACTATCCTCAATCCAAACCAGCTCATCTGGTACATTTCTAGCAAAACGGGCTAAAGAGTGGGCGACGGTATTGGCACTTCGCTTCACACAGCTAACGGAACTCCATTGCAGACTCCTTACAAGCCAATGAATGTCTTCAAGGACGTTGCCTAATCTGGACCCATCCATACAGTTTGATGCCACAGCTCTCATTACTGATACATTGTCACCCTCAATTATCAAGTCTGAAATTCCCACATCAATAGCAAATTCAAGTGCTTTTCGACAAGCTAAAGTCTCCGCCTCCTCACTGTCCTGAACAAACGGTCCCTTAGCAGACAGAGCTGCCATAACCTCTCCCCTCTCATTCCGAATAATAGCACCCACCCCTGAACATCCCAAATCTGTATATATAGCCGCATCAAAATTCAACTTGTAATGGTCAGAATGAGGAGGCTGCCACCCACTTGACTGCCGTTGGGCGTTCTGCAGAAGCTCCAGCTGGTCTTGTGCTTGATGATACTCTGTCAAGAAATCTTCGGCCCTTTTAAGAATCTGTCGTGGATCCTTCACTTGCCCTCCATGAATCACCGAATTCCGCTGGTTCCAAATAAGCCAAGACACAACCAAGAATACTTCAAACTCCTCGGTCGACAGCCTTTGCAACAATTCAGCGAAAAGTTGTAAAACATCACCTTGGCCTTGAGTGAACTTTTGTAATTTCACCAAGCTTCCTGCCCAAATACCTCGCGCAACCCCACATTCCCATAAAACGTGAATTCCATTCTCCGGAGCACATTTACATAGCTCACATAAGTCATCCTCAATAATCTTCCTTCGAGCTAAGTTCACACGTGTTGGCAATATATTTTGACAGGCCCTCCATGCGAACACTTTAATCTTGCTAGGGACATTCAATTTCCACAGATTCATCCATACCTCTAATCCACCCGAACCCGATGAGCACTCAACCCATTCATCCGTTCTAAGTACCTGTTTCGCCACGTGGTAACCAGATTTTACTGAGTACTTGCCATTTCTATTGTATAGCCACATCAACCGGTCAGCCACACATCGATTACTCAGGGGCATTCGACAAATTGCTTCCGCATCTTCTTCATGAAATTTACTCCAGATCAACTCTTTATCCCAGCACCTCCTATTCGAATCTATTAGATCAGAGACCCTCCATTCCCACTCCTGCACTGTAGGGGGATGAAGA
Source organism: Quercus tomentella (assembly GCA_028535165.1). Taxonomy (NCBI): domain Eukaryota; kingdom Viridiplantae; phylum Streptophyta; class Magnoliopsida; order Fagales; family Fagaceae; genus Quercus; species Quercus tomentella. Next base: position 30,940,122 of record JAPQVY010000001.1, read on the forward strand.
ACCTTACATGTAGTATGGTTTGTAATCCATTTGTCATGCATGACACTAATTGATGCCCCGTTCCCTACCCTCCAACAGCTTCCTTGTTTCAAAATGGGCATAGCAGCCATTAGACTCTTCCAAACATATGAACTATTTGTGGAATCACCTGCCTCCAATAAATTGCACCGGGGGAAGTATCGGTGTTTTAGGCATTGGAAAGTGAGAGACTCCTGATTCTGCATCAAACGCCAACCCTGTTTTGCTAGCATGGCTAAATTAAAAGCCCTTAGATCACGAAAACCCATACCACCCTTCCTTTTTGATTGAGATAGCAGCCCCCAACTCTTCCAATGTATCTTTCTTTCATTTCCAGCTTGTCCCCACCAAAATCTTGCACACATTTGGTTTAGCTCATCACATAACCTTACAGGTAGCAAGAAGACGCCCATTGTGTATGTCGGGATTGATTGGGCCACTGCTTTTATTAAAATTTCCTTCCCAGCTCTTGAGAGCAACTTGCCCTTCCAACCTTGCAATTTCTTCCAGACTTTATCCTTCAAATAAGCAAAAGATTGGTACTTTGACCGGCCCACCATCGTAGGCAGCCCCAAATAAGTCTCAAAGCGCTCCACTTCCTTTACTCCAAGAGTGGCCTTGATCCACTCCTTCTGTGACGCTGGTGTGTTGCTACTGAATAGAACTGATGATTTTTCCATATTTATGCATTGGCCAGAAGCATGTGCATATGTCTGAAGGGTATCAGTGATCGCAATGACCTCCCTTCGTGTGGCTTGACAAAAGAGTAGAGAGTCATCAGCAAACAGCAAGTGGGAAATCCTCGGTGCTCTCCTACAAATTGAAACACCATGTATACGCTCCTCCATTTCTGCCTTTGCTAACAAAGCAGTAAAACCCTCTGCACACAAGAGAAACAAATAAGGCGAAAGGGGATCTCCTTGACGGAGTCCTCTAGAGGGTGAAATACTTCCAAAAGGTTTACCATTTATTAGAACAGAGAATGAAGAAGTAGTAATGCATGTCATCACCCAGTTTATCCAGATTTCAGGAAACCCCAATTTAAGCATAATACCTCGTAAAAAATCCCACTCCACCCGATCATAAGCTTTACTTATGTCAAGCTTTAGAGCAAGAGAGCCCTTCTTTCCTTTTTTCCTCCCATGCATTGTATGCAAGGTTTCATATGCCAACAACACATTATCTGTAATAAGTCGGCCCGGTACAAAAGCACTCTGTGTAGGAGATATAATTTGGGGAAGAACCTGCTTCAATCTGTTTGCTAACACCTTTGAGATAATTTTATATATGACATTGCATAAACTGATTGGTCGGAAGTCAGACAATTTTTCGGGTGATTTAACTTTGGGAATAAGCACAATATTTGTATGGTTTATTTCAGACACCATAACACCAGATTGTAAAAAATCAAGTACAGCATGAACCACATTATCACCGACAATATGCCAAAATTTTTGGTAAAATAAAGCATTCATACCGTCGGGTCCGGGTGCTTTTGTTGGTCCCATTTGAAACAGTGCCTCCCTAATTTCATCTGCACTAACCTCCCTGGATAATGACTGTCTCATCTCCTCTGTCGCCTTACATGGAACTGCCTGTAAGCATTCTTCAATTCGATCACACACACCGGCACTGAACAAATTCCCAAAGTAACTAATTGCTACCTGTGCAATGTCCTCTTGTGCTTCAACCCAATTGTCTCCTTCATCTCTAATTTCTTGTATAAAATTCCGCCGTCTCCTTTGCGAAGCCTTTGAGTGGAAAAACTTTGTATTTTTGTCACCATGTTTCATCCAAGATACTCGGGATCGCTGAGCCCAATAAATCTCTTGCTGCCTTAGTAAACTATCAAGCTTCTTACTCACTTCCAAAAATTCAATTCTATTTTCCACTGTACACTCCTCTGCTTGAAGCACTTCAACCCTTTTTTGTAGTTTTTTAATCTCTTCAGCATCCGGATGTGTTTTAGATGACCCCCACGCTTGCAACTCATCTCCACAAATTTTTATTTTCTGCCTTATAGCTTCCAAGCCCGAGCTGTCCTCAATATTCTTCTCCCAAGCCTCCTTTATTACCCCCTCACAATCTTCCCAAAGAAGCCATGATTCTTCAAACTTGAAGCTACGCCCACCACTAGTCTTTATCCGGTCCATATGGGACTTTGTTTGGAGTATTATTGGTGCATGATCAGAAGTGTGCGAGGATAGATGGGTTACCGTGGTCAAAGGGAATTTTTCTCTCCACTCTCCGTTCGCCACAGCCCGATCTAACCGCTCCCTTGTATTAGCTTCTCCGGGTCGTTTATTGTTCCAAGTGTACTGGTAACCTTTGTAGCCCAAATCTTTAAGCTCATTCATCTCCAATGCTTCTCTAAAATCATCCATAAGTCGAGCTTGTGGTGGACGTTTGCTCAATTTTTCCGACGAGCTTAGGATAGCATTAAAGTCTCCTATACACATCCACGGTCCATTCACAAAAGATCTAAGATGATTTAGCAAGGCCCATGACTTAAAACGATGATCTGCTTCCGGCCATCCATAGAAACACGTCAAGAACCATGCAAAGCCATCTGCCTCAGTCACTTTGACCATCACGTGGTGCATGGTGTAATTGATTAAATCCAGCTGTACATCCTCCTTCCATATTAGAGCTAATCCACCTCCTGTGTTTGGTTGTTTAACAATAATTTTATTCTGAAAAGGTAAATCCCCACACCATTCTTCAAATCCATCCTTGTCTAATCTTGTCTCCATTAGAAAACATACCTTGGGAGCTTGATCCCGCACGATTTTGCGGAGGCTCCGAACTGTCCAAGGGTTCCCAAGCCCTTGGCAGTTCCAGCTTAGAAGCTTCATTGCTCCCGGCAAGGGTGCGTCTCCACCCTCGCCGATCTGTCAAGAATGATTGTTTTTTGCCCATCTGCCTTTTGCTGCTTCAAGACTACTGCATCCAAGTTTTCGTAGTTGCTCTCATCAGCGTATTGCATGGCCTTCCTTTTACCCAGCTGCTGCTTGAAATCATTTCCTTCACTTGATACAGGCCCACTTTCCATGCGCTCAATGCGGGTCCATTTTGGTTTGGGCCTAAAAGCCCCATCAGCCCCTTTGACGTTTTTGTCATTCCCTTTCAAATATTCTGAGTCATCACTCCTCTTCAATATTAAATTGTGATTTACCTCAGCCACCTCACTAATAACTCCCCTTTCCATATTAGTCTTAGTTGTGTCAACCGTTACGGAAGCATCTTGCTGAAAATCCGGAATACTTCCATGATTCACGTCTTCTCCTTTTTTACGTATCATAATGCTGCTAGGGTTCCATTGTTGTTCATCTCTCTCCGCCGTCTCCTTTGCTTTGTACGGCTGAGCTCCACCATTCTTGTCAACGTGCTCATGTCCATCTTCATCAGCCTCTGGTCCGCTTGACTTAGTCTTCCTTTGTGGAGACCGGGGTCGACCCCCAACTGCTCTAAGCCACTCCCCATATTGGAATTTCACCGAACCCTCCTTCTTCTCAGCTGCGAAGTAACCAGCGCAGTGTCGAATATCATGGCCGAGAAAGCCACAATAATGGCAGAACAATGGGAGTCGTTCATATTTAAAATTAACCCAGATCCTATCACCTTCCGACCCAGCTAGATATGCCCCTCTTCTCAGAGGTTTCGATATTGGCAGTCCAACTCGCACTCTCATGAAGTATTTTTGATCATCCTGCCTACTCCGTTTCTCAACTTCCTCCAACATTCCCAATTTACTTCCTACCAATGCTGCAACCTGAGGAGATGACATGTCAAACGGAGCCCCCCAGATCTGAACCCACAAGGATGCATGTTCAAGCTTGACATTACTGGCGCTCATACCCTTCTGCCATTTTTTCAACATAAGCAACTGATTATCAAATGTCCACGACCCTCCCTTAAGGATCCGTTCCAGATCAAACTCGGTTTGGAATTTGAACTGGAATAGATTTGATCCCACATCTACAATTTGCAGATCCTTATCTAACCCCCATGCTCTCCGAATAGTATTCTTTGCCGCCCTCTTATTGAAGGGCTTACAAGTAAGAAACTTACCAATGAGGCTCAAGGTGCACATCTCTATTTCTGCCATACGTTCTTCATCAGGAATGGCAATCACATCTTCTTCATCCGCTGTTAACCGCATGTTCTCCAAACTATCAATAACATCCTCTGCCATGATAGAAGCCCGTGAATTGCTTGGGTAGACCCACAAGAAAGAAAGGACAAAATTCAATACCCTTAGTTAACCTAAGGGAGGAAGAAACTCGTACCTAACGAGGGAGAGAGCTCCTACTAGAGGAGAACTTGATTTATTATTTAGTTATAACATCAAAATTAAAATAGATGAATATGTAAAGTTAAAACTGCCTAAAATGAATTTGTAAAGCTAATATATTTATATATTTCATATTGTCAAAAAATTAAAAGTAAAAAATAAATAATAAAAAGAATAATGATGTGGCCAATGATGTGGTAGATGAGGAGGTTAAATAGGAGCGTAACAACAATAAATGCAATATAAAGGCTAGTTAAAGGCAATTAAATCTTAATAAGTGAAAGTGTATGTAGTCAATTTTTTTTTTTATTAGATCACATTCTCTTTATGTTTTTTATTTTTATTTTATTTTATTTTATTTTTTTTAAGGAAATTCTCTTTACGTTGTTATACAAATTATTTTCTTTCAATTCAATAGGTGAAGTGTTCAATTTTAGAAATAAAGTCTATTTTTTTTTTTTTTTTACATATTATTTTAAATATTACATTTATAATATGGTATAATCTCCTAGGAATTTTTTAGAAATATGCAGTTCCATCTCATGTATCTATATTAGTAAACAAAACCCAATCAATAGTTCGAAGTTACTCATACGATATGAAAAATTATAAATGTAGGGTCACAATTTGAGGCCCAAGCCCAAAATGTATGGAGTCTTGGTCCAATGAGCTCAATACAATGAATTTGTAGAGAATGGGTTAAAGAACTAGGTCCTCGTGAGTTGGGCAACGACTCGTATTGGACTAAATGGCAGTCAAACACAAATAAAAGATGTTGATGTTAGTGGAGTTTTAGTCTGAGGAGACCACCACTATTGTATATTGATCACAGTTAGGTATTAAGACAGTTTAGATTACTATAGTATTTTCTCTCTCTCCTTTTTTCCGTCCCCTTCTCATGGGGGTTCTTCCACATTATATAGCTCACTTCTGGTCATCTTGACCCTACACTTGTTGATCATCTGAATCTCCACTTGAGTGTCCGTCCCATCAGACACCCCTTTCAGCCTTTTTTGTGAGCTGTGGTGGCCAAGGCAGCACTGTTCAGAGGTCCTCTCCACATTAATGCGGCCAACAAAGTAGCTGCAGTGCATTTAATGCGGTTGTAGCAGCTTTTCCTTAGATATTTTGAGTCTCCTTCCCTCTCACATGTTCATGGAGCACGCTTCAATTGCTAGAGTGTATACTTGGATTATTTTTGTCGTGTCCGAGGAGTAATTCCTCCTCGGATCTCATTCCCTTCATCTCTCGCTTATCAGATTTTTACTGAGAATCATTTGATAGTTATTTCCTCCTCCTCGGACTTGTTAGTGTCCTCGGACATGGCCCAAAGCCCAATACATTATTTTGGGCCTTAGCCCCTACAATAGCCCCTCAAAATTCTGATTTTTCCCTCCCATCCGAGGAGAAAAAATGGGGTTTTGATTTTTAAAAGATAAGATCAACTGATTTTTGATTCGCATGTGTGGGAGTGCGGTTTTATGTGCTTCATTACTGTTTCTGAGGCTTCGTAGTCTACAAGGCTCTATTAATTACTCCAGGCGGCTTTATGTCCCCTGCATCCAACGGTGAAATGCAGATCCAATGGCAGACATTTCCTCCAGTATTTTGAGCGAGAGTACTCCTTTCCATTTTTTCCCTCTATATCGGGGATCCCCTTTTCCTTTCTTTTTTACGAATCCTCAAGAACTTCAGAGAACTCCAACACCCAGTCTTCATAAAACGCACCAAACTCTTGAGTTTCCATAGACATTTCCTGTAAGAAGTGTTCTTCTGAAAAAATCGCTGAAAGTTTCAGAGATTGTCATACGAGTACCCGTAAGTTTTATTTCTTTATATTACCCTTTTTCCTCTCGGCCTTTGTTGTAAAATTTTAAAATACTTGCAAGTGTACGAACCGTACCGAAGTATAGTTGGACAAGAACAAGGTCGAACCCATAGGGACTTGCATGAATGTAGGAAAATTAATTAAACCTTAACCAAATTAATCCTAATCTAGTTTAATAAAAATTGGTTGTTTGCAATTAAATAAACTAAGCAAATAATAAAATTAAGCAAATAGTTAAACTAAGCAAAAGATATAAAGCAATAAAAAGATGTAAACAATCAAGAGAAAGGAATTAAGGTTTTGGATTCCACCTTGTAAGTCATATCAGCATATATTTATGATCATTAATTTTTCCCAACTCGCTACATGATAATTTAGAAATCAATCTTGCTATCATGGAAAATATCATCATTAAAACTCATGTTTAAAAATCTAAAGCGTGTTCTTCTTCGCTTCTTAAGTATAAAATCAAATCATCAATTGTATCCGTAGCCAAACAAATCACAAGATATATCCAATTCTAAAAATCAAATCATAAATTGTATCCATTGACAGACAAATCACAAGCAATATCCAATTTTATAATCAAGAATTAATAAACCAAGCATTCAATTAATTAAGACAAATCCTAAATCATGAGAAAAACATGATTGAACTCATATCTAGAATCCCATCTTAGCCAATTGATATGAAGAAAGAACAATTTAAATCATTAAAGAACAATTATTGTGGGAAAAATCAAATCACATAAATATTACTAATAATCCTTAACAAGGGTTCATCCTCAACCTTAATTATAAATTTAGCTACTCATGATAATTGAAAGAAAACACAAAAATAAAATACTAACCATTAAACTAGAAAAATAATTAAAACTAACTGTCATGGAAGAGGTAGCCGCACTCTCTATACATTCAGCCCTCAGCCCTAGCACAAGCCTCAACCCCCAACCCTAGCACTCACCCCTGAATTTTGCCCTAAAGAGCCTTTAAATAGGTTAACGAATCCTATTACAAGTTGAATTCCCGTTTGGAGAAAATCCCAGATTTTTAGGCTTCACTTAACCAACAATTTTGGCCCATTTAACGTCCGAATTCGGACTTTTGGTAAACTACAAAGTTGTAGCCCTTTAAGTTAACGTTCCAGCATAACTTGAATCATCTTGATTGGATATCTGAGCCAAAAGTTATGCCAAAAATACTAACTAATATGCAGTCTGGAATCCTAATCCGAATTGGACTTGGATTTGGGGCAAATTTCCTTTGATTCCTTGCTCCAATTGGATTTAAATTTAATTGGGTTGGTCTTTTCTTGAATTCATGCCTGGCTGGATGTAAGTTGGCTTGATTCAATTGGCCTAGCCCCACTTTGCATATAAAGCCCTTGTTACCTGCAACACAAAGATATTATATAATCAGTCACAAAATATCATAAAAGTAAGGATAAATATGTAGATATGTGAGTACTTTATTGTATATATTTCATGCACATCAAATACCCCCAAACCTACATTTTGCTAGTCCTCGAGCAAAACAGATAAAGAGTAAAACAAAACAAAGAAATTAAAAACAAAGGAAAAGGAAATCCTAACTAATCCACTTTCGCTGGAATTTTCGATTGCATTTAGCGTATGCAACAAGCCTTTAAACCCCTAGCTTACACTAGTGGACGAGTTGTAGTCTCGTGAGGGTTTGCAAGGAATATACCCACAAAATTCTGAGAATGAATACTAAAATAAACAAAACAAAGAAAATCATTTTTTTTTTTTTTTTTCGATTGCCTTTTGCAAAGAGGACCAGTTCAAGTTCAAAAACACTACAGATGCTAAAGAAATTTCTCATGCCATCAAAACTCAATGTGAGTGAAAAGTGGTAGCCAACCCAAACATACTCTTAGTTTTAGAATAAACTTAACTTGAATCTCTATTTGAAAGTATGCTTCAACTCAAACCTTTCCAGTGTTATCACTCAACAAATGAAATCACTCTGAAATGGGGTGTAACACTCTCAACAATATATGTGAGCAGAATAATGTAAACAAAATCAAATACCTCACATATAAATTGAAAGAAAAACGCTTAACCAAGAATGAACAAGTAGTCTCATGAAAGGATGCCAAAAATATTTATACCACACCTTTTTCTTCTCAATCATATCAATATTTGAACTATACAATCTTCAAGATCAAATAAGGACTTTATTAGGACGTAATGTAGGGTAAAAGCAAAGGGAATGAAATAAAAATGGGTGAAGGGAAATATAAGAAATGTTTTCAAGATTTGTCGGAATGTCAACTCTTTTTGGAATTTCCATTCAACATTTTTCTTCTTCAAAGCAATACTCCTTCCTTCCATTTCACTTCTCAAAATTTGATGAGAACCCTTTTTATTTTCTTATTTTTGACACTTTTCCTTTTTCTTTTTTCTTTCTTCTTTTGTTTTTTCAATTCTTTTTTTTTTCTTTCTTCTTTGAATTCTCGCACAAACCACCACATTGAAACAAACTGATCAAATTCCATCTTGAAACACTATGGATAAGGGAGAAAGGCTAATTAAAAGGCTCAACGGGGTGACTAGCGATAATGTATCAAGAAAGAAAAAGAAACAACACAAATTTGGTTCAAAGTAGACAAAAATGGCCTAATCTCATCTCTCAAAGACTAGTATAGTTCATTCAACATCAATGTCTTCAAAAAATTCAAGTGTGGCATAAAATCATTTTTTTTTCTTGGCCAAAAGAAAGAACAATGAGACTACAATAAGGGAAATATATTACGCACTTCCAAATAACTTTAAGTTTAGAAACAATAAATAACCCTCCAAAAATAATGATTGGCTCAAAACTCACAAGGGTTACAGTCTCCACATTGTTATCATCAAGATTTTCTAATCATTTTTATCCTTCAACAAGAAGTTGTGTCTGAGTGGCTATGTGCATGTGCAATGAATTGAGCTTGAAAGCAATGAATTTTGTAAGCAAGAGTAGTACAATGAACTCAAAACATAAACCTCAAGCTAGGCAAAAGATTTTTTTTTTTTTTTTAATTTTTTTTTGTTTTTTTTGTTTTTTAATAGCACAACTAAACAAAATAAAACAAAAAGATAGAAATCTATATACATCCCCCCCAAACCTAAACCAAACATTGTCCTCAATGTTAAAAATGATACTCTCAAATATATGTCTTGAATGAAAAGAGAGCAAAATATTAATATGCAACATGAGAATTGTAAGGTTGAATTTAATCAACCATGTGTTGGCTTTATTCCATGACAAATTTGCTTGTAATACAGCACTTAGAAACCTTGTATTTAGGTGGGAATCATGTAAGGGTAGTGTGTGAGAGAGTGTGAAGAATTGCTCAAGACAGTGTAGTGAAGCAGAGACTCGCGGCTAGGATTCGCGGGAGGCTCGCGGCTTGCAAGCCGCCAAAAGTTGCACACGCACAGAGCATGCAGGGGAGATGAACAGTCATGCTAGCTGGAGCACTACAGGACAAAAATCCAGACTGGCCACTTAGTTATCTCGCGGCTTGAACTCGCGACTCAGTTAAGTCGCGAGGTCAAGTCGCCAACCAGCCCTGTTTTTGGAAAAAATGACTCTTCGCATTCCATTCTCACACCAGTATAAATACCCCTCATTCCCATAAAATATGAGTGGCGATTCAGAAAGAAAAACCCTAAGAGAGGTTTCTTAAAAACACCCACCCAATTAGAGAGAGCTACTCATTCTTAGAGAGAAATCTTTGTAGTCTCTTCTCATTCCCTCTCTCATTGTCATACCTATTGAGAGGAGATTTCTATCCAAACACTACCCACACCCATTTAGAGTGTTGAGTGTTTTTGGAGTTTTGGGAAGTATTGGAAGATGCCAAGGATGGCGGATGCTATGGTCTAGTAGCGGAATCCGGTAAGCTAGAAAAGAAAAAGGTTCGGCGTAACCTCGTTGAAGCAAGAAGCTTGGAGGGCTTAGGTACATCGGGTAGATTAGGCTTGGAGGGTCTATTGCTATTCATGTATCCTAACTACATTTTCTAGTGGATTATTGACCGCTTGGAGGGCGGCGGAGAGGTTTTACGCCGAGGGCTTCGGTTTCCTCTTCAATAACACATCGTGTGTTGTCCTTGTGTTTGCATCTCTCTTCCCTTTATCTTTGCCTTTTATTATCTGCTGTGGGTTGTGATTTTAATTTGGCTTAGATAGTTTTTCCAATTCCGTATTATAGTTTATGTTAATTTTCCGCACACTTGTTGTTTGACATAATGCTTGAATTGGTTAAATTGTAATTTGGGGGTCTAAACGTTCATTTATATACATATTTGAATTTTCAATTGGTATCAGAGCGGGTACACTTGTTGTGGTTTAAATACCTAAGTGTGATCCTTGACCCCTTGTGCTTATTTGCCATGGATTGTGCTTTGTATGCCTCTTTGTATGATTTGGTTGGTGATGAATGTAACATGCCACGTGTTTGTGAAAATGCCTCTATGAGTGTTAATTCTCATAAGTGTGATGACATGTCATTTGAATCTATGGGTGTTGTTGACAAACTCTTGAAGAAAAATGCTAAGAAGTTTCAAAAGAATTTGAGCAAGTTATTTTGTGAAAAGGATGATTTGATTGCTAAGCTCAATGAATCCAACAAATTGGTTGAGAAATATAAAAAACTTGCTGAAATTTCTCTTGAAAAGTTGAAAGAGTTTGAATGCTTGAATATGGACTTGGATGCTAAACTTGTTTTGTCTAACAAACTTGTTGATGATCTTAAATGTGAAAATGAATCTCTTAAGATGCATGCCAAGTGTTTGATTGCTGAACCTATTGTTAAAAAGGATGAAAAGATTTGTTGCAATCATGTTATGGTACCCGATTTTGTGCCTAGTGTGTGTTCTACCTTAAAGGACAAATCGGTGTACATTCCTCCACATAAAAGAAATCAAAAAGTGGAGAGAAATGTTGTTAAGTCAAAGCCTTCGTTTAGGTCTCAACCTAAGGTTTTGAATGGATCTAAGTTTGTTCCAACTTGCCACCATTGTGGTGCCTTTGGTCATCTAAGACCTCAATGCTCTAAGTTTCATGCTTTTAAAAGAATCAAAAGAAAAGAGAAACTTGAGCTTTTTGGAAGTGCTAAAAAGAGTAGACCGGTTTTGAGTGAAAATAGCATGTTGTTAAAGAAAATGTTTAATGCTCTTAACTCCTTGACTATGTGCATCTCCGGTTCTCATTCTTCCAACCCTCGTCTCACTTCTCTTGAGACACTCATTCCAAACAATCGTTCCGTTTGGATGAGGAAGGGTTCTTATGGTTGAGCTTTTGCTCTTTTGGTCCTTGATCTAATTCTTTCGATCTTTGTTGGACCCTTCATGCATTAAATGTCATATCATCATGCATTTTGTGCATCTTGCATTTATTAGTATGCATTGTTTTGTTCTTGATCTTACTTTTATATTTCAATTTTGTGTGAGTAAAAAATCCAAAACCACATAAAAAGTGAAAAATTCAAAAAGTTTGATCGTATATGTTTGAGCACATATCACATGTGAGTTTGGCCTTGTACCTTTGTACAAATGGCTTTGTGCATTTACGAGCTTAGCTTGTTATTTTTGCACTTATATCTTTGTGGGAAAAATCTTGACATCTTTGTGTGATTGTTGTAAATTGATCTTCAAGCTTGTCATGAATGATTAGTCAATAGTCATGTTGGTTTTGATACATGCGTAGACTTGTGCTTATATCTCTTCCCACTCTTTTATTTTTATTGCTTAAAGAGCTCAATAAATGTAAATCTCAAAATGAAAAGAGATAATGAGCTGCAAAAGCCGTCGCACATACTAGTATTCGACTAGGAAAAAGGGAAAGCGACTTATATGAAAATGTATGATGCCCAAAAGCCAAAGGCTTGTTCATCAAATTGAAATATCAAAAATTTCAGGCATCAACCTCAAAAATGAGATGTATTGCTCAAAATGAGTTGTATTGATTCAAAATGATCAAATGATATGAATTGTAAGAAGCCAAATGAAAAGCTTCAATCTTATGTAATCATTTTCTTGTGGGAGGTCATATATGTTCATTTCTATAATTGAGATAGACCACTTGACTTAGTACTAGTTATGTATGACTTGATTGAATTGATCATTGAAGCTTCACTCTAGACTAAGGACTATTCCACATTTGATACACACACATAACACACTTGCCTAATGTTCAATGAATGTCTTATTCATTTGTTAGATTGTACTTGTCTAAATGTGATGTGTGTGTGCTCAATCTTATATGGATTAATCCAAAAAGATTTTTGATCATTTTATATGTTTTTGGAAGTAATTTTTATCACTTTTTGTGTTTATGTTTAGTGCTTACTTTGTTTTTCAATGTTTAAACATGTTCTGTATTGAAAAACAGGTGTCAGAGTTTTTCGCGGCTCAGCTGGCGACTCGCCAGTCGCGAAACCCCAGTCGCGAGCTCATCCAGAAGCTTTTGGCGACTCACTCGCGGCTTGCTCGCGACTCACTCGCGACTCGCGGCTGGCTCGCGACACACTCGCGACTCGCGAAAATTTTCGCGACTGAACCTCACGACTCGCCCAGTCGCGAAACGCCCAGAAACAGCTTTTTAAAGGGCTTTTTGTGGGAAACTTGTTTTAAACTTCTCCCATTCTCTCTAAAACCCCTCTTTCAATATTTTTATATCAAAACCCAACCAATTTGAATGGTTTTTCATTCCATTAACATTTCTAAGGTATTTATAAACTCTTTTCATTAATTTTGATCCTTAGATTATGTTTTGGAGAATTATGTGCTCTTGGTTGGGGTTTTTATCATAGGGGTTGGGAAAACTTAATTTTTGTCAAATTTCTTCATAGGTTTGGTTTCTTTTGCTGATTTGCATTGGTTGTTGGCCCCTTGTGGCAAATAGAACTTGTATTAAGGATGGATTTCATGATGTTCATGCATTGTTTCTCATTATTGTTCATAGTGTGCATGCTAGGTGTTTGATAAAATGCCTCTTAGACATTTTCTCGCTTGTTTGGACTCTGATGAGTACCAAACTTTGGGGTTTCTCATGTTTCTTCATTAGGAACATGTTTGGTTCATTGGTTGTGTATTTAACACACCTTGCCCCACATGTGCATTTTTCATGCATTAGTCATGCATTGCACACAGCCACCTCTTGCACACACCTTTACTACCCTTGTCATGCTTTGGTCTAGACCTTGCTTATTCATCCTAGCATGTCATGTCTACCTTATGCTCTGTAACATTTTACAGTGTCTTAGGTTTGAGCTTCATTTTCTCATTCATCTCGTACCCCTCATGCATCATTAGCATTGTTCGTTCCTTCATCTCTTGCCCTCATTTCTTCTTGACCCTTTGTCTATTCCTGACAAAAAGGGGGAGAGTATACTCTAGAAAGTATACCGGAGTGTTTTGTCATTTATATATGACTCTTGTGCACACCCTTAGGGGGAGAAATTCTATTTCTCATGCACATTTGTAGGGGGAGAGATATTCCATAGGAGAGATGCATATACCAAGGGGGAGAAGACATTGAGATCATAAGAAAACGTTGTTCTGTTTGTTTTCTTGTTGGCTTTATGGTGCTTTAAGTTATGTTTTGTGGTTCTCATCGCATCATGTTTTTGCTTTGGACATGCATATATCCCTATGTTATTGTGCTCCATTGAATGCATGTTCGGATGATCATTTGCTTTGTTATGTGATCATTTTAGTCATTTCTATATGACTGTTTTGGTATATGATCAAGTTGCTCACATGTTTCACATCATGTTTACTTGATCGCAATTTACTTGTTACATTATACTTGTCCTTTTATTACTTGCTTTACCTTGAGGGTCTAATGTGTTTTGTGCAAGTGTTTCAGGTTACAAGTGTATATGCTCCAAGTGCATCACAGCTTCTCATCACTTTGAAGGGGAGAAACTTTGAGCACTTTTAGTTTATATTCTTTAAGTTTATATTCAGTATTTTGTGGTTTGTACCCATGTTGCTTTTGTAAGCTTTTAGGGTTGTCTGTAGGCTTTATGGTCTGTACCATGCTTTATGCAGCCTTTATGTTTTGTTAAATCAGTACTTCTATCCAAATGTCATGCATTTTCTGGTTAAGTACTGTCACTCTTGTGCCCTTGTAGGATTGTTCCTAGATGCATATATTTAGTGTGTTGTGCATTGGTTGAGTGTAGAACATGCAAGTGACTTGCATTGAGCTTGTTTACTTGTTTGTTCAAGTGTTCATTCCAAGTGTGAATGAGCATTATGGTCACTACCTTGTAGTGATTGCTTTGTTGATCTAGCCATGGTTTGTTTCTTAACTCCATTTTTGCTTGATCACATATAGCTTGCTTCATATGCATTTCATGCTTTTCTGCATACAATAATCATGGTGTATTATTGTGTTTCAGGAGACTCATGTTCATATGATTCAAGTGCTTCACAGCTTCTAGATTTAGGTGTGAGTGAGTTTTGCCATTGTTCCCAAACTCACGTTTAAGTCTAGAGTCTGTTTTAGGGTGTTTTGTCATGGAATAGCCAAAGGGGGAGATTGTAAGGTTGAATTTAATCAACCATGTGTTGGCTTTATTCCATGACAAATTTGCTTGTAATACAGCACTTAGAAACCTTGTATTTAGGTGGGAATCATGTAAGGGTAGTGTGTGAGAGAGTGTGAAGAATTGCTCAAGACAGTGCAGTGAAGCAGAGACTCGCGGCTAGGATTCGCGGGAGGCTCGCGGCTTGCAAGCCGCCAAAAGTTGCACACGCGCAGAGCATGCAGGGGAGATGAACAGTCATGCCAGTTGGAGCACTACAGGACAAAAATCCAGACTGGCCACTTAGTTATCTCGCGGCTTGAACTCGCGACTCAGTTAAGTCGCGAGGTCAAGTCGCCAACCAGCCCTGTTTTTGGAAAAACTGACTCTTCGCATTCCATTCTCACACCAGTATAAATACCCCTCATTCCCACAAAATATGAGTGGCGATTCAGAAAGAAAAACCCTAAGAGAGGTTTCTTAAAAACACCCACCCAATTAGAGAGAGCTACTCATTCTTAGAGAGAAATCTTTGTAGTCTCTTCTCATTCCCTCTCTCATTGTCATACCTATTGAGAGGAGATTTCTATCCAAACACTACCCACACCCATTTAGAGTGTTGAGTGTTTTTGGAGTTTTGGGAAGCATTGGAAGATGCCAAGGATGGCGGATGCTATGGTCTAGTAGCGGAATCCGGTAAGCTAGAAAAGAAAAAGGTTCGGTGTAACCTCGTTGGAGCAAGAAGCTTGGAGGGCTTAGGTACATCGGGTAGATTAGGCTTGGAAGGTCTATTGCTGTTCATGTATCCCAACTACATTTTCTAGTGGATTATTGACCGCTTGGAGGGCGGCGGAGAGGTTTTACGCCGAGGGCTTCGGTTTCCTCTTCGATAACACATCGTGTGTTGTCCTTGTGTTTGCATCTCTCTTCCCTTTATCTTTGCCTTTTATTATCTGCTGTGGGTTGTGATTTTAATTTGGCTTAGATAGTTTTTCCAATTCCGTATTATAGCTTATGTTAATTTTCCGCACACTTGTTGTTTGACATAATGCTTGAATTGGTTAAGTTGTAATTTGGGGGTCTAAACGTTCATTTATACACATATTTGAATTTTCAAGAATCAAGTAGAAACAAGTAAGGCAAGCTGATTGTTATAAATTTTAATTTCTGTCAAATATCAGCTAGAATAAAAGAAAATAAAACTAAACAAGAAAATAAACACAAATATTAATCTAAAAGCAGAAAATAAACAATAAAAAAGATTTTTTTTTGCAAAAAGATTTAACATAACTGGAGATCAATCCTAATAAACAGGACCATCCAAACCTCAACAACACCATGGAGATAAATAATGCATATTAGGAATGGACTAGTCCAATGATATTGTAACTTACCTGGGTCAAAAACATGTTGGGAAGCTTTTGCAGTGTCTTCCAAGTGAATTCTTTGCATAACCACAGAAGCACTAATACCCTTAATATCAACAATTTTCCAACCTATAGCTTCCTTATGCTCTTGAAGTATACTTATCAATTGGTGTTCCCAAAAGTCATCCAACTTTGTGGTTCTACAATAGATGGGAATAGGGATGAAGAAAGTGGACAAGGGACCACTTTTGGTTGCCAACTATCAATACTTAAGAGAGGAACAGAATCCAACAATGCATTGACCTCCTCAATTGATTTTTCAGTATCCAAATTGCAATAAAAAAGGGTTAAGCAAGCCTTTAGAGGATCCTCACAACTTGATTGTAGGAAAGTATCATGGACTAGGCTCCCAATCATGTTAACCTCACATATATCCTCATTGTCTAGTACTTGCTTACTTATGTCAAAGATATTAAGCTCAACAATCATATTCCCAAACAAAATCTTCATCACACCACTCCGACAATTGATCAAAGCATTGGATGTGGCTAAGAAAGGGCGACCCAAAATGACATGGATTTGTGTACTGGCATTTAGAGTAGGCTCAGTGTCTAACACAACAAAATCAACAGGAAAATAGAACGCATCCACCTTAATCAACACATCCTCAACAATACCTCTAGGGATTTTCACAGACCTATCAGCTAATTGAAGTGTCATGGTTGTGGGTTTTAGCTCCCCCAAACCTAGCTGTAAGTATACTGAATATGGCATTAGGTTCACACTTGCCCCCAAATCTAGCAAAGCTCGCTCAATGAGATGGTCCCCAATCCTGCATGAAATTGTAGGAGATCCAGGGTTCTTACATTTCACTGGATATTTATTCTGAATGATTGAACTAACTTGCTCTGTCAAAAATGCCTTTTTAGGGACATTTGTCTTTCTCTTCATTGTCACAAGATCTTTCAAAAACTTGGCATAAGCAGGAACTTGCTGAATTGCATCAAGAAATGGAATGTTTATTTGCACTTGCTTAGAAACCTCTAAAATATCTCCAAATTGTGCTTTTTTCTGAGGACTGATTAAACTTTGAGGGAATGGAGCTTTAGGAACAAACCTCCTATCAAGAGGAGAACTAAGATCCTGAATTGGAATTGAGGTTGAGTGGCCCTTCTTTTCTTTATGATCATCCTGTGAACTGTGAACTCCTTTTTCCTCTAACACAGTATTTTCATTATCCTCCACTTTTGGCATTTTCACTTGATTATCAACTTGCTTACCAGGCCTAAGGGTAGTAATAGACTGAACAGATTCATGTGCATGAGTAGAACTAGAAGAACCATTAATTGCATACTGCCCCTTTGGGTTAGGTATAGGTTGACTAGGAAACTTTCCTTTTTCCCTCTCTCCAACTTGGGTTGCTAACTGGCCAACTTGATTTTCCAACTTTGAAATAGCTTGAGTATTCAAATGGGTGGAACTTTTTATCTCTTGAATGGCTTGGCTAGTTGATTGCATGAAAGTTTTGAGAGACTCCTCCAAGGATGATTGTTGTCTTGGTGGTGCCATAAATTGAGGGGTTGATTGAGGAATTGGAGGAAATGCTTGAGTAGGTGGACGAAATTGACTTTGTTGATGCACTTGTTGTCCACCTACATTTGTGGGAGGTTGATTTTGCCTCCATGAGAAATTAGGATGGTTCCTCCAATTTGGATTGTATGTCTCTCAAAATGGACTAGCAAATGGTTTTCCATAATTATTCAGTGCATTTGCTTGCTCAATATAAAAATCAGGGTACCCAGCTGCGGAAGGACACATTTGTTTTGTATGCATAGGACTTGCACAAATAGAGCATGTTTCACTTTGAACTTGATTGACAGAATTCATCCCTCTACCTAAAGCTAAAGCCTCAACCTTATGAGTGAGATTGTCCAACCTAGCTTTTATATCTAAATCTTCATTGACTTCATACAATCCTCCTTTCTTAATTGCAGGGGTAGATCTCTCTTTATGGTTGGAAAAATCCCATTGTTGTGAACTTTCAGAAAAATTCTCAAGAAATTTGTATGCCTCATCATCTACAAGACTCAAAAATCCACCACCATTCATGGACTCAATCATGTTATGATTTGTCTAAGTCAAACCATTATAAAAATATTGTACTAGTCTCCATGTTTCAAAACCATGATGAGGACACTTTAAGATCAAGTCCTTAAATCTCTCCCAACTCTTATAAAATTTCTCTTGTTCATCTTGATAAAAATCTGCAATTTCTCTCCTCAAAGCATTGGTCTTGGCCATTGGGAAAAATTTAGAGAGGAATTTTGTGACCAATAGTTCCCATGAAGTGATAGATCCAGGTGACAAAGAATTAAGCCATGCTTTTGCCTTATCCTTCAAGGAAAAAGGGAATATACACAAGCGAATTGAGTCATCAGTGAAATTCTGGAACTTACAAGTAGCACAAATCTCAAGAAAATTTTTCACATGCATATAAGGATCTTCTCTATCCAATCCATGAAAAGTAGGAAGAAGATGGATTATCTGTGGTTTCAACTCAAAATGTGCAGCAGTGGTTGCTAGCAATACTATGCAAGATGGAGGGTTGGTGGTTATGGGTGAGAACAACTCTCTAAGATTTTTTTGAATCATCTCCTGTTTCTCCCATTGTGGATGAATAATCAAAACTGACAAGACGATTTTCTTTATCACATAACCAAGTTCTCATACACCAAGCACAAAGAATTTTTTTTTTTTGTTTTTTTTTTTATTAAAAAAAAAATTAACTACAACTAGTAGAAGGAAAAATTCAATTAAGACCTAATTTATTTTCCTAACCAAGTCCCTGGCAGTCCCCGGCAACGGCGCCAAATACGAACCGTACCGAAGTATAGTTGGACAAGAACAAGGTCAAACCCACAGGGACTTGTATGAATGTAGGAAAATTAATTAAACCTTAACCAAATTAATCCTAATCTAGTTTAATAAAAATTGGTTGTTTGCAATTAAATAAACTAAGCAAATAATAAAATTAAGCAAATAGTTAAACTAAGCAAAAGATATAAAGCAATAAAAAGATGTAAACAATCAAGAGAAAGGAATTAAGGTTTTGGATTCCGCCTTGTAAGTCATATCAGCATATATTTATGATCATTAATTTTTCCCAACTCGCTACATGATAATTTAGAAATCAATCTTGCTATCATGGAAAATATCATCATTAAAACTCATGTTTAAAAATCTAAAGCATGTTCTTCTTTGCTTCTTAAGTATAAAATCAAATCATCAATTGTATCCGTAGCCAAACAAATCACAAGATATATCCAATTCTAAAAATCAAATCATAAATTGTATCCATTGACAGACAAATCACAAGCAATATCCAATTTTATAATCAAGCATTAATAAACCAAGCATTCAATTAATTAAGACATCCTAAATCATGAGAAAAACATGATTGAACTCATATCTAGAATCCCATCTTAGTCAATTGATATGAAGCAAAAACAATTTAAATCATTAAAGAACAATTATTGTGGGAAAAATCAAATCACATAAATATTACTAATAATCCTTAACAAGGGTTCATCCTCAACCTTAATTATAAATTTAGCTACTCATGGTAATTGAAAGAAAACACAAAAATAAAATACTAAACATTAAACTAGAAAAATAATTAAAACTAACTATCATGGAAGAGGTAGCCGCACTCTCTATACATTCAACCCTCAGCCCCCAACCCTAGCACTCACCTCCCTAAATTTTGCCCTAAAGAGCCTTTAAATAGGTTAAGGAATCCTATTACAAGTTGAATTCCCGTTTGGAGAAAATCCCAGATTTTTATGCTTCAATTAACCGACGATTTTGGCCCATTTAATGTTAGAATTCGGACTTTTGGTAAACTATAAAGTTGTAGCCTTTTAAGTTAACGTTCCAGCACAACTTGAATCATCTCGATTGGATATCTGAACCGAAAGTTATACCAAAAATACTAACTGATGTGCAGTCTGGAATCCTAATCCGAATTGGACTTGGATTTGGTGCAAATTTCCTTTGATTCCTTGCTCCAATTGGATTTAAATTTAATTGGGTTGGTCTTTTCTTGAATTCATGCCTGGCTGGATGTAAGTTGGCTTGATTCAATTGGCCTAGCCCCACTTTGCATATAAAGCCCTTGTTACCTGCAACACAAAGATATTATATAATCAGTTACAAAATATCATAAAAGTAAGGCTAAATATGTAGATATGTGAGTACTTTATTGTATATATTTCATGCACATCAGCCTTTCTCCTCGGCCTCTCATTTTACCTAGATGGGTAGATTCAAGCACTTAGTAGACACACCGGCCGGTATGGAGGGCTTTAAGGCTAGATATCGTATTCCACAGGGGGTGGTTTTAGAATATTGCCCCCCGGAAGGGGTATTGCTTGATAGAGATGTGGGT
This sequence comes from Quercus tomentella, assembly GCA_028535165.1. Classification (NCBI taxonomy): domain Eukaryota; kingdom Viridiplantae; phylum Streptophyta; class Magnoliopsida; order Fagales; family Fagaceae; genus Quercus; species Quercus tomentella. The sequence continues at coordinate 30,960,619 of JAPQVY010000001.1, forward strand.
CAAGTTGTCATTCCCATGATTGCTTTCATAGAGGGAGGAATGACGCTTCCCATGGGTAGGATAACCAAAGACTACTTGCTTAACCATAGACTAACCCCCTACCAATGTGCCCCCAACCTATTTAGGGTCTTGAGCTACGTAGATGCCCTCAACGAGCAGATGGGCTTAGGGCTCACGTGGCACAATGTGGTTCACATGTACGAATGCCACAAGCTTGCTAGTGCCGGCTACTACCTCAAATCCCGGTTCGAGGTCGTCAGGCTAATATCCTGTCTCCCCAAGTCCACTAAGGGTATGAAGGATGACTTCCTAATTGCCTCAGGGGAATGGAGCGACGGTCTTCATTGTCCAACTCGGGCAGGAGATCCAGGTGTGGTACCTTTAGGATCAGTCCCTTTGGAAGGGGACTTAGGCTTTTAGTTCTATTCTCTTTACTTGACACTTCATCTTCTTTTGGTAGAAAATATTTTCTTGGCAACCTGACCATGGTTTCCTTCTCGGCTGTTTTGCAGATAAGGCTCATGTTGCTTCGTGGCTCAGTCATACCAACATCCAGGCTCTTAATTATCTTCTGAGGTCGAAAAATTTTGTGAGTGAGGACGGACAACTGCGAGCCACTCATCTGATCTTGGATTACGAGCCTTTGTCCCGTACCTTCTAGGACATAGGCCAAGCGATAAGGGCCGGGAGCTCAAGGTTGGCTCGGATTGATGTCTCTAAGCCAGGATTTTTGGCTCGAAGGGACCTTCCTCTGGTCGTCTTGCCAATTCCACAAATCCCTCCACCAACTGCACAACCACCTCCACAAAACCTCGTCGAAGCAACAGCATTTCCTGAAGAGGAGATTGCCTCATCTCGCCTTTCACTAAAGGAGGAGATAGACGAATTCTGTTTCGAAGAAATTAATCCAAAGGCTCCTCTAATTAACCTCTCGGACGCCGAGGAGGATTCTACAGGAATTCCGGTGTTCGCACCCCCGTTCTAGTGATCGCCTGCCCGGATAATTCCTCCGAAGAAGAGGAAGAAAACATGGCCTTGAACAAAGGTAATAAAAGCCTAAGGGAGCTCATGGCTGCCAGGGGTAAGGGGTCAACCTCGAAGGTATTTTCCAAGCCCCAAGCTCAATCCGATCTTCCTCCTTCCCCTTCACAAGTTCCCACCGATCCCGGCCTAAAGCCCAACCCCGACCTGAAGAAGAAAAGGCCGGCTGAGTCGCTCAAGGAAAGCGAGGTAGGTCCTCGACAGGGGACAAAGCACCAAAAGGTGGTCCAGGAGCCTCGGGACAAAAGGTCTCAGTTCGTAGATAGCCGCGAGGAGCAGGATAGTGCTGAAGTGCGCATAGCACTGCGTACTTGGAGCCCTCGGCTCGAGGTGGATAGGGCACCGATTCCCTGGAATGCCTCCGTCAAGGAATACCAGAGGGGCCGAGCAAGGTACATAGTTGAAGCACTGGAGCAGCCCATGCTCTTTCCTAGGGACATGGAAGCTTACAGGCGTTTCTCGCAAAATGACCTCTCCTTGTCTGAAGAGGGACCTTGCGATGGTAAGGAAGCTTATCCTTTTACAAACATAAATGCTGAATCGTATTTCATCTTAACTCATGTTGTTTTGTAACCTTTGGGCAGATTACTCAACAAATTTTTGTGGCCGAGGAATGGAATCGTGATGCTCGCAAGCGGGCCGATGCTGAAGCCCTCTCTCGCGCCGAGACTGAGAAAACACTAAGGGTTATCAAGCAGGAGCAATACGAGCTAATTGAGAAGCTGAAAGAGGCACAATCAGCTCGCTTAAGCGCTGAGGTCGGCTTAAAAAGCGTGGAGAAGCAGGCTGAGGATCAGCGCCAGAAGTTGTACGTGACTGAGATCAATCTAGCCACAGAGAAGCAGATAGTCTTAGATCTTAAAGCCGCATTGCAGAAGGCCAAGGAGGAAGTCCAACTTGCCAAGGAAGCAGCCGAGGCCGAGAAGAGAGCTGCATACCAACTCGGCGTGGAGGAGACGCAAGTAAGGCTTATCGAGGAGCTATCAGAGGTATGCAGGGACTATTGTAGTATGACATGGGACAAGGCCCTCAGTGTTGCAAGTGTCCCTACAGACTCTGTTTGGAGGTTGCCTGGAAGCGTCTTCTATCCCCCAGGGATTCGGGAAGTCCCTGCTGATGCCTCAGAATCTTCTGAGCAACCTGAGGCTATCCCAGAGGCTATCCCTTTAACTGAAGCTACGAAGGGGTCTAGTCAAGTTGGCGACCAAGGCCAGGGAGCCGAGGGTGAGAAAGGCAAAGGCAAGGGCAAAGGGAAGAAACTTCCTGCCAAATCAAAAGATACCGCCCAGGAGAAGCCAACAGAGGCCGAGACTCATAGAGCTGATCCCCCGGCCAAGGATGTTCCTCTTTCTCAGCCAAGCCAAAACAAAGACCCTCCTGCTGAAGCTTAGCCCCTAGGTTTTTTTTTTTTTTTTTTTTTTTTTTTTTTGTAATACCATTTGTAGTGGCAGTGTACTTATTTTTATTTCATTCTATTTTACTTTTTTTTTTTTTAAAGACATCATGTTATTACTATCTTTATGCGCGTAGTGTACTATCTTTATTACTAAATGGAAATGCTCTTCCTTTCATCTTTTGTTCTTTTGCCTGATGTGATTTGAATTTTATTGCATAGTCCTGAGTTGATGTAACTGCGCCTTCAATTAGAGCTTACAATAATGTTCTGTTTGCCAATATGACTAAGTGTCAAGAGTAAAGTTGTGAACTGAATCTTAGGTAATGAAGACTGGCATGCATAGACTTATATCATGCGGAACAGAGCAATAGGAGGGATAAACAGTCTGTATATTGCGCATAAATACAAGTTTAAATTTGCCTTGGGTCTGTTTTGGATTTCAATCCTGTTCAAACCTCCACACATATGCATTTTTAGGATCATAAAATACATAGTTTCATCCCCATATGTGGTTCGAAAGACCTGACCCGTTTTAAGATCCGTTTGTTATTTAAGAAGTCACCAGAGGTGGTTAACTCCCTCTAAGCCTACGGATAGATGCCATAAGTTATTAGTTTCCCCAAGGTTTGTGGTCCGAGGAGCCATGCAAGACCTGGGCTCTGTCTAATACTTGGATATCTGCCTTAGGTTATTAGTTTCACCAAGGTTTGTGGTCCGAGGAGCCATGCAAGACCTTGGCTCTATCTAATACTCAGATATCTGCCTTAAGTTATTAGTTTCACCAAGGTTTATGGTCCGAGGAGCCATGCAAGACCTTGGCTCTATCTAATACTCGAATATCTGCCTTAAGTTATTAGTTTCACCAAGGTTTGTGGTCTAAGGAGCCATGCAAGACCTTGGCTCTGTCTAATACTCGAAAGGATGTCCAAAGTAGTTAATTTCCTCTAAACCTGTGGTCCGAGAAGCCATCCAGGACTTAGGTTCTGTTTAAATACTTGTAAGGATGACAGAGTAATTAATTTCTCCTAAACCTGTGGTCGGAGGAGCCATCCAGGGCTTAGATTTTGTTTAAATACTTGTAAGGATGACAGAGTAATTAATTTCCCTTAAACCTATGGTCCGAAGAGCCATTCAGGGCTTAGATTCTGTTTAAATACTTGTAAGGATGACAGAGTAATTAATTTCCCCTAAACCTGTGGTCCGAGGAGCCATCCAGGACTTAGGTTCTGTTTAAATACTTGTAAGGATGATAGAGTAATTAATTTCCCCTAAACTTGTGGTCCGAGGAGCCACGCAAGTGGGCCCTTGTAGAGAGATTGCGCCAACTGATTTTTCATCCATGTCTGGCGCCCATACTTCTTCTTCTAGCGAGGGTTCAACAAATTCAACCACCAGATTTGCAAGGACTTGACCCTTAATGGAGGTACGAGGCATGTACTTAATGTCAAAAGCCCTTAGAATCGTGCCCCACTTAGCAGTTCTCCCAGTATAATCAGCATTCCGGAGTATGGACTTGAGCGGGAGTTAGGTTAGAACAACAACTGTGTGTGCCTGGAAGTAATGGGAAAGCTTCCATGTAGCTTGAACCATCGCCAGGATGGCTTTTTCTAGTGGAAGGTAGCGAGTCTCAGCCTCATGCAATGATTTGCTTACGTAATAGACTGGTCGTTGTACGCCGTTGTCTGTTCGTATCAGCAATAGGCTTACTGCGTGAGGGGCCACAGTAATGTAGGCGAACAAGACTTCATCGGCCTCGGGACTAGACATGATTGGTGGCCGAGACAGATACTCTTTGAGTTGTTGGAAGGCCAAAACACATTCTTCAGTTCATTCAAATCCCTTCCATTTATTCAACAAGAGGAAGAAAGGCCTACACCTATCCGTCGATCGAGAAATAAAACAATTTAAAGCAGCAATCATGCCGGTAAGCTTTTGGACCTCCTTGGGATTCCGGCTGCATGCTGTGGACAGCCCTGATTTGATCGGGACTAACCTCGATCCCCCTGTGGGTCACCATATAGCCTAAGAATTTTCCTGATCCTACCCTAAATGAACATTTGGACGCGTTGAGACGCAGCTTGTGTCTCCTCAGAATTTCAAAGATGTCGCCGAGGTCTCTCACGTGTTCAGACACCACTTTGCTCTTTACCACCATGTCATCTATATAAACTTCAATGCTCTTACCCAGCTGCGACTCAAACATTCTGGTCATCATTCTCTGGTAGGTGGACCCTGCGTTTTTCAAACCAAAAGACATCACCTTGTAATGGTAGTTTCCAATAGGAGTGACAAAAGCTGTCTTTTCTTGGTCGTCTATGGCTAGGGGTATTTGATGGTATCCCTGAAAGGCATCTAAGAAGCTCATTCGAAGGTGCCCAGCGGTCGCGTCTACCAACTGATCTATCCAGGGCATAGGGAATGGGTCTTTTGAGCAGGCTTTATTCAGATCCGTGAAGTCTACACAGACTCGCCATTTTCCGCTCTTTTTTTTCACCACTACAGTATTGGCCAACCATTCAGGGTAAAAAACTTCTTTGATAGCCCCTGCTTTTTTAAGGTTCATCACCTTTTCCCTAACAGCGTTAGCGTGCTCCTTCGACGGACGTCAGGGGGGTTGCCTCTTGGGGGTAACAGATGGATTAACGTTTAGGTGGTGGCAGATGAAGCCCGGATCAACCCTTGGGGCCTCATAGGCGTTCCACGCAAACACATCTATGTTTTCTCTAAGAAAATTGATCAGTTCTTCTTTCTCTTGGGGAGGCAGTTCCGAGCCGATCTGAAAGAACGTTTCCAGATCAGTGCCCACAGAAACCTTTTCTAGATCCTCGCATTTTGCCTCCTCGGCCGATTCATCACCGGGCAGCGCTGAGGTGGTTGATTGCTATAAGCCACTTTCAGTAGAAGCCGAGGGCTCAGCATTGTGCTGGCGTGAGATGGCGACCACCATGCACTGTCTGGCCATGGTCTGGTCCCCCATGATCTCTTTGACCTGGCCCTCCGACGGGTACTTCACCTTTTGGTGCAAGGTAGAGGAGACAGCTCCTAGGGCATGAAGCCAAGGCCTAGCTACAATGACCGTGTAGGGTGAATAAGCGTCAACTACGATGAAATCCACCTATACTATGTCCGAACCTGTTTGTATGGGCAGTCTGATCTAGCCCCTTGGAGTAACGGTCTTTCCTTCGAAGCTTACCAGAGGAGAATCGTATGCCGTTAAGTCCTCAGGTTTTAAATTCAGCCCCTTGTATAGGTCGAGGTACATTACTTCCACAACGCTGCCCTGATCTACTAGCACTCTCCTCACATCATATCCTCTAATCCTGAGTGTGACAACCAGAGCATCATAGTGGGGCTGGATGGTTCCGACCTTATCTTCGTTCAAGAAGCCCAGCACTGGTGATGCTATCTTCTTGGCCTTTTTGGACTCCCGATTGCCATGTTCGGTGGGAAATCGAGCTACAGACATTACTCTGAAAGGACAAGAGCCGATCCTTCCCGGGGCGGCAAGAATGACATTTATCGTGCTTATAGGCGATCTCAAGGAGGTGTCCCTGCGTGTTTCAATATTCGCCTGTCCTTGTCGACCACTGGAATGATGTAGGAGGTTGCTTAATTTTCCCTCTCGGACCAGCTGGTCCAAGTGGTTCTTCAAATTCCTGCATAGTCTCTCCTCGGTCGGTTGTTGTGGTTAAATCAGTTCGACCTGAAGTCCCTCCTCTCCTGAGGGACGACCTTCGCTTTACCCTTATCCAACTGCTGGTCCTTTTCAACCCTTTTATACTTTTCGATTCGGTCCATGAGTTGGTGTAGGCTAGTGACGGGCTTCCCTGTTAGAGATTTTCTTAAACCATGCCCAGTTGGGAGGCCGCTCTTGAAAGTACTGATGGCAACGTCATCATTGTTGCCCTCTATCTTGTTGTACATCTCCCAATACCTATCCAAGTAGGCTTTTAGGGTCTCCCCTTCTAGCATGGACAAAGACAGAAAGGAATCCAAGGGCCGAGGAACCCTACTGCTCGTGATGAAGTGAGAACCAAAGGCCTGGGTCATCTGCTTAAAGGAATCTATGGAGTTTCGCCTGAGGCCATCAAACCATCTCATCGCCATCGGTCCCAGACTAGACGGAAACACCTTGCACATCAAAGCCTCATCTTTGGAGTAAATGGCCATCCTCTGGTTAAACTGGCTTACGTGCTCCACGGGGTCTGTTCGACCATTGTACATAGTGAAAGTAGGTTGATGGAATCATCGAGGAAGCTCAGCCCCTTCTATCTTGCGTGTAAAGGGTGATTTGGAGATTCGATCCAGGGCCTTGCTCATGGCGTCGTTCACTAGGCCTTTATGGGGCGGACTCCTGTGACTGCGCTTATGATTGTGTTCTTCCTCATAGGAGAAGGTCTCACTTGGTGGAGTTCTTGACTTTTGCTTATAATTGCCATCCTCTTCATCACTAGTGTCTGAGCTGGAAGGGGGACGCTTCTGTTGCGCGCGACGCAGTTTCCTTTTCAAGTCGTCGATCTCCTACTGTAGGGCTCTATTATCGTCCTGCTTTTGGGATACGTGACTTATCACCTTAGAATGGCTTTTGCTTGCATGGGTAGTACGTACAGTTCCCCCTCGATGTTTGTCTTGATCTCTTTCCCGTTCAAGGTTAAGAAAGTTGTCCTGCCATTGAGAACCTACAGGCTCTGTTTGGTGTGGACCTGCCTGGTGTGGACCTGATCCCACCATGTTCAACTTTGCACTCGCTGAGGCACAAGTTCTTCCCACAGATGGCGCCAATTGTAGGGTCACAATTTGAGGCCCAAGCCCAAAATATATGGAGTCTTGGTCCAATGAGCCCAATACAATGAATTTGTAGAGAATGGGTTAAAGAACTAGGTCCTCGTGAGTTGGGCAACAACTCGTATTGGACTAAATGGCAGTCAAACACAAATAAAATATGTTGATGTCAGTGGAGTTTTAGTCCGAGGAGACCACCACTATTGTATATTGATCACAGTTGGGTATTAAGACAGTTTAGATTACTACAGTATTTTCTCTCTCTCCTTTTTTCCCCCTTTTTCTCATGGGGGTTCTTCCACATTATATAGCTCCTTTCTGGTCATCTTGACCCTACACTTGTTGATCATCTGAATCTCCACTTGAGTGCTCGTCCCATCAGACACCCCTTTCAGCCTTTTGTGAGTTGTGGTGGCCAAGGCAGCACTGTTTAGAAGTCCTCTCCACATTAATGCGACCAGCAAAGTAGCTGCAGTGCATTTAATGCGGTGGTACCAACTTTTCCTTAGATATTTTGAGTCTCCTTCCCTCTCACATGTTCATGGAGCACGCTTCAATTGCTAGAGTGTATACTTGGATTATTTTCGCCGTGTCTGAGGAGTAATTCCTCCTCGAATCTCATTCCCTTCATCTCTCGCTTATCAGATTTTTACTGGAATCATTTGATAGTTATTTCCTCCTCCTCGGACTTGTTAGTGTCCTCGGACATGGCCCAAGGCCCAATACATTATTTTGGGCCTTAGCCCCTACAATAAATATGATAATCTCTTCTAAGAGAATGAAATTTTTAAATAATATATTTGAAATTAAAACAATTTAGTTATATAGGAAAAAAATTAAGAAAATATAATGCACAATAACATAATTTAGCAAAATATGGACCGCCTAAAAAATGAATAATATCAATCAAAAAAATCCAAATAATAAAAAGATGATATTTTTTTGGGATAGATAAATGAAAAATAATTTTAGAAATTATTTAATTTTTTGAGTGAAAAAATTATTTTTCACAGAATTTAAAGAACAAATTATATATTATACTTTAACTACAAAATAATTATCAATTCCTACACAGCATATGGGTAGTTTTACATAATTGTTAAATAGATACGCAGAAGAACTACTTTCTTCTGAGTTTCAAGTTCGAATTCACAGCATGAAAATACAATAATAGGCCTGCCAAGAGCATCTTGGTGGATTCGAGTTAGGACTGAATTGATTTGAGTAGGGTTCAGATTGATATGACATTAACCAAGGATACAGACAACCTGAGCATGGAAATAATTGGATGGGTTGGTGGAGCATTTCCATAACCTAATTCCCTTCATTTGTTCTTGGGAAAACAAGGGAAGGAAAATGCATAAGAATTTCTAAAATTACACAAGGAATAAAGGAAGGCAGTATTATGTACAAGCTCTATTTTTCCTTTTCCTTTCCCATAATCCAATTATTCCTAGAGACAGCAGAACCATTGGCTTTGGGCAATTCATTGAGGTTAATGGCCTGGGACTAGTTTTCTATCCATGTAACATGACTAATGGAAATGTTCTTTTACCCTTTCTGCACAAAACTAATCAAACTATTGAAACTGAAGCATTCTCTAGGATGGAAAGAGTCAAGTAAAAAGTTCAGGAAAAGTCACTTCTGAAAAAGACTGAAAGATCTTACTTAGTCACCGATGATTTAATCTCTAAATTCTGTTGGGTGGGACCCATGATGAGTTGAGGTTTCGATTCCCTGCATGTGGTTTTCAGTACAAATGCATAATGGGGTGTATGAGTTTTCCTTTTTCTCATTCCCTAGTTAATCAGTATGTTAGAATTGATTCCTAATTTGCTCCGTGTACCTTTCCAAAGGTCTAGACTGCTGTGCTACTTTGTCGAGGTCAGAGCTTTTTGTGCAAAAGGACTGCACTTTCACAGAACCAAAATATAGTCTGTGTGAGAGAAAACGTTTTGACCTAATAAATGATTTTGTTTGAATGGTACCAACTAGTTTCATTGTGTTGAATTATAAACCAATCCAAACTCACCAACAGTAATTCAAGAACCCACATTTTACATTGTACTGCAAAAGTATTTTCACGTTCCATCTCATCCACTGCCTATAGAAGTAAATCTTAAATATGGTCTTCTCTGATAGAACTGACTGCTAGGAAACTTGTTTATCCATCCTTGGCTTTGGCTTGCAGACACTGTTCCAGTGCACTCGATGCTACATTGTTAGGTTCTAAGAATTAGGAACTAATGTATTAGAACTCTAATTTATAATGTTGGCAAACCATGATCAAAACAGGTTTTAGTCTTGTTTAGATTTGCTTAAAGTATATGCGTTTTATGTAAAGTTAGAATCGAGTTACTGCAGAATTTATTGTGCAATTCTGTCTGGCTCGATCGATCGAGAATTAGACTCGATCGATTGAAACTCAGGTATAACGTTTTTCTACAGAATTTTCCAACTCAGCCCAAGCCCGTTTGACGTGTAGGGTTTTATGCTTTGTCTTAAGTATAAAAGAGAAAACCCTAGCCACGTTTTTGGAGATGCTTCAGATGCTGTGTGTGTGAATCTTTTGTGAGATCAAGAGGTGGTTACCTTCACACATACTTAGGATTTTCAATCTCAAGATTGATGTCAAGAGTTTGGTGATCAATTCAGTTGCTGCTTTCAAGAGCTTAAAGATACACAAACTGGTGTGCTTGTACTTGCTGGGAATCCAAAAAAGAAGTTGTCACACCCCAAACCCTAAAGGGTCCAAAACATGAGAAAGACGTCTCAAGTACCTGTAAATTTTTTTTTCCTTTTTGACAATTCAATCCACATAAATCCTATGAAGTGCCAACATCCAGAATTATCATAATAATCTCATAGAATATACTCTCAGAGTAAGTCAAAGCTCTAAGCATTAATTACAAGGACCATTGGCCACAAAAGAATAGAGGTCTGAATAAAACAATTACATAACAACAGCTTGTCCCATCAATGGAAATACAGTCATAACCACTAAAATATACAAAAGAATGAGTCAAGCCTAGTCTAAGATGTACACCATCTAATATATCCATTACAAAAGTTCAGCCTCCATCAGTAGTTAGTCTAACTACTATTAGCCACTAAAAAGCTGTCTCAAAAGATTCTTGCCTACTCTGAAAAGTTTATAAAAATAATGGAATGAGACAGAGTCCAGTAAGTAGCATATTTAATGGGGTTGGGAGAAATGCAAGTTTCATCTTCAATAATAATAATAATAATATAATATGACAAGAATGATTTAATAATGGAACACAAAGTTTCTTAAAGTAAATACCTTGAAACTATATACTATAATCTGTGAGCATTAACCATATAATTTCCAAAGCCATAAAATCTAACATACGGTAATTTATCATAAATATACCATACTACCACATAAACCGGTTAGGGGATCCACCCATTCACAACTGGCATAATATTGTCCTCTCTGGTATGCAGACTCTTGGCCCCATGGACAGCAGCCTCACCCATACCCTCAAGGTTTTTCTCTCCCCCCATGGGCAGCAGAGAGAGCGCGTCAATTAGGACCTCTCTTGCATGTGGTCTCTTGGCCCCATGGACAGCAGCCTCACCCACACACAATCAAGGAACCTCTTCCCCCCATGGACAGCAGGGAAGAACGCGTCATCCAAAGTGAAAGAGCACTGACCTAGATTTGATTCCATTGTCACAAAGACTACAGAAACCAAATCGGGTGATCACCGGGAAATCACACATGGCATGGTCTCAAAACCCCATAAAGCTCACAGTTATATGTTTCCTTTCAAATACATAGTTTATAACCAGGTAGTTTCAGAAAAACCTTAAATAATCTAACTTCCACAAAGTTTGTAAGGTTTTCAACTTCATTCTTGTCAAAAGATTTTCTAACAATTTCCCACATAATAAGACAAGATAAGCATCTTTAAATTTTCTAATATACCATAACATCCAAGATTTCCTTATCAAAAATTAAATAAAAGATGCTTATTTTTCCATATCAACAATTCATGTATTTCCCCAAATGCAATACCAAATATGATGCATTTTCATATATATATAAATATATATATATATATATATATATATTTATTTATATATATTAAGGTTACGACACAATAGTTTTTAGGAAAATATAATTTCCATAGGTAGTTTTCAAAAGCGTGTCTAATCCAAAAACATTTATACAACATGGTTATTTTTCAAAATCCCATTAAAAAGCTACTTACCTCGCAACCGCAAAATCCTAATTCTCCAAGCTCCAAGGGGAGATTAGCTAGAACCTAAACAATGTCAAGCAAACCTATCACAATGAGCACAAAGCTTGAAATTGTATCTAACTACAAATTAGGAATTGCCAAGTAAGAACTTAATTAGGCAAGCCTAGTATTCAACCTCACATGTAAGTGTTCTACTTCCAAAATTTCTCAAAACACTTTAATTTGCAAGGCATAGACTCCCATTTATACTCATAAATCTTTCAAGGTGTCATATCTAACATCAAAACCTCCACACTTTACAAGTGCTTCCCACAAGATTTTTATAACATCATCAAGTGACCCATGACACCAAAATCATAATTTTCTCCAAGAGAAACAATTTAAATCTTTAACTAGCTCCAAATAATCAATAAAAATTATATTCATCATCTATCACATGTTATAACTCAAAACTTCTAAATTTTCACCATAACAAGCCTTAGATAGCCATTATTGTAAAAATCATGAACTCACTCATCAAATACATCCACCAAGACCAAAACCCATACATATAAACACTTGAATATCATTTCCAAAGCTCTTAAATCACATGAATAACATTATTAAAGCTTGGGTAAAATAACCTCAAACAAGAACATAATACCCATCAAAAAAAGATTTGAACCTTTACCTCAAATAAAATGATGAAGATGCTTTGGAGTTCCTAAGTATTTTTTCGGTGATCTTGCCGGAAAAATGATGGTGAGATGGTGTGGTTTGGAGTGGAGGCCGGCGGGTGAGTGTGTGTGTGTGTTTCAGTAAAATGAAAAGAGAGAAAATGAAAGAAAGAAAAGAGAGAGCCGGCCAAAAGAGAGAAGAGAGGTGGGTGAAAATAAGTGGATGAGAATGATGGGTAGTGGGGTTAGGTGGGGGCACACGTGGTCCACAAAAAAATGCTAACTTAACATTTTTTTTTTTTTTTTAAACTGACGGGATGTTACAGAAGTAGTCCGTGGACTCGGAGCTATCATGGGATCATGGTAGTAAGTTTCCTACTCGAAGTAGTAATAGGATGTTAGTGGTCTAAGTTGCTATTGTGTAAACTTCAATTCTTTCATAGTGGACTCAGGTTTACCTTGAGGATAGTTAAGTTAAATCCTCCTCAGGTTTTTACCAGTTTGGTTTCCTGGGTCATCATATCTTTGTGTTCTTTATTTTCCGCACTTTACATTGATATGATATATTTGTGTTAACCTAGATCTAATAATTTGACTAAGTAATCACTTGGCTAATTAACTAGGTTAATCTGGTTGTGTTTTAAGGGGTCTAAAAACGTACAAGTGGTATTAGAGCAGGTTGCTCTCTTGTTGTAGATCTTTTGATCTTTGAGCTGATCCTTAACCGTGGTTGTCATGGAACACGGACACTCTCTTGTTATTCCACCTCACTTTGATGGAAATAACGATGCATATTGGAAAATAAGGATAAAAGCATTCCTGAAGTCTATTGATGAAAGAGTCTGGAACTCCATTGAATACGGATGGGAGAAGCCCACTACTCCTGTTAGTGAGTGGCAAACTTCTCAAAAAGAAGCAGTTGCGTTCAATAGCAAAGCTATGAATGCTATCTTTAATGCTGTTTCTATGGAGGAATTTAAGAGAATCTCTAATGTTGAGGTTGCTCATACTGCTTGGAATATCCTCCAGACTGTGCATGAAGGCATAAAGGATGTTAAAATTAATAAGTTGCAGCAATTAACTACTAGATTTGAAAGCATTAGGATGTCTGATGATGAATTTTTTGATGAATTCTATGCTAAGCTTAATGATATTGTTAATTCTGCATATAATTTGGGTGAAATCTATGATCAACCTAAAATTGTGAGGAAAATTCTTAGATCTTTGACTGAGGATTTTAGACCCAAAGTGACAGTCATCACTGAAAGCAAGGATGTGGACTCCATCCCTGTTGATGAACTTGTAGAATCTCTTCAGTCCTATGAGTTGGACCTACCTAAGACTAACAAATCCAAATCAATGGCTCTCAAGTTTGTTGATGATGTTGATGCAATTGGATTTGATGATGAGCTCTCTGCTACAGAGATTGCTTACCTTGCCAAGAACTTTAGAAACTTTCTTAGGAACAATAACAGAAGGGCAAGAGGTAAGAACACTGCTGAACCTAGAAATTTTGGGAGGAATGATCCCACTAAGGTTAATAACACTGAAAAACTTAAAGAAAAAGTAGGTTAACATTCTAATAATACTATGGGTCAACAATGTTTTGGGTGTCAAGGGTATGGTCCTACATTCTTGAGGTCTAAAGGTAAGGCTATGGCTGTAACCCTTAGTGATGATGAAGTTTCTGACAACAAGTCTGGTAGTGATGATGATAGAAACTTCATTGCTTTCACTGTTACTGCTGTAGTTGATAAAAGTGTTGCTGTTGAGGAGAACCCTTCTGATGGGGAACTCTATGAGGATGCAGATTTACAAGAAGCCTACAATAAACTTTGCAAAGTTGCTGCAAAGGATGCTATGAGTGTTGATTTAAGCTTAAAGAAAATTGCATCTCTTGAACTTGAAAAGAAAAAATTGCTTGTGAAATTGTTTGATGCTAATGAATTGTTGAATAATGTGAAAACTAAGAACGTGCTTTTGCTTAATAAAGTTAAAAATTTGGAACTTGAATTATCTGTTGCTAGAAAACAAACTGATAGGTCTGCAAGCTCCAAACTTGATCACATGCTGAGTGTTCAAAAGTCTCCCTCTGACAAAACTAGCTTAGGTTTTGTAGAAAGCATCTCTGTGCCTGCACCCCATTCCACAAACTTTGTTCTTTCTTCTTCTTTCGAACCCCCTGTAAGTGAGGTTGTCAAACCCTCTGTGAGTAAGGCTAAATCTGTAGAAGTTACACCTCCTAGGAAGATTAGGGTTGATCTTCAAGAGTCTAAACCTAAGGCTCCCAACCCTCCTAAGGGCAAGTTGCATGATAAGCCTGCATGGATTTGTCATTTTTGTGGAAAGTCTGGGCACATACATCCAAACTGTTTCAAGCTGCAAGCTGTTAAGCGAGCAAACAAATCAAAAGTGTCTGTGCCTCAAGCACAAGATCCTATGGTACTTATTGGTGAATTGGTAAAGACTCTTAACCTTTATTCCAATCCTGGAGTTGGAAATCATTCTAATGTGAATAAGAACTCCAATGCTCGAAGTGTATCTAAAAAGTTTTGGATGCAAAAGGCTCAATCTAAGTGAGTCTTTCTGACATGGTCCTTGTGCTTTTTTGCTCTACTCTTTGTGACCATTGCTCTTGTTTTTTGTTTTTTTGTTTTTTTGTTTTTTTGTTTTTTTTTTTTTTTTTTTTTTTTTTTTTTTTTTTTTCTAGGCTTTGCATTGCATAACCAATATCTTTTTTTAAAAAAGAAATTAGATAATAAATTTTTTTGTTTATTTTCCAGGATATGGTATTATGCAAGTCTATCCTCAATGAGTTTGCTATCAAGATGAACGTGGAAAAACCTACTTACAATACTGCTCAGCCAGAATCAAAAGGGTTGCTTCTAGTTTTCAGTTCTTTGGATTTCAATGGTATTTCATATACTGATGGACATAGTGGAAACAAGAAAGAAGTTGAACAATTGGCAGCACTGGCAGTTATTATCTCTCTTTTGGGTATCTTTTTTCTCTGTGATTAATATGAAATATTCTTTAAACTATTTATGCCTCTCTCTTTTTTTTCGCTGAGAAACTATTTATGCCTTTTGTGTGCTAAATTTGGCAAAATAGATTAGTCCCTAATTATATTGATTTCTTTTCTTTTTCTTTCTCTTTTTTGATCACTTTAAAAGAAGGTGTACCCATTAGGATTGTGAAGAACCTCAGGATTTGTTGGGATTGTCATGAAGTAGCAAAAAAACATCTGAAACTTCTAACAGAGAGATTATTGTGAGAGACAGGAATAGGTTTCACCATTTTAAAGACGGTGACTGTTCTTGTAAAGGTTATTAGTGAAATAATTAAATGCGCTCACCCTTCACTTCATTTATTCAAGGATGATTTTAGTTAACATATTCTGTGACTGTCATATCAGTTGTAATTCTTTGTTGTACTTCCTAAAACAATAAGAAATTGGCAATGCACTTCTTTGTGTGTCTTTTGGTCTGTCTTTGTAGTCCAATATATTTTTGACTACCATAAAAAAAAAAAAATAAATAAAAATAAAAAAAGATTGTATTCACTATTCAGTGCACAAAATTCCTGCTTTTATGGGTTTGGAAAAGGTAATCAGTCTTACCTCCAATGTTTTTTGTGGGTAAGGCTAATTCTCAGATTCAAACCCATGATATGCTGCTCTGGCATAATCAATATTTTTTAAGAGGCAACTTGGAGATAAACAGTTAGGTCTTAGTTTCTGAGAAGTGATTTTATGTAAATTGCAATCAAAGATTTGACAATTTCCTTATAAATGCATGTTGCATGCATAATTTATAACCTACTCCTGCATTTTAATACAAGTCAGATCATACAATATTTCTTACCAATACAAAATTCATTTCGGTGTTGTTAGTTAATAAATTTGCCTTAACCAAGCGAATTGAACCATCTTACTCAGGTGCTTTCTTTCGCAAATCAGTGGCTCTGCTCAGTTCTTTTATTTGATGATCACAACCAACCAAATTTGGTTGGTTCTTTCCATTTGCTGTCCTTAAGCTTTTTGGAACATTGAAAAATAATATCGTGTATAGGATGTACAGATAAACATAATTTGAAGTGCAGAGTGTGAAAAGAAGGAAAGTTTTGAAAAAAGAGAGAGAAGAGAATGACTAATTAGTATCTCCATGACAATTAACAAGCAATAATCAAAACGAAAGCCTTCCCTATTGTTGGGCCGTCTCTCCTATGAGGAGGTGATTTCATCAGCCCAATCAATTGAAATACCAGAAAAGAACAAGGAGTAGTAATTGACGTGGCTGCGCAAAGCCATGCTTAACAGGATTAAGATTTACACTAGCTATAGAGAAGGACAAATTTACAATAGGATTTTGTTATTATATGTATTAATGCTTTCAAGTCTAGATAGAATGGACACGTATTATAATTGTTACATCCAAGCTCGATACTTTTGAGAGAATAATTTCACCTTGAGAAATGTTACATCCCCAATATTTTCACAACAAATTTTACGTAGTAAATTGTTACGTTTAATTAAAAGTTAAGTTACAAAAACTAAAAAACTATAAGAAATAGGTTTCAGTTAGTTCAACTTGTAAAAAAATTTATCGTCGCATAAGAGATTTTGGATTAAACCCCGTTTACACTAATAACCAATTAGTGTCTTAACTAGATAATAAAAGCAATAATCATAAAGTGCGTGTTATAGGTTTGAATTCTACCATGTCAAAGTACAACTATACATAAATTTTGTTGGTATTATAATAGAATTATGAAGAAAAAGACCAAATCCTCAAAAGATCTACGCATGTGGGGTGACAAGTTAGGCTCTGGCGGCAGATGCCTACCTTTCATATTTACATGTTCCAACTTTCAAGTCTAAATCCGCGTTTGGTTGGCTAAACTTTTTGGGTCTATGCACTTTTGGCCAAAATTGTTTATTTATTTATTTTTATTATATCTTTGGAGAACATTTTGTTGTGAATTATGATCTTCTTGATCGTTCTTACAAGACCCAATAGAATCCAATTCCTCTGGCATGAACGTCCACAACTACTTTATAAACTTTTGTATAATATATTCTGCAACATGATTACACATGTATTGCTTCCTTAAAACTTAGGTGAAGTTTGGAATTCGAAGTCTTTAACTTATAAATCAAATAGCTTTTGCAATGATAATGGTCCCATGATAACCCCTCTTTACCTAATCTCCAGTTAAAAAAAAAAATGCATTTTGGAAAACGCAACGGCCATGACTTCAATCTCTTAGACCATAAAAAAATTGATTGTCCACTCAACCTATTTGTTCATTGGACACAAGTTGTCTCCAATGCATTAATGCATTGGACACATTAAAATACGGAACATGTGCAGTGCACTAATGCACTGAACACAATTCCAACTCTTGTTCATTCACATGAACATTAGCTAGAATAAAAAGTCTCTACTACTCTCACCATTGCTTGAATCTCTTAAAATATGAAAATTTGACTGTCCAATAAAAACCATTTTGTTCATTCACAGAAACATTTAAATAATTTGTATCTGTTTATTGAGTGATTTTTCTTTTAGTTTTTTAGTTTATTTACTTATGTATAGCTTCTTCTTCTTTTTTTTAAATCACTTGTAGTTGTATGACTTCTTTCTAATTTCTAACCGGAAAAATGACCATTTTTCAATTGAAATATAAAGATGATCCCTCATGGACAATTTCTAAACATTCTAAAAGATATTTTTAAATTTTATTATTAAACAAGCTTGTGTGACACCGTGATACCCAGCTGGGTTGAAACTAGCTGGGTATCTTACATCAATTATATCTTTGGCATAATCTAATGTTAGTTTGTATTTATTTAGGATAAAATTTAGCCAAAAAATTTGGTTGTAGCCAATGACTACAACTTCACTCAATATCTTTTTATTAGATTTAAATTTTGAAAAATCCATCATTGGATTACATTTTCTTCTTATATCCTTCATACTTGCAAAATTTCTAGAAAATCAAAGATTAATAGCTATGTCATCAATCAAATATTTAAATTTCAAGTTTTTGTAATTTAAAATTATGCATAAAAAATAAGTTTATAAATTGAATAGTAAATCTGATTGGCATGAAATTTGATATGTATGTTAAAAACATAAAGAACATACAATCCAACAGTTAGATTTTTAAAATATGTAATCATGATAATTGTTTTAGTGGAAATTGTAGTAATTGGCTAAAACCAAATTTGTAGCCAAACTTTGTGCATTTATTTATTCATCTCTTAAAATATATGTAAATTTTCTTCTATACTCGTGACGTCAAACCATTAATCCCTTTACATCAATACGTATTGAAACACACTGAGTCAATTTGGATTTCTCCTAATAGACTCAATTCACCTGAAAAATGAGCACACCCATATTACCAACTACAATTAAGTTTGGTACCACAACTATATCCATAACTTTATCACGACTTGCTAATATGGCAACTTGTGAGTTGTGAAATTGTGAACTCACCATTTTTTTTTTCTACCATTTACAACTACTAACTACAGATTAAAACTTCAGCGTGATTCTTATAGAATTGGTGGCAGTTTAGAGTAAAATTTGAACCCCTCCACTAATTATAAACTCGGGGTAAAACCCTGTCCTTCGTTTCCTTCTTCCTTTATTATTTGACCTTGGGTCCACTCATGTGACTAACGGGCCCCTAAAATATTTTCAACCTAGCGAGCTCGATGACAGCAAAAGAACATTAGCATAGAAAGCAACGTTATTCATGTGTATTTTTGAGTATGGGTGTACAATGGAGAATTCTATAATATCCGATTTCAACCCCCCCCCCCCCCCCCCCCGCGTCCTTTGTTTTTGGGGTATGATAACTGATATCTCTAGTAGTTAACCATGTAAGAGGTTAAAATATGTTATTTCCTTCTTCTTCTTCTTCTTTTAATAATTTATATAGTTGCCAAGAGCCTTCTAGCTCAACTAGCTGGAACTTTTTGGTGATTTTAAGTCATCCATTGTGAAAATCCTCCTTTTTCCATTTTGTAATTATTGAATTATAAAAAATAAATATAAAAATCTCTCTTTTAGTGTTCGTTTGGAAACAACTTATTTAGCTTTTGCTGAAAACTTTTTGCTGAAAATGTACTAAAATATACTTATACCTTAAAAAAAGTGAAAAAAAAAAGTGAGAAAAAATAGGGAAAAGTGAGGTTTTAAAAAGATGTACATAAAAAATAAAAATTAAAAGCTAAAAGCTAAAGCGGATGCCAAACACACTCTTAATGTGATTTTTCTAAATGAATTAATTTGTACGAGCATGAAAAACAGGATTTGAAGATAGATAAGTAGGCCCAATATTTTCACACCACAAAATAGGAGAATTGGATACAGGAGTACCATGTCTCCCCTTTAATGTGGGTTTTCTAAACAAACAAATTTGTTAAAAGTTACTTTCCATGAACTTTGAAACTTGTTTTCTCACCAATTAATTTATCCAAATTATGTGTCTTCAAAAGAGATTTTGCATGGAAACATTTTCTTTTTCAAATCATGAGATTTTTACATTTACAAACACTCCTTTTTCAAAAAAAAACCCATGAAGTTACTTGAAAATATTTTCCAAAGAGTCATAAATGAAAAAACTCATGGATTTACATTCAAAACAATTTTTCCATAAAAGCCATTGGACATTTTAATGAAGAATTCATTTTCTCAAAAGCTTTTCATGGAAAGTGTTTTTCTTAAGAATTGAAAAAATAGTAATGCTAGAAATACAAACTTTTTTACAAAAAGTTTTACAAACTGCTGATGTGGTGAATGGTTATTAATAAATGAAAAAGTGATGTTACTGGTGGGTCTAAACGAAAACCAATAAGAAAATGGTCATATCAACAGTTTGTAAAAATATTGTAAAATAGTTTGTGACTATAGCATTACTCTTGACAAAATGGATTTTCAAGACACATGAACTTTTTCCCATAGAAAATATTTTTCCTATAGGGGTTTTTTTCCTTATAAAATCCCACTCTCTATAAAAACTCATGAGAAATTACACAATTTTCCATAATATCTATTTTTGCCAAGGACAAAATTTAGCTACAAAATTAGTTGTAGTTTAAGGTTACAAATTCACTCAATAAAATAAATATTATTACATATTTTGAAAATCTAACCGTTGAATTGCATGTTTTTTATGCTCTTAATACACATGTTAAATTTTATGTCAATCAGATATTATTTACTATATGATCTATAAGCTTATATTTTATGTATAATTTTAAATTACAAAAACTTGCAATTTAAAAAAATTATTGATAATATAGCTAGTGACTTTAATTTTCTTAAAATTTTGCAAGTATAGAGAATATAAGAAGAAGATGTAATCTAATGGTAGATTTGTCAAAATTCACCTCTAATAAAAAGATATTGAGTAAGGTTGTAACCTAAGGTTACAACCAATTTTGTAACTAAACTTTATCTTTTACTCAATAGCTCATAAGAGATTTCACCATTTTCCATATAATCTTTTTTTTTTCCTTAAAAACTCATTAGAGGTTGCACTCTTTTTGCTAAAATATCTTTTTTTTCCTCAAAAATTCATGAAGGGTTGTGCCATTTTTCACAAAATCTATTTTTCTTAAAAACTCATGAGAAGTTGCACCATTTTCATTTCATTCTCTACATAATCTCATGAGATTTTCATGTTAGTTTGCAAATAAAATATCTCTCAAAAACATCTGAGGAGAATATTCCTTTGTCAAAAATCTCTTTTTACAGAAATATATAATAAAGACTTTTTTAAATGTCTTCCAAAATATTCAAGGAATATTCCCTCTTTTCAAAAATCATTTACAAAAATATTTTCTTAAAAAGAGAAATTATCCTTGACTTAAATCAATTGAGTTAGTGGGTACATGAGTCACATCAAGCCAATACTCCCCCTCCCCTTGAAACTAATTAACTTACATTTTTACCTTTTATCTTGTTTACATGTAATTTACAAGGAAAATAAATAAATCGCTCTAAAAGGATGATGAGGTAAGCTTCTTGAAACTCTTTTTCTCTACATGTAATTTACAAGAAAAATAAATAAATCGCTCTAAAAGGATGATGAGGTAAGCTTCTTGAAACTCTTTTTCTCTTGGATTCCATGGTATAGTACATGTACTTTTAGTACTTAAAATCTCATGTCATGTCGTGCATTCTCTCATGTTAATATTATTACATGTTAGTACATTTCATATCACATATTAGTACTTTTCATTCCACATGTTAGTACTTAGATCTTATATATCATTCTTACATGCCAGGTACATATTTGTAATACCCATCTCATGTGCTAATTATGTATATATTATCTTATATGTTAGTTGTGTATATATCTTGATTCACATGTCAGGTATATAATATAAAATTGAATTCACATCTTTTTTCCCAAAAGCCAAATATAATATAAAATTAATTGTTAAAATTCACAACTTTTTCCCACAAGCCAAATAGTCAAATATAAGAGTTATATTTCAAATGATTAAAATTAATAATACAATCAAAACAAGTTATTATCTTAGGATAGGTGTTGTGGGGTGTCTAACACCTTCCTCACATATAATCAAACTTCTAAGTCCATATCTTTGGTTCAAGACATTTACCACACCCTTTAACTTAAGAACCCTTGGGAAAATCCTTAGTTAATTAGGTAATAAACGGATTAGACATAAATGACTAATCACACCTCAAAAACTAATGGTTGATGGCGACTCTAATAAAATGGAAAGATAAAATGGACTCATTAAGTACACACACGTACACTCAAGCGTCCACTTATCACACACATTCACGACATGTCTCTCCAAATAACCATTCAAGGAACTCTCAAAGTGTTGGAGAGCCTGACTGTCCGAAATCCGACATCAGCAAGTGCCATTATTCATAACCTACCAATTCAACAAATTTATAATTTATAATATAAATATATATATATATATATATATATAAAACCAAAGCAATTTGAATTTTGGTTGACTTCATATTATTGTGCCACGTAAACTTTTGAATTCTCACAATTTTACACATCTTTGTTTCTAATATATTAAATCATTAATAGTTGGTGTCGGGGGAATGGAACCCTAGATGCTTTTATTGAAAATATTAAAAGTTGTCAATTGAGTTATGAGACTATAGGCTATATATCATTCTTTTAATGTATTTTTAATTGAGTTATTTTTTAAAAATAATTGAATTTAATTTTATTCTATATTTAAACTCTCAATTAAAATTTTGACACGTCATTTTCTTTAAATGGTACTATGGAAGAATATATAGAATATACAAACACAATCACCATAAATGCTGGAATATATAGTTCCATATATAAACACAATCATGATAAATGTCAATTAAAAATTATCATAATTATCATATTTTATATTTATTAAAAAAATAAAAAGGCAAAAGAAATCATATTTTGTTGAAAATTCCTGTGCATTGCTTGGGTTATCGTTGTAGAAAAAAATTATGAGCCTACCAAAGCCGTGTAACCAAAATATTCTTTATAATTCATTGCTCATGCATATTCATGATACTTGATTTTTTTTTTTAATAAGTAGTTCATTAAATGAAGAAAAAAAAAATGGATTGAGATCTGGTACAATAGCTAGAACTATGCACCATTTAATTATCACCTCATGTGAGATGTTAAAATTGATAGGGAAAAATCTTTCTTAACCTTATATTTTTTACCCTATTAGCTCTTACATATCATATAGAAATGGTAATTGCATGTTGCAGTAGTCCAAATTCAAATAATAATAAAAATAAAAATAAAAAAAAGAATGAGATGAAATTTGTTATGTAAAGCACCAAATCTACCATAAAAAGGAGAGTTAATTGATTTAAAAGTAATATACAAATATTACACTTTTTCCCCTTTTGCTAAAAATACAAATAAGCTACACTTTAATATGTGCCCACATATATAAATAACCTTTACAAATAACATATAGATTTGGGGTAAGTAATACATCCTCCTAGAGCATGGTAACGTGCATAGTATTCACTTCTCTTACATTTATGGTATATTTCACTAATTAAATTGATATTACGATCTATTATAAATATGAGAGGAGGGACACCAAATAACCGTGCATCGGGAGCACATAATTTTCCTAAAGAATTGCACACGAAGTACAAATGTTATTTCTTCTTAAAAAAAAATTTAAAAAAAAAAAAAAAAGTACAAATGTTATTGCTTTATATAATATGCATTCTCAAAAGTGGGAACACCACTATCATTGCACTATCACCCCAACAACATGAAGATTTCCATCAGACTTATGCTTCCTTTCTCCTTCGCAATTGCATTGTTGGTTGTTTACATGCTAATATTACAACCTGACCAGTTACATGGCAGGGAATATGACGTTCGTGTGGTCAATGGCTTCACAAAAAACGACTCGCTTCCTTTGGTGATTTGGTGTGCATCCAAAGACAGTGATCTCGGAGGACGTGCACTCCAAGAGCACGACGACTTCAGCTGGAGACTCAGGACCAACTTATGGGGCACCACTCATTTCTTATGCACCATGAAATGGGACCAAAAGAGGAAGAGTTTTGATGCGTTTAAGGTTCCCAGGGATATTTATCGCTGTGGTCCTCTTAGGAAGTGCTCTTGGTTGGTGAGAGAGGATGGGTTTTATTTCAGCAATGATGAAGTGAATTGGAAAAGAGAATTCTCATGGTATTAGCTTTCATGGTTCTTCGGTTCAAGCTATATATCCTGGATTTTGCAATGCTAATTGGGCTATGTTAAACTTGTATGGGGTAGATCAGATCAGTTACTGATTATAAAGGAAAAGTAAGTTTATGTTTCAGTTTTCACTCTAATTAAATGGGTCTGTCGTATTTTACTTTATATTTGATATTCTTCTCCAAAAAAAAAAAAAAAAACTTTATTTTTTGATAACATAGTATCATAAAGTAAGGATTCATTGAAAACTGTTATGCAACCATTAGCTTTGAGAATACTAAAACAACTTAACCATACATGGATTGAAATAGAGTACACTTCATTATTAAAATTTTATTTTATTTAACAGTAACATGACCTTAGATACATCTTTAAATTTATATTATTTCATCTAAATCATGAAATATATCAGATTAATATAACATACAAGATTGAGTGGTAGAGATTTAGTTATTTCGGATGGAAAATACTTGTTGCACCACCTAAAAAATTACACTAAAATCATGACTGAAGTCATGGTTTCCAATTGAAAATCATAACTTCAAATCATGTTTTTAATGCAATTTTCACACAAGTGTGAAGCTGTGTGCAACAAGTAGTATATAATAAACATTACTCTATTTTAGAATGGAATACGATGGATATAAATCATTAATAATAACCATGGTAATTTTCTATATTCTTTTACTTTCCTTTTTTTTTCTTATTATCTATTATTAGTATGTTTATAATTTAATAATTTCTTTAACTATCTCATCTTCTTTTTATTTCTTTCTAATCAGTGGTGAAGGCAAAAATTTTCCTGGGGAGAGGGGATGATAAATAAATATATATATATATGTAAAGAAAAACCAACTTTTTGGAGGGCTAAATATATGTATATACATGTAAAGTATGTTTGTTTGCATGATCTAACATATTTTTCTCAAAAAAGAAAAAATATATGTTATTGTTTCATTTATAGTAAATTTTATATCAAAATTATCTTTCTACCACTCAAAAAAATATTTTCCTAAAAATTAGCTTTAACTAAAAACAATTGTGTTCCTTGTTCTTTTATAGTACTAAAATCATTTATAGTGATGCTATACTAAATTTTCTAGCAAACTGTCTTTCTATATGATTCTTTTTATAAATTAAAAAAATTCTTTCTACATGCACACTTTTTTTTTTTTTTTTTTTTTTGAGAAACAAACACACACAAGGAAAAGAGAAAGGAATTCTAACACAAAGGCTATATATATATATATATATATATATATATATATATATATATATATATATGTATTTCTCTTGGTTCAATTCTTTGAGCCTTTTTAAGTGGTTTACAATTTAACATTCAAGATAGATGACGGGATAGTGATTTATAAATCTTAAACAAATTTTCCCTTAAAATATGCATCATTGACTTGGTTTCCCATAATTTACTTATACCTAGAGACATGAATATTAAATTTTATAAACTAGTTAACACAATCAACTTAAGAAAAATGTTAAGTGTGTTCTACTTTTAAATTACTTTTATCATAATTGATGTTCTTCAAAAGTTTAGGCTTTTGCTTTTAAAAGAGATTTTCTAATCTATTTGTGTAGTCATATGTTTTATATGCACCTTATTTGAGTTAGATATAAAAAGTAATATTAAAATGTACCTAAATGATATTCTAGGCCTTTGAATAGGTCATAATATAATTATTCTTAATATATATCCTAAGGGTCATTAAGTAAATTAAAACCTATTTTATAATTTTTGAAGTAAAAGGAGGGATTAAATTAGAAGGCAGGTTGAGGGGCCCATAGCCCCTTCCCTCGTCCATTTTGCCAATTTCATGATCTAGGTTAGATTCTACAAATCTAAAAGTGTATATATAGTCTAGTGAATCCTTTAAAAATTTTAAATGACATAATAGTCTATACACTACTACTAAATTCAAAAATAAAATCTAAATCATAAAATGAATGAAAATAACAATTTTTTAAATGGAGATGATCATGTTCCCCTTTGAACTGCTACATCACTATTATTGTAACTATTTTTTTATATATTGACGTGGTAATATGGATAAATTGTAGAATCAAACACTATATGTATTCGTTTTTCAACTATAATATCCTCTCCGCCATTGCCCTTCTATATTGGAAATTTCACCATCGTGCAGAAATCCTCTCTTATGTGGTTAATTAACTGTGAATAGTAAGAAGAAAAGAAGTAATTAATGTGAAGTAATAAACAATTAATCACAATTTACCAAATCAAAGAGATGTTACAAAAGTTATAATATAAAAACTGTGATACTAAAAAGAAGTCTTTCGACCATGTGTACGTATGACCAATCGTCCCTACAGTACTAAAGTTAAACGTCAAGCTTTGACATACACATGTCAACATATATGTTCCATCAGTACTCCGCCTAGAATTTGTTGTCCATACAGTATCCAAATTCTGCGCTTTATCGCCGGTCGCATTTTAACTTCAGTCAACTTCAAAAATCCACTTTGAGTTTGATCAAGAGGGATACTAGAATACTTTATAGAACACACACATTCGTCTACGTTCTTTCTCTGATCTTCTCTTTATATGTATTTTGGTGTTTTATATTTAAGAGTGGCAATTACTAAAGACCCACTAACCGAATATTCAACTAAGAAACTGAGCCATCGATGGCAGACATCAATGGGACATCACGGTAGGATAATCAAAATCTTTCTGTCGGACGTTATATGGACCATGCAACTATATATAACTGTGGTTGGTAAAAAAATTAAAGAAAGAGAAAAACAGGTAATATAATAATAAAGACTGCCATATTCATTCTTTTACCTCTAAACTACATATTGATTGATAGAGATGTTGGGTAATATGCTGAAAGTATCAAATCTTAGAATTAGGATTGATACAGGCCATTATATATAAATGCTGTTGGAATAAGACTTGCTCCATCAAAAATTATATCTACAGGTTTGGTCACCCCCACCCTCGTCTTTTTGTGAAGCATCCCATGTTTAGGAACTTTAACTGTTTTGAGTTTGAATGATCAGGATCGAGTTTAATTTTACTCCTACTGTATACTAGTCTATGCATTGCCATATGTATAACATTTTTCATATATATATAAGTCTGTAACCCATGCATTCATTCACACAAAAGTTTAACATAACATGATTTTAGATATTTTTATAATTGTATTTGTATATGAAATTATATATTTCACTATTTGAAAAAAAAATTAATGTACCATAATTCTAAAATAACATATAAAATTGTGTGATTTCAAATTTAAATAACATGTTATATTATAAAATAACATATAGAATAAAATTTAAATTTAATTAAAAAATATATTAGAATATAACATGTAAAAATGTGTGGTTTCCAAAGCTTTTATATATATATATATATATATATATATATATATATATATATATAGTGTATTTCTCTAATAGATAAGTGGACAACCTGACAAAAATCTGGTCAGATTGTGTAATTATTTGAAAAGTATGGCTCCCTACATGTATAGCCGAATACAAATAATCTTCAGTAGAGCCCTGCATTATAATTTATAACCTGGCACCGAAAACACTTGTGGCATAAGTGTAACTATAAAAGTGTGGCACCAGTACTTGCGAGCCAACATCATTACACACTAACTACTAAGATCATCAGCTAAACCTGGAGGAAGAAGGAGTAACTCACAATGATCATATATACATTTGAGTTCCTTCGTAAAGCTGATATACACATGGAATTTCTACTTGGCATTTGGTGGAACTGATTTTTCTCTAACCAACTAATTGACAGTGTCTTTGAAATTATTATTATTTTTTCTTCAAATTAAATATTATCTTGACATTCTAGTTCATCAGATAGATATTAGATATAGATAGTGAGGCTTTGGGGGTAGGGTCTTTCATACATCTACAAAGCTCTAGTTGTGCATGTGGTAGTCAATTAGTCAAGTCATTTTCAATATTCCCCATGAAAGCGCTTCATCAAATTTTTTCTGTCACGCATGCCTGCTTTGCTGTTGCATCCGATATGTATGAATATGATTAAGTGTAAGAAATAAAATGAAAAGAACTGTGTCAACTCAACTTGCATCAAGCAAAAGCACCACACTAAAAAACCAAAAGAGACATTTTCAATTTGAAAAGCTCTTGCACTATAGCAGCAGTCTCTTTCTAATTTCTATTGCCAATAAGCATGAAAATGGCGGATGGGAATGATCCTCTTCTGTAAAATTTATCCACTAACACAAAGATATCAACAATTCTTTCCAGGAGATCTTTTTATCTTTGCACTGTTTCCATAACAGCGATCTATCTTCTTGGCACAGTTGAAGTCAGCCATTACTCAACTCATAGTCCTTGCATTTCTGTCCCTAGTGCATTTGCTAGGGCCACAACACAAACGTGAAGGGTCACATGGCGCATGTACGACATAGAACTTTAATGGTTTTGGCAGCTTTGGAGAAGATACTAGGAAGGATTTCTCTCTTATATTCTTGTTTTTTTTTTTTTTTTTTTTTTGGGATAATTCCATAGTTATAATAATAATAGGAATAGAAGAATGAAAGTCTATGTTCATGTTCGAAGTACCTAAGAATTCAATTCCAAATATTAATTTCATCAAAATTCAATTTCAAAGACCTGAGAATTCCATTGATTTGATTTTGAAAATTGCAGGATTATATTGAAATAATTAACAGTTAAGTGATCAAATTGAACTTTGTTCAATAGTTAGAGGACTCAGTTAGTAGTTTAATCTCATAATAATAGTGATAATAAACATTGAAAATAAGTTGAATTTGTTAGAATTTTTCTTTTCTTAGATTCAAACATGAAAATAAGTATTTATAAAATAAAATATGTGGTGCTTGGGCCCAATTGAATGAAGGTTTTGAGCTAATTTCCCCAATTTATTTGTATTGTGGGTCAACAATATCCTACAATGGAAGGTCTTAAAGATGGCAATACAACTTCTACAAGAAAAAAAATGAGAGTTTTCCTTTTAGTAGGGCTTCCTTTCTCATGTCCCCTCCCTTCCCGAGAGCGTAACAACGTGGTTGGCCCTTTTTTAAGAAATCTGGATTGGACTTCCTTATCCCCAAGAAGTATTTCTCCTTACCACACTCATGTCCCTCTCCCTATTTTTTTTCAATCCCCTCCCAGTTACCCCTCAGTTTTTATTTATAGGATCCCCTTAATGAGGATGTTATGATGAGGGGGCTACTCCCCAGGTTGGTGGGTCCCTCTATGCTATATTCCTGACCACATGGGACCCGCCACTTGCAGGTGATGTGATTTTCTTAGAACTTGCATTAGGTGCCAGTTAGTGCTCGACAGACGAATTCTTCCAAGACATTATTTTTCGATCTCGGCATAATAGGAGATACTCAATCAAACTGTGAGCTTGGGCCAAGCCCATCTAGGGGATGGGCTAGGTGCTCAGTTAGCAAGCAGGGGGAAATGGCCCGTTTTAAAAAACGTGTCATGAGCTTGGTATAGATCAATAGCTGTGGACCGTACAAAACAATGACACTTTTATGATGTCCTCCTTTCTCATTTCTCACATTTTTTTTTATCAATTTCGTTATCAAAGGGATGTAACAACGTACCTCCAAAACACTTTTTAATTGTAGTTTGCTAAATGATAACAAGACTGTTAAAGTCTTTTATTGCTAAAGCCTAACTTTTTAATTGTAGTTTGCTAACCGCTAACAACTTCTGCAACTTCTAGATCAATAAAATTTTTCTAAGTAAAATCTATTCTTACAGCCATCAAATCCCGAACTGACACAATTCTATTAGCATTTATTCACCATCTACTAACCTTTTGTTTTTTGTGAGAATTTCCCCCTCTTATTTTAATTTCTAAACTATTTAACAATGGTACTCTATTTTTTCTGTACTTGAGATATATTGGGCTTTTTTAAACTATTTTTCCCCTCTTATTTTAATTTTATAAACTATTTAACAATGGTACTCTATTAATTCAGCTTCCATTGTTGAATTAGCAATTATTGTTTGCTTTTTAGATTTCCAACAAATAGCACCATTACCCGAAGTAAAAATATAACCAATAGTAGAGAGAGAATCACCTGACAAAGTATTCCAATCGACATCATTAAAAGTTTCAATCACAGCTTTTTATAAAATAAGCCATAGCTTTTGGTACCAATTAAATATCTCATGACTTGCACAATAGCTAGCCAATGATCTCTACTAGGCTTGCTAGAAAATCTACTAAGCACTCCTACTGCATATGCAATGTCAGGTCTAATACAATCAGTAGCATAACACAAACTACCAATGATGCTAGCATAATCCTTTTGATTAAAAATCTTATAATCATTATTCACAGGAAATAAATGAACACTAGAATCAAAAGAAGTAGCTACACCATTTTTATCATGAAAATTATATTTTCTCAAAATTTTCTCAACATAATATGATTGATCAAGAAATATTCCATCACATGTTTTTGTAATTTTCATGCCCAAAATAAAATTAGCCTCACCAAGATCTTTCATATCAAAATGGCTTTTAAGCTTCTTCTTTTTTTTTTTTTTTTTGTCTCATTTATAACATGCATATTTGAGCCCAAAATCAACATATCATTCACATAAAGGCTAACAATGACATGTAAATTATTCCATGATTTAGAGTAAATACATTTATCATATTCATTTGATTTATAACCATTCTCAAATCAAACTTTTCATGTCACTGTTTAGGTTCCTATTTTAAGCCATATAGGGTGTGGAGGCTATGGCCCAAAGTAACGTATTGGGCCTTGGGCCTTGTCCGAGGACACTATTAAATCCGAGGAGACAAACATGACTTAGATGATCTGCGTTACAAGCCTCATCATTGGGAGACAAAGAAAAGAAAGTCCGAGGAGGAACTTCTCCTCGAACACGGCAAACCCGGAGCAAATGTATATTCAAACTGTTGAAGCGCACTCCCTGAACACGTGAAAGGAAAGAAAACTCAAAATATCTAAGGAAAAGCTGCCACCACCACATTAAAGACACTACAGCTGCTTTCCTGACCGCATTAATGTGGAGAAGATCCCTGAACAGTGCTGCCTTAGCTGCCGCAACTCACAAAGGACTGAAAAGGGTGTCTGATGGGATGGGTGCTCAAGTAGGGGTCCAGATGATCAACAAGTGTAAGGTCCAGATGATCAGAGATAGCCTATATAATGTAGAAAAGTTCCCGTAAGATGGGGGTGAGAAAAAAGAAGGAGAGAATACGGTAGCATGAAAAAGAACCTAATGTGGTGATTTGTGTTTATAAACAAAATTCCAGTCTCCTCAAACGGAATGTTTATTGATGATAATAGCGTTTATTCTTGTCCAATTGTCCCTTAATCCATGCAAGTCGTTGCTCAACTTACCTAAACCTAGTTCTTTGTCCCATACTCTACAAAAAATCATTGTATTGGGCCTTTTGGAACAAGATTCCATATAGTTCGAGCTTGGGCTCCAAAAATTGTCCCTACAATTGGCGCCGTCTGTGGGAAAGAGCTTGAGTATTAGTAAGGGCGACGGTTAAACATGGTAAGGCCAGGTCCACACCAAGAAAACCCACACCAAACCAATCCCCAACAGACAGAACCCGTTGGTCCTCAGCAGTAAAATAATCCTCCTGACCCAGAGCAAAACCGGGGTGATGAAAGGAATCGAGAGGGAAGTGTGCATATTACTCAGACGAGCCAAAGCCACTCCCAAGTAGGTAGTCATATACCCCAAAGGCAAAACAACCGTCAGGTCATGTAGCGAGAGATAGACGACTTGAAAAAGAGATTGCGCCATGCACAGCAAAGACGGTCCCTTTCTAACTCCGACATATCCTCCAATGAGGAGGAGGACGTCAGTTACCGGTGGAGATCAAGAACTCTCCCAAGTGAAACATTCTCTTATGAAAAAGAGCAGCGTCATGAACGGAGACAAAAGAGCCCGTCTAATAAGGGCATGGGTAAAGCTTTAGATCAGATCTCCAAATTGCCCTTCACGCATAAGATAGAAGGGGCTAGACTACCTCGGCGTTTCCATCAACCTACGTTCACCATTTATAATGGCCGAACAGACCCTGTGGAACATGTAAGCCAGTTCAATCAAAGAATGGCCATCCATTCTCGAAACGAGGCTTTGATGTGCAAAGTTTTTCCGTCCAGTTTGGAACCCGTGGCAATGAGGTGGTTCAACAGCTTGAAAACAAACTCCATAGATTCCTACAAGCAGCTCACCCGAGCCTTTGGCTCCCGTTTCATTACGAACAGCAGGGTGCCCCGACCTCTGAGTTCATTGTTGTCATTATCCATGCGCGAAGGGGAAACTTTAAAGGCATACTCGGACAGATATTGGGAAATATACAACGAGATGGATGGTAACCACAACGTCGTCGCTATCAGCACGTTTAAAAGCGGTCTCCCCACTGAGCATTGTTTAAGGAAATCCTTAACTGGTAAACCTGTTACCAGCGTTCGCCAACTTATGGACCGAATTGACAAATACAAAAGGGTGGAAGAGGACCAACTACAAGGGAAAGGAAAGGAGAAGATCATCCCTCCCAAGAGGAATGATTTCAGGTCGGAACGATACAACAACAACCATCCGATGAGAGATTTTGTGGGACAATCTGGAACAACCAACATACAAACAGTCAACGATGTATTCAGAGAACCGGTATAACAGGTTTTGGAGAAAGTCAAGAATGAGTCATTCTTCAAGTGGCCGAATAAAATGGCTGGAGACTCCTCAAAACGCAACCAGAGTCTATACTGTCAGTACCACCAAGACCACGGACATACCACCGAAGACTGCAGGAACCTATGGAACCACCTGGATCAGTTGGTCCGAGAAGGAAAATTGCAGCACCTCTTACATCCTTCTAGCGGTCAGCTGGGTCAAGCAAACCAAGAACTCCGGAGAGATGTATCCTTAAGACCTCCTATGGGCACGATAAATGTCATCCTTGCCACTCCGGGAAGAACCGGCTCTATCCCCTCCAGGGTGATGTCTTTGGCGCGGCTCTCCACCGAGGACAATGATAGGGAATCCAAAAGGTCTAAAAAGGGAGCCTCACTTATGCTGGGGTTCTCGGACGAGGATAAGATCGAAACCATCCAGCCCCATGACGATGCTTTGGTGGGTTACACTTAGGATTGGGGGGTTCGACGTGAAGAGAGTACTGGTAGACCAGGGCAGTGCTATGAAAGTAATGTACCCTAATCTGTACAAAGGGCTAGACCTAAAGCCCGAGGACCTAACGGCATATGACTCCCCTTTGGTAAGTTTCGAATGAAAGACTGTTACACCAAGGGGACAGATCAGACTGTCCATACAAACCGATTCAGATGTGGTGGAGGTGGATTTCATTGTGGTCGATGCCTACTCACCGTACACAGCCATAGTGGCCAGACCTTGGCTCCATGCTCTAGGAGCTGTTTCTTCTACACTTCACCAGAAGGTGAAATACCCGTCAGAGGGCCGAGTAGAGGAGATTCTGGGAATCAAATCATGGCTAGACAATGCATGGTGGCTGCCATCTCGCGCCAAACAAATACAGAATCCTTGGCCTCTATAAGAAGGGACTTATAGCAATCAGCCCCCTCGGCAGTACCCGCTGATGAGACAGCCGAGGAAGTAAAATGCGAAAGTCTAGAAAGGGTTACCGTTGACGACGACCCAGAGAAATTCTTTCAAGTTGGCTCGGAACTACCCCTCCAAGAGAAAGAAGAATTGATCGGGTTTCTGAGAAAGAATGTCGACGTGTTTGCCTGGGACGCCTACGATGCTCCAGGGGTTGATCCGAACCTCATTTGCCACCACCTGAATGTTAACCCATCCTCTATTCCCAAAAAGCAACCACCCGGACGCCCGTCAAAAGAGCATGCCGACGCAGTCAAGGACGAGGTAGCAAAGCTAAAAAAGGCAGGAGCTATCAAAGAAGTTTTTTACCCCGAGTGGTTGGCGAATACAGTAGTGGTGAAAAAGAAGAGTGGGAAGTGGCAAGTCTGTGTAGATTTCACAGACTTGAACAAGGAGTGCCCAAAAGACCTATTCCCAATGCCTCGGATAAACCGGTTGGTAGACACAACTATAGGCCACCCCCAAATGAGCTTCTTGGATGCCTTCCAGGGTTATCATCAGATATCACTAGCCCCGGGTGATCAGGAAAAAATAGCATTCATGACTCCTATCGGAAACTACCACTACAAAGTGATGTCTTTCGGTTTAAAGAATGCGGGTTCTACCTACCGAAGGATGATGACCAGAATGTTTGAACCACAACTAGGCAAGAGTATTGAAGTCTACATAGACGACATGGTAGTAAAAAGTAAAGTGGTATCCGAGCATGTGAAAGACCTCGAAGTCATATTTGGCATCTTAAGAAAACGCAAACTACGTCTCAATGCCTCTAAGTGCTCATTTGGTGTTGGGTCCAGCAAATTTTTAGGCTATATGGTAACTCACAGGAGAATAGAGGTGAGCCCAGACCAAATCAAAGCAATTCATAACTTACAAGCTCCCCGGAACCCAAAAGAAGTCCAGAAACTCACTGGAATGATCGCGGCATTGAATCGGTTTATTTCCCGATCTTCAGACCGTTACCATCCTTTTTACCTCCTGATGAACAAGTGGAAAGGATTTGAGTGGTCCGAGGACTGTGCCTTAGCCTTCCAGCAACTTAAAGAATACCTGTCACGGCCGCCCATCATGTCTAGCCTTGAGCCCGACGAAGTTCTGTTCGCCTACATAGCGGTGGCCCCTCACGCTGTGATCTTGGTGTTAATACGGGTTGACAGCGGCGTACAATGGCCAGTTTACTACGTAAGTAAATCGTTACATGAGGCCGAGGTGCGTTACTTACCATTGGAGAAGGCAATTCTAGCAGTGGTGCATGCTACACGGAAACTCCCCCACTACTTCCAGGCACACACGGTCGTTGTCCTGACTCAACTTCCCCTCAGGTCGGTGCTCCGGAGCATCGATTACACAGGAAGAATTGCCATGTGAAGCACGCTCCTAGGGGCTTTCGATATTAAATACATGCCTCAGACCTCTGTTAAAGGCCAAGTTCTCGCTGATTTAATAGCCGAATTTGCTGAACCCCCAGTAGAAATAGTAACAAAGGAAGAAAACATGGATGGAAAATCGGTTGGCATAATCTCTACATAAGGAGCCTCACGGTGGAAAGTCTACGTTGATGGCGCGGCAAACCAAAGGGAATCCGGGGTAGGGCTGGTTCTAATATCCCCCGAGATGATTACCATTGAAAAGTCATTGAGACTAAGGTTCTCGGCTACAAATAATGAAGCCGAGTATGAGGTTTTACTGCAGGGAATGGCCATGGTGCAGAAAATGGGTGGGAAAGCCTTAGAGGTGTTCTCGGATTCCAGACTAGTTGTAGGCCAGGTGAAGGGCGAGTTAGAAGCTAGGGACATAAGAATGCAGGAATACCTCGGACAAGTCAAGTGCTTGCAGTCAGACTTTAAATTTTTCAACTTGACGCACGTCTCTAGAAGCGGGAACACACATACGGATTCATTAGCCACTCTCGCCACGTCGTCGGAGCGAGGTCTACCCCGAATCATCCTCGTCGAGGATTTATGCAAGGCAGGTGCAATCAAAAAGGACATGGTTCGAATCCATCAAGTCAGAATGAGTCCGAGCTGGATGGATCCCCTAGTGAGCTTTCTCAAGGACGATGTATTGCCCGAAGAAAAATTGGAAGCAGAGAAAATACGAAGAAAAGCTCCTCAGTTCTGGCTGTCAGGGGATCACAAGCTGTACAAGCGCTCCTATTCAGGGCCATATCTATTATGTGTGCACCCAGAAGCATCAAAGATGTTACTCGAAGAGTTGTATGAGGGAATTTGTGGTAGCCACACAGGGGGAAGGTCTCTGGCACACAAAACCCTCACTCAAGGGTACTGGTGGCCGGGCATGCAAAAAGAGGCCCAAGAATATGTCAAGAAGTGCGACCAATGCCAGAGATTTGCCCCAAATATCCACCAACCGGGAGGAGTCCTTAACCCCATTTTCCAGTCCTTGGCCATTCGCTCAATGGGGTCTGGATATTGTCGGCCCTTTCCCGAAAGCAACAGGAAACAAGCGATACTTGATGGTCGGCACAGATTACTTCACCAAGTGGGTTGAAGCTGAGCCTCTAGCCAACATCAGGGACGTGGATGCAAAGAAATTCATCTGGAGAAACATCATTACACGCTTCGGAATTCCTCGCACCCTCATCTTGAACAATGGCCTTCAGTTTGATAGTAAGACCTTCAGGAAATACTGCTGTGACCTTGGAATTACGAACCGATATTCCACTCCGGCTATCCTCAAGGAAACGGGCAAGCCGAGGCTGTAAACAATGTCATAGTTAATGGGATAAAAAAGAGATTGGATGATGCAAAGGGAAGATGGGTGGAAGAACTACCACACGTCCTATGGACCTATCGAACAACGCCATGACGGTCAATGGGAGAAACTCCTTTTTCGATGACTTTCGGGGCCGAGGCTGTACTCCCTTTGGAAACAAGTTTTCCAACGTTAAAAACCGTCACCTTTACCTCAAGTAACAACGACGAATTGCTAGAAAGAAGTCTAGACTTAATCAAGGAGAGAAGAGAAAAGGCAATGATCCAATTGGCCTATTACCACCAAAAGCTCAAGCAGGGGTACGATGCCAATGTAAAACTGAGGCCGCTAGGGCTAGGAGACCTAGTGATGAGAAAAATTTTGTGTAGCGCCAAGAACCCATCCTAGGGAAAGCTGGGACCCAACTGGGAAGACCCATACCGCATCACTTTAGTGGCAGGAATAGGTGCATATTATTTGGAAGACTTAGATGAGAGAGTTGTACCCCGTCCATGAAATGTAAATAACCTAAGAAGATATTATTATTAATAAAAGCGATTTTACCTACACTACCTTTCATGATAACTACATGTCTTCCGGCTCGTTTCCATCTATCCAAGTTTTAAACAGAACCTAAGTCCTGCATGGCCCCTCGGACCACAGGCTTAGGGGAAATTAACAATTTATGGCATCTATCCAAGTTTTAAACAGAACCTAAGTCCTGCATGGCCCCTTGGACCACAGGCTTAGGGGAAATTAACAACTTATAGCATCTATCCAAGTTTTAAACAGAACCTAAGTCCTGCATGGCTCCTCGGACCACAGGCTTAGGGGAAATTAACAACTTATGACATCTATCCAAGTTTTAAACAAAACCTAAGTCCTGCATGGCTCCTCGGATCACAGGCTTAGGGGAAATTTAATAACTTAGGGCATCTATCCAGTTTTGAACACAACCAAAGGCTTGCATGGTAACCTCTACCGCTTAAAGTTCATCGTACAGTCCTACTCTTCTCACTTGATTATATTGGCAAAATGTCGTTGTAAACTTCAACTAAAGAAACAGTCATATTGACTCGGAATAATACAATAAAATCCCATCAACGTCAAGCAAAAAAATAAAAAATGAGAGAAAGAACATTTATATTAATAACCAGACATAATACAATACTTTTGAATATGAAGTCTTTGAAAAACAAAATACAGTACAACTTCCATTCAAAATGATACCAAAAAAAAAGGGGAGATAAAAACCCTAGGTGCTAAACCTCAGCAAGGGGATCTTCTTTTTGCTCAGGCTAAGGAGGAGGAACATCCTTGGCTTTTGGGTCAACCCCATAACCCTCGGCCTCAGTGACTGTCTCCTTAGAGGGATCCTTGGACTTGAAGGAGGGCTTCTTCCCTTTGCCCTTACCTTTACCCTTCTCTCCCTCAGCATCCTCACCCTGGACGGTGACCTGGCCAGAGCCCCTGGTAATTTCGGCTGTGGAGATGGCATCAAGAATAGCCGCAGGCTGCTCAGAAGCTTCAAGGGCATCGGCAGGGACCTCCCGGATCTCTAGAGGGTAAAAGACGTTTTCAGGCAACCTCATAGCAGAATCTACGGGGACACCCACAGCATTAAAAGCCTGAGCCCATGAAATGCTGCAGTAGTCCCTGCATACGTCTGACAACTTCTCGGCAAGCCTCGCTTCCGTCTCCTCCGCTCCAAGCTAGTAAACAGCCCTCTTCTCAGTCTCGGCTGCTTCCTTGGCTAGTTGGACCTCTTCCTTAGCTTTCTGCAACGCAGTTTTGAAATCCAGAACAGCTTGCTTTTCAGTAGCAAGGTTAATCTCAGTCACGTGCAGTAGCTGGCGTTGGTCTTCAGCTTGTTTCTCAGCATTCTACAGGCCAGCCTCAACGCTCCTACGGCCTGACTCCGCCTCCTTGAGCTTCTTAACCAGCTCATGATGCTCCTGCTTGAGGGCCCCTAGGGTCTTCTCTACCTCGACGCGAGAAACGGCTTCAGCTTCAGCCAACTTGCGGTTGTCGCGGCACCACTCCTCGGCCACAAAGACCTGCTGAGTAATCTGCCCAAAAATGACAGAATGACATGAGTTAGAATATAGTATGACTCAATAATCCTGCTTGGGAGAGGATAAGTTGCCTTAACATCGCAAGATCCCTCTTCAGGGACAGGAAGAGTTCACTCTGTGAAAAGCGTTTGTAAGCCTCCATGTCCCTAGAGAGGAGCATAGGCTGCTCCAGGGTTTCACCGATGTACCCTGCTCGGTCCCTATTGTACTCTCATACTGAGGCGTTGTAAGGAATTGCCGCTCCGTCCACCTCGAGCCGAGGGCTCCAAGTGCGTGGGAGAATGCGCACTTCAGCCCTTTCCAGCTCATCTCAGCTCTCTACAGACGGAGCCCTTCTGTCCCGAGGCTCTCGGGTCACCTTTTGTTGTTTAGCGCCCTGGCGAGGACCCACCTCACCTTCCTCGAGGGACTCGACAGGCCTTTTCTTCTTCAGGTCGGGATTGACTTTCAGGCCGAGATCGGCAGGAATCTGTGGGGGAGCAGGAGGAAGGTCGGAGGGAATCTGGGACTTAGTGGGCGCCTTCGAGGTTTGCCCCTTACCCCGAGCAGCCATCAGGTCCCACAAACTTTTTCCTTTGTTTGAGGCCATATTGTCCACCTCTTCGTCTGAAGAATCGTCCGGGCAGGCAATAACAAAAGGAGGAGCGTCGATTGCGGAGTTTCTATCCGGCTCGCCCTCAGCGTCCAAGAGTTCGATCAAGGGAGCTTTTGGAATGTCCTCCTCAAAATAGAACTCGTCTATCTCCTCCTCTAGAGAAAGACGGTACGATTCAGTCTCCTCTTCAACAAACGTTGCAGCTCCAGGATTGTCTTGTGGAGGTGGCTGTGCAGCTAGTTGAGGATTCTGAAGGACGGGCAAGGCAACAGGAGGAAGGTCCCTTTGAACCAAAAATCCCGGTTTCGACACGTCAATCCTAGCCAACCTTGGGCTACCGGCTCTTATTGATTGGCCGACGTCTAAGAAAACGCGGGACAAGGGTTCGTAACCTAAAATCAAATGAGCAACACGCAGTTGCCCGTCCTCATGAACAAAGATCTCTAACCTCATGAGGTAGTTCAGGGCTTGGACGTTTGTATGGCTCAACCGAGGAGCAACGTGGGCTCTATCTGCAAAACAGCCGAGAGGGGAATTGTAGTTAGATCGATAGAAAATAAATAAAAAATAAAAAGATTGAATTTTCAAGCAAAGGAAATAAAACTAAAAGGTTAAATCCCCTTCCCAAGGGATTGATCCTAAAGGTACTGCACCCGGATCTCCTGCCCGAGTTGGACAATGAAGACCGTCGCTCCACTCCCCCGAGGCAATAAGGTAGTCATCCTTCATACCCTTATTGGACTTAGGAAGACAAGAGATTAGCCTAACGATCTCGGATCGAGATTTAAGGTAGTACCCCACTTTGGCAAGATGGTGGCACTCGTACATGTGAACCACGTCGTGCCATGTGAGGCCTAAGCCCATCTGCTCATTCAGGGCATCTATGCAGCCTAAGACCTTAAATTGGTTGAGGGCGCACTGATATGGTGTCAACCTATGGTTAAGCAAATAATCTAGGGTAATCCTACGCATGGGAAGCGTCATTCCTCTCTCTATAAAAGAAATCATGGGAATGACGACTTTACCCACCTCCCTATCAGTCAGTACTCGTTTCGGAGGACAATACTCCAAAACCACCCCCTGCGGAATGCGGTACCTAGCTCTAAAAGCCTCCATGGCGGCCGGTGTAGCTACTAGACGCTTGAATTTACCCATCTAGACGAACTGACGGGCCGAGAAGGAAGGCCGAGATGAAAATGGGGTAATGTAGAGGAATGAGAACTTACGGGTATCCGTACAATAATCTCTGAAGCTCTCAGAGATCTTCTTAGGGAAAAACTTCTCACGGAAATGGCTACGGAAATTCAAAGGTCTGGAACGTTTATGAAGATTGGGCGCTGAAAGTCTCTAGAGCTCTTGGATGTTCGTAAAAAAGAAGGGCAAAAAGAGTTTCCTCAAGGCTTTATATAGCAAGAGAGGAAGCGAAGGGTTACTCCCGCTCAAAATTCTAGGAAGAATGTCAGCCGTTGGATCCACGCTTCGCCGCTGGATGTGGGGAACACAACGCCGCCTGGAGCAGTTAATAGCGCCTTGTAATCTACGACGTGACAGAAGCAACCCCTCCCACACGTGTGAACCAAAAGTTAACTGGTCTTATCCCTTAAAAAATCAAAACCCCACTTTTCTCCTCGGATGGAGATAAAAACCGGAGTTTTGAGGGGCTATTGTGGGGGCTATGGCCCAAAGTAATGTATTGGGCCTTGGGCCTTGTCCGAGGACATTAGTAAATCCGAGGAGACAAACATGACTTAGATGATCTGCGTTACAAGCCTCATCATTGGGAGACAAAGAAAAGAAAGTCCGAAGAGGAACTTCTCCTCGGACACGGTAAACCCGGAGCAAATGTATATTCAAACTGTTGAAGCGCACTCCCTGAACACGTGAAAGGAAAGAAAACTCAAAATATCTAAGGAAAAGCTACCACCACCACATTAAAGACACTGCAGCTGCTTTCCTGGCCACATTAATGTGGAGAAGACTCCTGAACAGTGCTGCCTTGGCTGCCGCAACTCATAAAGGACTGAAAGGGGTGTCTGATGGGATGGGTGCTCAAGTAGGGGTCCAGATGATCAACAAGTGTAAGGTCCAGATGATCAGAGATAGCCTATATAATGTAGAAAAGCTCCCGTAAGATGGGGGTGAGAAAAAAGGAGAGAATACGGTAGCATGAAAAAGAACCTAATGTGGTGATTTGTGTTTATAAACAAAATTCCAGTCTCCTCGGACGGAATGTTTATTGATGATAATAACATTTATTCTTGTCCAATTATCCCTTAATCCATGCAAGTCGTTGCTCAACTTACCTAAACCTAGTTCTTTGTCCCATACTCTACAAAAATTCATTGTATTAGGCCTTTTGGACCAGGATTCCATATAGTTCGGGCTTGGGCTCCAAAAATTATCCCGACATAGGGATTTAGTTAGCCTACATAGCTTGCTTTCTTGTCTAGGCTCTACAAAGCCTACAGGTTGATTCATATAAATTTCTTCCTCTAAGTCCCCATTTAGAAAAGCAGTTTTTACATTCATTTGATGAATTTTCAAATAAAAATTGTAGCAATAGCAATTAACAATCTAATAGATGTAATTCTTATTACCGAAGAAAATGTATCAAAAAAAACAAGATCATCTTTTGGTTTGAGCCTTTTGCAACAAGTCTAGTTTTAAACTTATCTATTGATCCATTCGGTTTTAACTTTTTTCTAAGGACCCATTTACAACCTATGGTCTTACAACCCAATGGAAGATCTACTAATTTCCAAGTTCTATTAGAAATTAGAGACTTCATCTCATCATTAACAGCCTCTTTCCAAAATATAGCATCAGGTGATGTTAAAGCTTCTTTTAAATTTTAGGGATCCTCCTCAATATTAAAAACATAACAATCAAGACCAAAATCCTTTTCAACTCTAGCTCTTTTACTTCTTCTAGATTCTATTTCAAAATTTTCTTAATTTTGTAAATGAGAAGTAGAAGAATTAGGCTGTGACAAAACATTTTCTTCACCCCTACTATTTTTTTAATTTAAAAGGAAATTTTTTTTCATGAAAAATTACATCACCAGATTCAAAAATTATTTTGTTTTCAAGATAAAAAAATCTATAAGCTAAACTATTAATCGCATAACTAAGAAAAGTACAGGTAGTAGCTCTTATACCTAACTTAGGTATTTTAGGGCCAGTAAGTCTTACATAAGCAAGACAACCTAATACTCTCAAATATCCTAAATTTGACTTATGTCTCTTCCACATCTCAAAATATGTGGTATGTGATTTTTTTTATGTGGCACCCTATTCAAAACATGACATGTGGTTAAACTAGCTTCACCCTAAAAATGTAAAGATGCACCAGATTCAATTAACATGAAATTTGTTAACTCAATTAGAGTTCTATTTTTTCTTTTAGCCACACCATTAGAAGCAGATGAATATGGTGCAATAGTTTAATGGATAATTCTCAAAGACTGAACAAATGAGTTGAATGCACTTAATTCATACTCACAGCCTCTATCTTTTCTTATTCTTTTTATTTTTCCACCAAATTGATTTTCAACTTCTTTTAAAAAATCTTGAAATTTTTCAAAAGCATCACTTTTAGTTTTCAACAAATAAGCAGTTGTATATTTTGAAAAATCATCAATAAAAGTGATAATATATCTATTTCCTCCACGAGTTAAAATTCCCTCAAATTCACATAAATCAGAGTGAATTAACTCAAGCAATTCAGTAATTCTTACAACACTTTTATGAGGCCAATTTGTAATCTTAGCTTGACTACAAGTTTCACATTTTTCAAAATCTTTTGACAGTCTTAGAATTAATCCTAAACTACTCTAGATCCCCACATATCTACTATTCATATGATACAAACGAGCATACCAAAAATTAATAGAAGAAAGCATATAAACTGAACTAGTAGATGTTTTATTATTCTCAACATTTAACTTAAGCATTCCATCACAAACATAACCATTGCCCACAAACAATTCCTTTTTAATGATTACATAATTATCAGATTCTATAGTCTGTTTGAAGCCAGACTTGTTAAGCAAAAAGCTTGACATCAAATTCTTCCTCATGTACAGAGTATAAAGTACATCTTTCAATATTAGCACACGTCCAGAAGTGAATTTCAAATCGACCTCACCATTCCCAAGAACCTTGGTTTTGCTAGAATCACCAAGCATAATTGTTTTTTCTTCTTCAAAATGAGTGTACAACTTGAACCAATCTTTGTATAGCAGACATGCCTATTAGCACCAGAATCTGCCCACCATCCTTCAACATATTGCACCATATTGATGTCTGTAATTATACCCACTAAAGACTCTTCGGTTACGTTAGCCTGCGGAACAAATTCATGTTTCTGATGTTTGTAAAATCGAGCAATATGCCCACTCTTGCCACAAACAAAACAAGATCTATTAAATTGATATTGTGAAGGGGTCCTTGGTTCTTATTGTTATTTTCATTCGGGTTTCCCTTTCCTTGAGGTCTATTATTATTTTTGAAAACTCTCTTTTTAGACTTCAATTGACCATTTCTAGGAAAATGATTTTTGGGCATATTATTATTGGCTGAAATAAGGTTTACCTTTGAAGTGAAATTACCATTGCTCTCTTGTGTCATGAGTGCATCTTATCCTCTAACCTCCTCCTCCACACGGATGTGTGTGATCAATGTCTCTAAAGATGTCTCTTTTTGTTTGTACTGTAAAGTCTTTTGGAACTCACTCCAAGATTGTGGTAGTTTATCAACTATGCCAGCTACCACCATATTATCTCCAATCTTTATGCCTTCGGATTTCAATTCTACCATGATCATCTGGAAGTCTTGTGCATGATCCACCACTGATTTCTCATCTACCATTTGGTAACGAAAAAATCTACTAGCAACATAAGGGCTTGTTGAGATCTCCAGCAGTCTCATTTGGTTTCTCTTGTGTAGGCTCCATGTGTGGAATCTCCTTAAAATTGTTAGTGTAAACACAATAATAATGGAAATAACACAAAGAGGAACTAAATAATACTTCTGAATATTTTTTATTTATTGGCACTCGCTCTCTTTAATGAAATTTAAGCCCTTGGTTGGCTAAACTTTGTAAAACAAAACACCTCCTCCCTTCACCTCCCCTTGCGCACGTATCTAGCCCAATATCCGAATCAATACATATTAGCCCATTAATCACCACAATTAAAAAGAATAAAAGAGTCTCTCTCCTTTTAAATGTGGGAT
Organism: Quercus tomentella; assembly: GCA_028535165.1. Classification (NCBI taxonomy): domain Eukaryota; kingdom Viridiplantae; phylum Streptophyta; class Magnoliopsida; order Fagales; family Fagaceae; genus Quercus; species Quercus tomentella. The sequence goes on from JAPQVY010000001.1 coordinate 31,004,737, forward strand.
TAAACATTCCACTAACTCCTTATCTTCCATATTAACTCCCATATCTTTATATTTATATTGTCATATAAATCCATTTTAATTAATTAATATTAAAATGCTCCAACATATAGTTTTATAGAATGACCTTTTCTGCTTAGATTTTCAGTCACTACTTATATTGATTTTTGTTACTTTTAGTTAACAAACTTATTAAGAACAACAATTGAAATAATTTAAATAATTTTTAATTTTGATTTTAAAAAAATTAATATATAACACCCTGAAAATTATAGGGCATTATATAAATTACTCAAATCTTTAATTAATAATATTTGTGTGTAACACTTGCCACGTATAGAATTTAATCATTTAGTTTAACTATAATTATGTGGGTGTTAATTAACTCAACTAGTAAAGTATAATATCATCAATAGAGATTTAAGGTTCAAACCTCATTTACACCAAAAAGTGATTGGTGTCTTAACCTGATGATTAGAATAGTAATCTTATATTCACAATGGATTAAATCCTTTACATTGGTAAATCATAAAATAAAACAACAATTTATGAATCATGTTTTGAAGTTCAAACCCAATAAACCACTGAGTAGTTGTTCAATATTCTGAGAATACAATAACATGATGTTCTCCTATAAATAAAAGAATAAAATATAATATAAATAAAAAATACGGTGTTCCATTATTGATATAATAGTAAATTCCATTACTTAAATTCATGATAGATCAGTCATTCATATGAGAGAAAAGAGTCACATCATTTCTGACAAACCTAATAATTTTTATAATTGAAGAGTTTTATAACTCGATAGCATTATATTATCTCCTTTACAAGGAGATTCAAAGTTTAAATCCCTCCCTCACTGGTAATATGAATTATAAAAAATAAAATAAAAGATAGATGACAAACCCCAAAAGGCCAACAAACCCCCCACCGAGTTCCATTCCTAAAACGCAAGCAATGCCATGCGATACTTCATACTTGAATGGCAAGTACTTTCTCTATTACCTTTGTATATTAAACTTCTAGAAGTGACAAAAAAAAATACATGAATATTGGCTAGAAAGTCGGCCATGTCTGCAATTATTCACATAAAGAATCCAACTATTGGTTTATCACACGTCTCTTTTTTACTCTTTTTTTTTTTTTTTTCCTTTTCCCGGAAGATTGCTTACTTGATGGCAGACTGCGGAAATCACGGGTCACGACATGCATAAACAAGTACAATAACATGAGAATAATGCTTCATCTTCACATATATAATAATTAGTTTCGTCCATCAAAAAAAATTAGTTTCGTTAATTAAATTGAACTTACTTAGTTTAGGTCCAATGCTTTAGTATATTGGACTCGTGTCTAATTTTGGTCTTACATATCCTATGTACTGGAGTAAGCGGACACGAGTTTTGTCCAATTAAATTTAAATTAGCGGTGGAATCCATTATTTCTAATTGAAAATTTTTCGTGCATAAACTTTTGACAAATAATTGCGTGCATGAAACACGTGGTACCAGATACCATTTGAAGAGTTTCCACCATTAAGAAAGTCATCTCTATACTCTCCAGGTCAAGCAAAGGGCCAAGGGAGCCCTTCACATATGTTTGTTGATTAGTGTCCCTCTAGTAGAAGTAGAATTAATAATTAAAGAAGCCCAATATAAATCTAAGGCTTTTCAATTGTTTTAATAAGTAGTAAGTAGTACTATAGTATTTCAATATGCCAAGAAAAGGGATGGCCTGCATTAGTTTGTCTCCCACCTTAATGGTTTCTATCAATTATAAAATTATGAATGATTGTTTTCACTAAAACTAGTTCAAATTTAGTTAATTAATTGATTCTACAGTTTTCATAATAATACTTGATTTATTGATAAGTTTCTGCAACAACTATCACATAATTCTTCTTAAAAAACAAAAAAAAAAAAAAAAAAAAAACTTAGCAGATAATTTAAACAATCATGTGCTAGTTACTGATTTTCATTCAAAAAGATAAGGGAGACAAATAAAGTGAGATAAAAAGTATCCACTACGTATTCCTTTTAGTTAATATAAAGGATTAAATGGGCTCAAATCTTGGTTGACGAGTACACAAAATCCCATCTTTTGTACTCAACAATCATTACATAGTGACATATTTTTTCTATATTTATGTTGTAGAGTTTAAGCTTCCATCTATGCATCCTCACAAGCGCAATAATCACAAAATGACTACATGGAGCTGCTTTCTCTTCCTTGCTCTTGTGTGGTCTTTCATTATTATTGCAATAGCATTTGAGAAGCATGACAATCATTTGGCCGTCGTTCATGTCATCAACGCTTTGCCTAACAACTCCGAACCGATGAGGATTCAATGCACCTCACCACGTATAGATACAAACCTCGGAGAGTACACGCTCTACGTCGGTGATGATTACCAGTGGAATGTTACACATAAGTCATTACATTACTGTGAAGCTCTATGGGAAAGATGGTTTGCTTCCTGGCATGCATTTCAACCCCGTAGAGATGTGAGCCATGGAACAGTCTATTGGCTAGTAAAGCACAATGGGTTCTTTCTTGGCTGGGATAATTCTAGTTGGTTGAGAAAAGAATCGTGGCAAACTGAGTAAGATTGATTCTTGTGTTGTTTTAAGATCATTGACAGTGCACCAATTTGAAATTTTTTTTTTTTTTTTTTTTCCTGTATGTTTGCAAATGTTTAGGTGGTTATTATGTATCAAGTTTTTTTTTTTAATACAATATTTGGGATGGGAAGATTTGAATCATGGTTAGAAACACTTGGAAGTACCAGTTAAGCTACATGTAATGTAATTGACATTATAATTAAGTTTTAATAACACTAGGAATGAATTTGGTTGTTTTACAAGTCTTCTTTATTTTTGGTCTAATATTTTCTCTACTATCTCATACCACAACTTGCTATTTGTATGACTGTTTTCTTAAATTTGTAGAAAGATAGCATTGCTCTAAATTCAGTGTCTAGGCTCGTTCTTGGTCTCAAACTTCTCTAGGGTAATCTACTCCCTTGTCACACTGTCTTGAAAACTGCACCTTTGTGAGGGAATCCAGGATTTGTTTGGGATTTCTGGTCTCATGTGCCAAAACTAATTGAAATAATGAATTACATTCTTTCATGTTGATTAGGCATGGAGGCTTCCATTTGCGGAATGATAAACTCATGCAATTCCCATCACATTTCATGCTACTATAGATCTCTTGATCACTTAATCTCAATTCTCATGCAACACATGGTACTACTTCAGTCAATAGCATTGCTTACCCGTTGTTCAGTTGGTAATGATAGTTGGAAATGGTGCGCATGTTTATGCGCATATTTGCCTGAGTAACTTGGAAGGACAGCTAAGAAAATTGATTTGGAAGGAAAGCTAAGATAACATCTAGTCAAGGCATGGATTCTAGAACTCTCAAGAGTCAAGCGTGATTTTAAGTAAACCATATCCAAAAAATTTAGACGGGGATCCAGAGAATCCGTCGTAATAAGATATTAGCACTAAAATGAGAACATGTTCGGCTGCAATAACATTACTCTTGCTATATAATAAGAGCAATTCAACATATACTGCTGGTACAACTACGCCCAAAAAATCTATAAAACAACCAGCACTGGTGCGGAAAAATGGGATCAGTGAGGAATCTTTGACATATCATATAGTCTGATGTTTATCAAAAAACATAAGCTGTTCACATAGCAGCAATGCAAGGCACATCATCCTGCATGCATTTCTAGGGGTGTAAACTTGCAAAAGATATCAAATGAACATGGATTCTCATTCATAAAGCATTCAAGACAGACCCCCCAGGCTGGCACCTCCCAAGTAGTACCAGCTACCAATTGCTGCACGTCCCATGAAGTGGCAAGCTCCTGCGACATAATACAATAATGCAGCAAGCTATTGCAGATAGCCAGAAGAAAAGCAAAGCACTACGAGTGTTGTGCCTGCATTACAGAGGGCTGAATACAAGATCAACAATTGGGATTAGACCACAGATCAGTCATCAAAATTAAGGTTGTACATTTCAAGTCAAAATAATTCTTGTTTCAAGTGAGATGATCTCTCCCCCCCAGTAGTAGTACTTATTTCCTCTTTGCAGACATGATGATCAAGATAGATACAATATACAACTAGCATGCCTTGAAGACAGGTTTAAGCATATGAATGATGTCTATGGCGATCCTTCTCCCTTGAAGAATAAGAGGAACTGTGGTAGTCACGATCTGAAAATGAAGAGGTTCAGATAATGGACCTATGGTTAAACAAGAAACCATATTGAATATAAAATACCAGAGGGAAACAAAATGTATACCTCTTGATGAGTGATGTCTTGATTTCCCTGAATGTCCTCCTGCATTCACAAGAGAAAAAGAATATCACTAGATAATCAAAGAACAATTAGAAAAGATTAGACCACAATACAAAATCAAAGAAACAACCTTAAAACAAGTATTAACAATGGCATCAGATTCATGAACAAAATTGGTTGTAAACATACCTGAATCCTTTCCCCTATCCTTGGAACGATGACTGCGATCCTTGGCTTTATCTCTGTCCCTCTCTGTTTCCTCTCGATCCCGTTCACGGTCAGAATCCCTGCCCCTATCACGATCCCGAGCCTTTATTCGGTCCTCCCTCTCTCTGTCCCTTTCCCTTTCCCTCTCCTTCTCTCTCTCCCTGTTCCTTTCCCTACTTGCCTCTGTTTTGAGTTCAGAATTAGATTTTGGCAGAGGCTCTTCTCTTGCCTCTCCCTCAACAGACATGTTCTTTGATTCATCATCACTTTTCTTAGAATCCTTCATCTTGTCAATGGCTGCTCTAACCAATACTTCTTTGGCTCCAACAGATTCAGGATTAATTGCTGCTGAAACTGGCCTAATATTAGCTGTAGGGCTAGTCTGTGAAATTTCCTGTCGAAGTAGAACAGCAATGAAACAAAAATCCCACCATGCTTAAGTGATTCAACTCTCCCTAGTCTATGGAAGTTCTTATAGAACAGCAATGAAATAAAAATCCCATGCTAAGATGGACCAAATTTTCTGATGTCTTTACATTTGCCATCCTTTCTCTAAACAGAGAATTCAAGTGCTACTGCCAGGTGGTCTAACAACTCACATCTATAGCAAGAATAACTGGAAATAAGACAGCAGTAGTTGACAAACAAAAATGCAACACTTGCTGAGGAATTGAAAATTGCAAAAACTGTAGAAGAGCATTTGTAGGCTTTAGATTTCCAGTGAAACTCAAAATAGTACAACAATAAAATAGTAGTACCTTCGGAATTGGCTGAGATTGTGAATCCCTTGACTTGTTCGAAAATGTAAAAGAGTCTCCATCCTTACAGACTGGAATGTACTGTGCCTTAGGAAGGCTGTACAGCTCAGCCAGAACTCTGCATACTTCATCAATCCCAGATTTGTCTGCATCAAATACCTTCCACCATGGTGGATTCTCAGGAAGGGGTACTTGGAACCGACGAGCAGCAGCATAGACAACCCCACAAGCCACAACCTCGCTCCTGAATCGAACACACAAAGTTGTGCGCAAACTGCCCAAATTTGAATGTTAAAATAAAATTACACAACAAAACAGATTACTAATGGAACTGTAAGCCATAGTGAAAGACATGGAAAAACTACAACAATCGGCAGACATAAAACACAACTAAAAAAAATTAGGGAAAGGCTGTGTACATTGGAATTAGACCCATTATTCTGAAACATGATAGAAATGCAACTGTCTTGCACACTATAGTATGGCTATCAAATATACAAATAAATTTCAGATGCCTTCTTGGGTATACATCACTCTTATGCTATAGCATCATCAGAACAGTGTTCTCAAATGCAGCTTTTCGCAAATTGCTTATTGCTTATTTGTTGAAAGTTGGGTAAAGTATGGTTGTCCCTAGAAGAAGTGAGGCTTTTAAAAGCAGGACTTAAGCAAATAAGCTATAAATCTAAAAGAAAAGGCTAATGGAAAACAAGAGTAGATAAAACTATAAGCATGGCAAGAGTAACATACAAAGGCCATTTATAAGATTCAAGAAGCAAAAAGAATTAAAGAGAGGCAAAAAAATAACAAGAATCTAAACACCAAATAAAACATGATCATAAAAACAAACAGAATATGGGGGCTTAAATGGGGCTGATTGAAAAATACAAATCATTGTTTGTTTTGATAGTCAAAAGAAGGGGGAGAAGGCTCCATGGATTTAAAAATCAGACCGAATAGAGAACCGGAAAAGGGACTAGATCCCAGTTTTTTGGTCCAACCTGAAAAGGGACTAGATCCCAGTTTTTTGGTCCAACTGAGGTTGGACCGGTAGTCGAAATGGTGACAAAATAAATATTTTATTTAATAATACAATTAAATTATATAAATTCTAAATGTATGACAATTAGCCATATTTAGTAAAAAAATTATCATAACATTAAAACAATTTTTCCAATTGAAATTTCCCACGTTCCTATATTAATGAAAATAAAAATACTTAACTAACCAATTTAATAAGGAGGGGTGCACAAATAAAAACATTAATAAGTTTCTTGGGTATTAGATCCAACCTTAATCTACTGACTGGTACATTGGTCAGAGGTAAGAGAGAGGAGGTATGGGAAGTGTCTTTGGTGAGTGAGCAAATTATCCATAACCTTGTCTTTGAATTGGCGTAAAAGCCTTGAGACAGCTTCAGAGAGAGAGAGAGAGAGCCACAGAAAACCAAGACAAAATGCCTCTCCTCCAAACTCCACTTTATTCTATCATCAAATTTAAGACCTTGCTCTGTACCATAATGGTTTTTTTTTTTTTTTTAAAGAGCCAAGTCTCTTTGTCTCAGAGTCTCCTTTTTATGTCCAACCCCCTCTGGAGATTACTTGGACAACATTGCCAAAGAAATCCATTAGGTACTAGTATGGTAAGTTAGCAAAAAAGAAAGATTTTTTCATCATATTTTCAATGATGGCAAGTTGGGATGAACCCACGGAAAATTATTAAATACTCCAGGAATACCATACATGCATACTCCCCCCCCCCCCCTCCCTCTCACATGAATTGTGGGTCCCACCATGAATTTTATTAGTGAAACCCACAATTATATGAGAGGAGGGAGTATGCATTTATGGTACCTTACAAGTATTCTATAATTACCTTGAACCCACAAGGTAGAATTTCCATATTTTGAGTGGACTTGACTGTAAAGTGTTGCATCACCATCCTCATGACCTGCCACACCCATTTTCAGAGAAAATGCTACTGTTTGGCTGCATTTTCAGATCCATCACCAGTTTAACCAGTCCAGTTCTCAATTCTCAATTTACCTATTGAATTTCCGGTTTTCTGGTTTTTTTCAGATTTTATTAAATTTCCAGTTTTTTAGCATAAACAGGCTGGATTATTGGCCAGTTCATGGTTGAACCAGCCAGTCCAGTGTGGCTTTTAAAACCATGGAGGGGCTCCCACACATCAACATATACATATGTAAACTAAATGACACTTAGAGTGTGTTTGGGAAGTGATGAAAGTTGAAGCTTATTAGAGTTTTTAGCTTATTTTTGCTACTATTTATGAGTCCCATTGCACTTTTTTGTACTATTCATGGGTCTCACTATACTATTCAGCTAACATTTAGCTTTTTCTACAGTAATTTCAGCAAAAAGTTTTTAATTTCAACTAAATAAGCTGTTCCCAAACCGACCCAATTGAACAATTAAAGTTCTAGATGCAAAATTTTCGTGTTCAACAGATAACCAAATGATAAGAATAGAAAGTGCATAACTTGTGTCCGTGAGTAGTTAATTTATAAGAAGTACCTATCATTTGCTAGATTCCAAGCTTCCTGCCTCAGTTCTGGAGGTGTTTCAAGAGTAGCAAGGTAGTTAGATATGAATTTATGAGGATGTTCAACATGACAAACGAATCCCATCTCTTTCAATATATGTCTTTCTGTTCTGCTCAAGTCAGTTTTGAGGTCATGATATTTCTGTTAGAAAAAAAAAAAAAAAAACATGAGAATTTACTGATTTTTTTAGAGGAAAAAAAATAATTTTAAACGCAAATACACATGAACTGCTAAAATTAAAACCTATTCAACAAAGACATTATACTTGGTGGTTGCCAAAAAGAAGGGGGGAAAAAATAAAAAATAAGTAATTTGGAAAACTCAATTCTTGTGCCAAATAAGAAAATGAAAAACAAAAACCAAGGTAATATCATAATAAAGAAGGTGGATGCCTAACCTGCGAACCAACCTCCAAATGCTCTATTGGTAAGTTCTCCCTCCTACATTCCATTCTGTGGAAAACAACGAGGACTTGTCTTGCTTTTCTTGGACTTTCCTCAAGCTTCGATGCAAGCCATACACAGCTCGCAGCAACTTTCTGCAAAACAAGGTATAGAAGTTTTATAGAACTTTCTGCAGAGAAAACGGACCTTAATTCAATGAAGCTCAATGCAAATATTTGACTTAGCAGAGGTGCAATATCGATATGAAACTAGAACATGAATGTAATTCCAAATAAAAAATAAAAATCATTCCTTTTCCTTTGTTTATTATCTATATCTCAGCAATTGAGTGATGGGAGACAAAGTTTAACCTTCACATTGAAGCGGGCAAATGATTTCTTGCAATAGAAACGATGGAATAGAACCTGCCCAGTGGCCATTACAGCTTGAGGTCTGTAAGTAAGAAGATTAAGGCAACATAATGAACCAACAAAATTAGGAAAAGCATACAATTTCACATACCAACATATATTCAATATATAAAGAAATCAAAACAGGATACAGTCTAAGCAAGATGCCACTTTCTTGGATGAGATCACAGCCATATATCCGTAAGATAGTTTCAGTCGCTTCATCTATACCATCTTTCCTAGATGGTGAGTTCTTTAGCTCCTCATCAGTTAAGTAGAAGTTGTCAATCGCCGTGTATATCATTCTAATTGTAAGAACTCAACAAGCTTCAACAAACCGCTACAAAATAACAAATCAAAATTTTAGTCTCAAGAATTAACATGCATAAACCAATAAGTGGAAACAAAAATTCTCATGAATTATAACTACTGTAAAACCATAAAGTAAGTTTGTGTTTGCACAAAATCCAAAAGAGGATCCTTCACTAACCTATCTATCTTACTTTTATAATTAGTAACTGGTTAACCAGTTTGGAACCCAAGAAAATAAAACACTCCTCTAAACTGTGCCGAACAAGAACAACATACACAAAACAAAATAAAGTTGTATTTACACAAAATCCAAAAGAGTTTCCTTCATTAACCCCTTTCTTCCATTGTCAGTAAATTAGTTAAACAGTTTGGAAACAAAGAATACAAAATCATCTGCTAAATGTTTTAATGCGCTTATAGAGAGAGAAATATACATGCTTAACAAAAACTTAAGCAGAAATAAAAGAAATTAATGCGGCTTAGTTGTATTTAATGTTGGGGAAAATTTAATAAATCCGGTTTGTCTTCATTTCCAATTGATGAAAAAGACTTTACAATTCACCACCACCCCCCCCCCCCCCCCCCGCCCCCCTCTTCTTATTATTCTCAGTTAACTTAGACTTAACAAGACACCTCTGGACCTTGAATAAAAGTCTATAAGGCCTTCCATCACCCATTTCATAAGGTTAAACTTAACTCTAACACTCAAGATGTATTCAAGTGACCCACAGAAAGTCAAATTTTACTACAAACATTTACGTAGGATTCAGCATTCTTGGCCACCATAGGGTTTGGGCCAACATAATGCATTCTACTACAACTCATAGCAACCAAGTGTCAAGTTACCAACACAACAACAAAAATTCGCAAATGAAATCATCAAATTCATCCTAACATACACATTAAATAAATTTTAAAAATTCCACACTTGAAGACACTACTTCCATGGGGTTTTGGCCCTATAATCTAAAATCATGAGTTTCAACCTTTCCAGCCCTTTGAAAGGGCAACTTCCAACTTCCGTTGTATTTAGATTAATTCTGACCTAATTGTGTATAAACGTGAATCAAGCATTCCAATTGAAAAAATTTGGAGATTACTTCAAATATTCCATGTGCCAAACCTGGTGGGTCTCCAGCTCCTATCATTGTTAAACTCGTTGGAAGGGAGTCAGCGGTGGTGGTAATACAAAGACCAATGAGGGAAGAAGAATGATATTTTTAGGAGAAAAGAGAGCAAAACGATGGGAAACACCTTTCCTAAACATATACTTCAATATCATTATACTTTCATACCATTGCAAGTAAAAATGAACAAATATCAAACCATTTATAAAACATAATGAATAGTCAAACAGTAATTTCTTAAAAAGGGAAACATCTCAACATGAAGATTTTTGTAAGCATTCAAAATCACCAATTACAATACATTCTCAAAACATCATGAATAAAATTGAGCAATAAATTTCTCAAAGAAAATAATAGACAATTAGCTATAATATTTTAGAAACATGTATACATATGAAATGCCTCACCGAACACATGCATCACAACAACAGCAACAAGCCTTAATCCCAAATTTTAGGGGTCGGCTATGGATCCTCAATAAAATAGTTAGGGTTGTTGAGAATTTAACCTAATTCCCAGAATCTGTGCAATGCAAAAATAGAAGAAAGAAAAACGCGCAAAGAATTATACGACACAGAAAATAAAACACTCCTCTAATTTTATTCTGTATGAAATCGTACTTTGTTACTTCCTTAATTGATAAGTCTTTTTTTGTTTTTTACTTCTACTAATGTTATTTTGGGTCTTCCTCTATCTCGTCCTACAAGATCTCATTGTAAAATGTATATTTGCAAAAACTTTCACATAATAATAAGATACTTAGCATAATATTTGAATACAAGTAGCACTCTTATTTCCTTTGAAAACAATAAGTTTGAGAAAACTAGTATGTCTTTAAAAAAATCCCAAATCAGCAAATTCTGTTTACTTCATAACACTAACCAAGCTCAACCAAGTGATGCCAACAAGAACCTAATGAAGAATAGCACAACCATGTCAAATATGCACAAGACAAAAACTGTCATTACATTTTTTGATAAGTAAAAATTTATTGATAAAATATTAGGGTTCTACCTAGGTATACTAGCTTATTTTGGAGGTTTAAGGATTGGTTAAATGCCTCTAGTGATAGAAAATTAATTCAATACGAAAATATAAGCACGGCATGAATACATATATAATATAATGCTTACTATTATGTGCTCAACCCTTCAAACCCATTAAAAATAAAAAATAAAAAATAAAAAATAAAAAATAAATAAATAAATAAATAAAAATAAAAATAAAATAAAATAAAAAACCCAAAGAGGTCCAAGGCACCACCCAAACTCCACTTTTTGTCCACCATAGACCTCAATGTCTCAACCACATGATTGCCCTAAATAGACACCAAACCCAATCTTTACATATTAAACTAACCAATCCTTAAACCTCCAAAATAAGGTTTCCACAGCTTAGGTTAATTTTTCAAAATTATTTTACCTATGCTGGCCTGAACCCTGGAGGGCCTGGACTTTAAACAGTAAAGCCTGATTTAAGGAACCCAGAAATATATATTTCTAAAAAAACCAAACTCCTCACTTAATAACATTAAAAAAGTATTTCAAAATGCCCAAGCTTTACCACAACAAGGCCATTTTTTGGTCTCTTAAAGACCCATTTTATGCATTGTTGGATAGCTTTAAAAGGGAATAAAAAAAAACCATGTTTGTGTACCATAATGACAACCCTGATAACACTAAAAAACACTATCAAAAGGACCATAGGCCTCCCAACATCCAATAGTTACAAGTGCAACTCACATCCAATTAAAAGTTACAGCTTAAACATATATCTTACTATGGACTTTGTCCTCAACCAGCCCATGAAAACTTAAAATCCTAATATTTCCAAAGACATTACAGCACCATAACTCAAGGGATTTGTCCCCACACAAAGCTATTGTTTCACACTTCCCTCTCTAGTTTGCTCAATAAACCCAAAGACAATACACATCCTCAAGGCAATTTCCCTATATTCACTCTCAAACTCAAAACAGGTTGTAGCTCAACTGGCAGCTGCTAGTGTTTCCTACAGAGCGGTCCAAGGTTCAAATCCCCCACCCCCAACAATCGAATTATCAAAAACAAAAACGAAAACTCAAAACAGTCCCATTAATGAATTGGACCCAACCCTTTTGCCCATTCGCTATGTTGTTCACATGCACATGCTCACCCATCCATTTATCAACACAACCATAACCTTCAATTTCACATTCCATAATCCCAAATTAACAAAACCCAGTTCCGTTAACAATTAAACGACCACCAAAAAAAAAAATCAAAAAAATCAAAAAAAGTGACATTTCCTTAACCCCAAGGTGGGGTTTTGGAAGAAACAAATTTTCCTCCTAATCGTACTCTTTATTTTATATATTCCCGATTTAAACTTATAATCTCAGCCCTTACATAAACCCCACCTTAGATTTGTACTAAAATTTGTTAGCAATTACCTCTAAATCCTGGCTTCCCCGAAAGGGCGCGGTGGCGGTGAGGAGCTTCTCCAAAAATTTGATGCTAACCACGGCAACCGCTTGATTAGGTAGGGAAGACGAGAGCGGAGGAGTGGGCGAGTGTGTGAAGAAAAGCAACAAAGTTACATATAACCCGATGCCCATATAATAGTTCAACAAAAGTTATATATTTTCACTTTCCTTAAAGGTAAAATCAATTCAAAATAAATTAAAATTCAAAATTGTTAGAAATGGACCCAACTCATAAATTATGACCCATGGATCATTTACATAGGTGATAAGTGAGTTTAACCTTTAAATTTCTCATTTAAATTTTAACCGGATAGTGGAGTAATTTAAACGTCTGTTTAGATACTGCTTATTTTGTTGAAACTGAAAACTTATTATTAAAAGTACCATAGATAAAGGTAAACGTTAATTGAAATAGTGCAGTAGACCTATGAATAGTTGAAATAGTATAGTGGGCTCATGAATAATGTCAAAAAGTGCAGTGCGGCCTGTGAATAGTAGCAAAAATAAGTTGAATAGTGAAATAATTTATAATTTTAATCAACATCCAAACGCACACTTAGTGGTTGAGTATTTTTAGTAACCACATATGATAATGGGTGGATCCATAAGAATATTTAAAATACTCCAAGTGTGAGAATACATACAATTTTGTGAGCTCTCAAATAAGCTATCTCCCTAGAGACACCATCTACAATTTCCCTAGAATTTGGAGTATAGGATATAGAGGAGCCTCTAGTTACCCTTTTTTTTTTTTTTTTTTTGAAAAAACTCTAGTTACCTTTTTGGCAACTTGAAAGTGGTCCAAAATGTGAAAAGATTGTGAGGATGAGTTAATAAAGCAAGTAAAGGATAAGATCCGGCAAATAGATGATTCGTTCCATCAAGGTATGTGTCTATATGACCCATAATATTTAATCAAAAAAATAACGAAAAAAAAAATTCTAATTTAAAATAAAGGTTGAGTAAGAAATTTTACTTCAAAATAAAGATTAAAAATAAATATAAAGAGTTTAATTGTTGATCAAATATACAACATTCATCTCAAAATATGATATAAGAATAACATCTATTATCAAGAGTGAACACCATAGGTTAAAACTTAAAACTCTCTTAATAAAAAAATAAAAAAATAAATAAATAAAGCCTCTAACCTTCATAATGATGGGAAAAACTTTAATTTCTACCAAAAACAACTCATTACAATTTAAAAAAAAAAAAAAAAAAAAAATTAGAATCCATTAAAATAGAATTTGATTGCTAAGTTTCTATACATAACTTGGCGGAAACGCCGGAAAGTAATCATGTGTAAGTTGTAACTGTAACCTCCTTATAAGACGAAACCAAGACACTACTTTGGAGAACTTGTCAGTGCATAACCTCAATCATAACTAAAATACATTGATCATGAATTGGCTCTAGTCTAGAGTACCAAATAAGTTCAGCTATTGAACTTGAAGAATTCTTTAGGCCATCTTGGGATAAAATTGTAGTCATCACATTTTCAGTGCGGGTAAGCATCCCACGTCTATCAACAATGACATCTTTTTTTTAAAAAAAATGAAAATTAAGGTCTCTATAATTCCTTTTGTAATATAATCCCAAAATTACTTACTCTGTTTACAGAATCTTGGTTTTTTTTTTTTTTCTCCAGGACTGAATAATCCTTGTCTTTCTAACATTTGTCTTCAGTATTTGCTTTAAAGAACCACGTTTATGGTGCTCTTGCGAGAAGTAATACATCATGAAAATAGTAATGAGTAGTATAAATCTCTTAGAGCATTTCAACCAAATATCATGACTCTGTCAAGTTTTCCGTTTGTGTTTAATAATCTTCTATTCACATGGCTAGATATGTTTGGTGGAGTATAGAGTGGAGCATATAAGGTGGTATAGAAGATTTGGACTTGAGATCAGGGTATGTATAATATGTAACCTTTGTACGTGGAGTATTAGACCAACTGGTCCATGCATGGAATCCTAAGACTGGACAGTATGACATTTGTTATAATTGGAATTAGAATTAAATCAATTAATGCAGTACCTCCAGTCCACAATGAACTATTTCTTAGTGCTACTTTTTGTTTCTATATTTAAATAAGGGTTTTAATGAGTGCATAAAGTGGTAAAGCCCAAGGCTACCCTAGGGAAAAAAATAAAACAAAACAAACAAACAAAATTGACCACCCTAAAAAAAAACTTGAACATCCTAAATAAAAATTTGAGTCCATTAAAAATAAATTTTGACATCTTCAAAATTTTGATCCGTTAAAAATTGAACCAAAAAATTGTGAGAAATGCTATGTTCATAACATTTTCACAACACTTTCATAACAAATTCTAAGTGGCATGTTATTACCAATGGACAAAAAAACAATTTCAGTAATACGTAAATTAGAACCAATAACAATTGTCACCTAAGATTTGTTGTGAAAATGTTATGAACGTAACATTTATCAAAAATTGTTCAAACAAATAAATTAGCCTAAAGCCAAATCAAACATTTACTTGTGATATTTTAAATTTTTTTTTTTTCAAAAGGCGTATTTTAAAATTGCTATTTTTTTATAATAAAAAAAATAAAAAATAAAAAATAAAAAATAAAACAAAAGGCATACTTTCCAATAGCTAATCAGTTAATGCTCACTTTAGTTTTTAATTGAATTTATTAAATTTATGTGATACATCTTGTACATGCGCATATGCACTAAAATAATGCATCAATACTTTATTGAACATAATTAATGTAACGGTTTAATGCCTAAGATTGGAGAAAGTATAACAATAAGAGTGAGATGATATTTTGATTATTAAAAATAGAGATTTTAATTCATCTTAAATGAGTAAATGTTAAAAAAAAAAAATATTATAGGAAAAATTAGAAAAAAAAATGATAATGACGTGGCCGTTGATGTAACTCAATTGGAGTGTAGCAACAATAATGCTATAATTAAGTAATAAAAAAATGAGAGAAAATAAAAAGTAATTGGAAAATACAATCTAATTATCTTAAATAGAAAACTACGATTGAGAATAAAAAGAATAATTTATACTTTTAGAAATAGTTCAATTTTAAGGATAACAAATTATTTTCAGTAAATTTTTAAGAATAAATTATACATTATACCACATATGAATTAAGGTGAATATTAGCGGGGAGATGAAAAGGTAAAAATGAAAAAGGTTAGAGAAAGTGTAACAATAAGTTGAGAAGTTAATAATGAGAAGAGTTAAAATTAAGAAAGAGATAAAATTTTGATTATTAAATAATGGAGATTTTTTTTTTTTCATCTTAAATGTGTAAATTTTTAAAAAAATTATAGGACAAATTAGGAATAATCATAATGACATAACCGCTAATATGGCTCAATTTAAGTGTAACAACAATAATACTACAATTAAGTAATAAAAAAGGAGAGAAAATAAAAATTAATTGGAGAAAACAATGATTGAGAATAAGAAGATTATATGATTATACAAAATTTTATATAATGTTAACAATTGTTAAAATACTATGTGAATAATGATAACAAAGGTTAACAATTGATAACAAATTAGTCAATCATGTAATCTTCTTATTTTAAAATATTTTACATCAGAAAATATTATAGGAACAATATGAACTGACAAATACAATCAATATAAAATTTAAATTTTGTATAAAAAAATAAAAAGAGTTACAACCATCATGAGCCATCTTTTGGATTGTATGGTATAAAAAATTGCGTTTGAGAAAGTTTATTTAAAACTGAAAGAATAATTTCCAATTTCTATATAATTTTTAATTATACAAAAAATGTTATAAATAACTTTTATTAAAAATGACATTTTCGCTAACTTTTGAATTCTTGAGAAAAATTGTATTATTTTTTAATAATAAATTTTATTAAAAAAGATAATTAAGGTATATAAACAATTATTGGTTTTCCTTTTATGCATTGTAACGTTTCATGAGAAAACTTTATGAAAACATTTTTTTTTTTTTTGGAGAAAACAATTTTTTTATTTATTTAAGTTCTTCCAACAATTGTGAAAATTTCAAGTAGTAATTCAAAAGGTAATTCATGTTGTAGTTCATTTTTTGATCGTATAGTTGTATGATGGATTTGGACCGTAATTTATAAATTGTTTAGGATATTAAATGTACTCTAGTGTGTGATTTATGAAGTAGTCAATTGGTTTTTCATTGTCTTTGAGTTATTAAAAACGTTACATATACCTTTTTTTTAAAAAAAATAAAAAAAATAAAAAAAATAAAAAAAATAAAAAATAAAAAATAAAAAAAATAAAAAAGAAGAAGAAGAAGAAGAAGAAAGAGACTACCATAAAAATAAAAAAAATAAATTATCATGCACAACGCGTAAGTCCATGGCTACTTTATATAATTTCAAAGACTCCAAGGTAGCACAATCTATTAGGAACCATAACTCATTAAGTGAAGGAAATAATTCAAATCAAATTACCCCTCTTCTTAGGGCCAAAACTTATTTTAAAAAATCATGGTTAGAGATTTGATGTAAAGGTGCACTTAGTTTTTTGAGAATTCATGGCTGAACCCTTTGTCTCAAAACTTTGGGGTCTACCATGAATTCTCAACAGACTAATCAAGATTGGCTATATGAATTCCTTTTGGCGATTCTATCCTCTTCAAAATCATACTCTTTGTCACCTTCTTAATTGACATTTCATTTTCTACAACCACTACTACTAATGTATTTTATCTTCATCTACCTTTTTTCGTTTCCTCAACTTGAATCAACTTACTCTTCCTTATTAGTGTTCTTTAGGATAATGAACAAGAATTGATTCACATCCTTGAAAGCATTACACTTGGATATAAAGAGAATAACCTTCCAACAAATGTAATTAATTTGATGACGTTTAAGATACACATAGAATAGTACCGCAATCGTACACCAGGGTGATCGTAATGTATCTTACAAAAGGAAATATAGTATTAAAGATAGACACCAATTACCCCCTTAAACTAACAAAAACAAAAGTCCAGTAATGACAATTTCTAATGGGAATAAAATGTACAAGAGATTATCATTTTTGCAGTTGTGATAAATTCGAAGAATCAGCACCAAAAAATCATCTCAGTTAATAGAAACTCAAAACTGTCACTTACTTACAGAAGGCATCAACTTTCAGAAGAAGATCATAAGTTGGAGATAGTAGAGTTTCCTTCTCATTCATTAGACTCAATAAGCATTAACACAACTTCCCGCATTGATGGCCGTTCCGAAGGGGACATACTCGTGCACATCAAAGCAATTTTAAAGACAGTAAGCATGTGATCAACTGTAATTTTATCTTCAAGATTCAATCTGGGGTCAAGTATCCCAGATGTCAATGAATGGTCCCGAATATACTTTCTCACCCATGTGACAAGATCACCCCCTTCATCTAGTGGCTGTACAGGAGTTTTCCCAGTCAGCAACTCCAACAGAACAACCCCGTAGCTATAGATGTCACATTTTTCTGTAACCTTCATAGTGTATGCATACTCTGCATGATGAAATGTCATTTTCCCTTTTAGAAGTAAATAAATCTCTATCATAATAGAGAAAAAGCATGACTTGGCAAAGCAATTCATGTGGGATGTGTGTGTATGTGTGTGAGAGAGAGAGAGAGATAGAGAGGTTTCCCCTCTAAGCTTAACTTGATAGTATTAGTTTTTCTATTTACAGTGTGAAAGTTTCATAATATTAAAAAACAAAATGCCTTATGATGGTCTAGGAAAGATAACTATATGCTTATACAGTATTTTCGTTAACCTTATTAAAGAATATTTTTATCTGCAATAGTCTCATAGACAAATGATAATTAAACAGTATTTTCTGTGAGTCTGAAAGGGCTTAAAATGAAGCTTACCAGGAGCAATGTACCCATATGATCCTGCAACCGCTGACATTGATTTAGACTGAGGCATGTCAATTACTTTTGCCAAACCAAAGTCACCAACATGAGCTTCAAAGCTGTCATCAAGTAGAATATTGTTGGACTTTATATCACGGTGAATAATCCTTGGTTTGCAATCATGATGTAAATAAGCAAGACCTTCAGCGGCTCCAAGAGCAATTGTGAACCGAGTTGGCCATTCCAAACTAGAAGAAGCCCCATGCAGCATTTCACCCAAGCTGCCCCTAGCCATGTACTCATAGAGTAGCAGATTTGAACCCTGATGATAGCAAAAACCAAATAGCTTCACAATATTACGATGCCTAATCTTTCCAAGAGTTGAAATCTCAGCCCGAAAACTGTTCTCAATGCTGTCCCCCTCCCTATTAGATGCTAGCTTCTTAACAGCTACAATCTGTCCAGAATGCATAACTGCTTTATAAACTGTTCCGCAAGCTCCCCTTCCAACAACATAGCTGTCATGAAAATTGTCTGTGGCCTCAACCAGATCTTGGAAAGTAAACCCCTCTTTTGGACGAAAGTAGATATCTGAATCCGAAGATGGAATCTCATTATCTTGCAAGGAAGGAACTGTCTCAGCTGGGCGTCTCATGAAGTATAAAATAATTACAATTAGAATGAGAGAAATCCCACCTATAGCAGCCGCAATAACCGTAATGATTTTACTCCGAGGAGCATTATTTCTTTCCAAAGATGGAAAAGGAGAAGATGAATCTCCACTGCAATCACTGAGAGGGCCACCACAAAGTCCTTTGTTCCCAATAAAGCTGCTGATGGCCATGTTCTGAAACAGTGGTATATAAGGCAAAGGTCCAGAAAGGTTATTGAATGAGAGGTTGCACCCCAATAAACTAGACAGATTTTCAAATGTGCTAGGAATTTCACCACTCAATTGATTATTATTGAGGAAGAGGAATTCCAGTAAATAAAGATTGCCAATCTCTGGTGGTATTCTCCCAGTGAGATCATTATTACTAAGATTCAATGCAATCTGCAGGCTTGAAAGGGAACCCAACTCAGGAGGTATTTCACCAGAAAATTGGTTGCCACCCATCTGCAACTCTGTCAGACGGGAGAGGTTTCCCAATGCCGAAGGTATATTTCCGGAGAAATTATTTTCTGAAAATCTGAGAAGCTCTAACTGTGAAAGTGTTCCAAGTTCATTTGGTAATGCACCTACAAACCTATTTTGGCTGAGATCAAGTCGTTGAAGCATCTTGCAGTTAAAAATTTCAGGCAGAATCTGTCCCGTGAGCAAGTTTGATGAAATATTAAAAGTCACCAACTGAGAGAGATTTCCGATTTCCTTAGGCAACTCTGTAAAGTAATTATCAGCAATGTGAAGCCTTTGTAATTTTTGGCAGTTTCCAACTGAAGGAGGAACTGGACCAGCGAAACTGTTCTGATCCAATTCAAGAGCAGAAAGGTTCACTAATTTGCACAACTCTGATGGAAAGCTCCCAGTAAGCCTGTTTCCAACCAGACGAAGTTGCACCAATGATTGGCAGTTCATGACTCCAGGTGGGATATTTCCATACAGGTTATTAGACTCCAGATTCAACAAAATCATGTTAGAATGTCGACAAAGATGGGGAGGTATTGTTCCAGTCAGCTGGTTGTCTGAGAAATCAACCACCCAAAGTTGGCTGTAAAGTCCAAGCCCCTGAGGAATGCTTCCAGTTAGAAAGTTTCTAAAAAGCTGTAATTGGATCATTTTAGCCAAATATTGAAACCCAAATGGAATAGGACCGGTGAGGTTATTAATTGAGAGATCAAGCTTTGTCAAGTTCCTCAAGTGACTGATCTCATTTGGAATAACACCTGTAAGCTGGTTCCCAAAAAGGTACAGTAAGTGAAGGCCTGTTATCTTACTGAACTCAGAGGGGATTTCACCTGTCAAATAGTTCTCTGAGAAATCAATTTCTGATGCCAGAGAAAGATTCCCAATCTCCCTTGGAATTGTTCCATTCAGCTCATTCCTATAGAGGTACAACTTCCTTAGAGCTTTGAGGTTCCCAATCTCCTTGGGTATATATCCCACAAGAACATTCTCATACAAAGCAAGAGTATCAAGGCTCGTACAGTTCCCAAGCTCCTTTGGGATAGACCCTGAAAGCTGGTTAGCCCAGAGAATCAGATCTGTCAACTTTCCAAGCATCCCAATCCCCTTTGGTATTTCCCCTCCTATTTCATTTTGGGCAAGACCAAGTAATTCTAAATTCTCACATCCACTTATTTCAGCTGGTATGCTACCAGAAATAGCATTTTGCCCAGCTCTAAATCTAGTTAAGCTCTTAAGATTTCCAATAGAACGAGGCAATGGACCTGTGAGATTGTTGGTGTATGCCACAAACTCGACCAATAAAGACAAGTTTCCAAGCTCCTCTGGAATAGAACCTGAGATTTTATTGTTGCATACATTCAAACTTCTTAAATAAGGCAGCTTCCCTAACTCAGTAGGAATATGCCCATCAAACTGATTATTATTCAAATAGATATATTCCAAGCTGGAACAGTTTCCAATCTCCCGAGGTATATCTCCAGTGAACCTATTGTAACCAAGATCAAGCTTATTTAGATGGACCAAACCGCCAATGCTAGGGCTCAAGATTCCAGAAAGATTCATTGAACTCAAGTCAAGCGACCAAATAACTGGGTCATTATCAAAAGTGCAATTCACACCAATCCATGCACATGGTGTTTGATCATTCGAATTCCAATTTCCCAAAAAGTTAAATTCATCACGAAGACTATTTTTCAGCTCTAGGAGGTACTGCCCCTCCAAATTCAAACCCTCTGAAGTACAAACAAGTAGAGTAGTAACAAACACAAATAGGACAAAACTCAATCCTAAAATGCTCCTTGAATTGAAATTCCTTGACATTTTAATAGCCCTCGGCTTGATCAAAACTACAACATAAATTAGAAAAACATTAAATCCTGCACATGCATAATTTCATAATTGAAATGAAGATAATTGAATTTCTCAAATGACACCAGAATTTCAATAGTAACTAGAACAAAGACTCTGGCTACAAAATCCAGTCATGTATACAAAAGAGTGATGAATAAATCCTATGAAGTGTAACTAAATTCAATATTCAAATAACTCAACAAACCAGTATTTAAATTTAAGACATGAGAATGCAATTCCATTCAATTATATTAAAGAACCGAAAGACCAGCCTAAGAGGAATTCAAAAACTGATACAAATTACAAAACAGTGATAAATCCATCAATTAAAACTACCCAAAAACTCACAATTCAGAAACTTCACAAAGCAGACAAGAATTTCCAACCAAAACCCAGAAATTCAGTTAGCAAAAGAGCCCCAACAACTCTCAAAATTGAAAAATACCAATAAGGATTGCAGAGATTATAAAACATACCTCCTAAATCCAATAATCAGTCATCAAAAAAGAGATAATAAAAGCAGCAAGTCCACCACTTCCAACAGACTCCTCCTAGTGATGACAAACTGAAAACAGTAGAATTCATGAACCAAAGACGAAAACAAAACAAACCCAGTTCGGCTTTTTTTTCTCACAAATGGTGGGGATACAGTGGATCCAAAGGTCAAGATTTTTTTTTTTCTTTTTAAAAGAAAAGAGTTCTAAGAAGAAAAAAAAAATCTCTAGCTCATTTTGCGGCTTTTGAAGCCGGGAACGTAAAGTGCAATGAATCCAAAACAGATCTTCTCAGTATTATTTTATTGAAAAAGATTGCAGAGCCGAGACTTTGTGCAGCAGTCTCGGCAAAAAAAACTCTTGGCTGAAGCTTTAATGGCCGACAATGAATGCTTTTATCTCGTCTAATCTTACTCTTCACTGTAATAATGGGCTATTTGGTGTTGTATGAACGGACGAGTCTCTCTGTTTCTTTGTCTGGAAGTGGAGGGCTACGTATAAGTTTCTTTGTTTATTATTGCAGTGCTTGTTTGAGAAAAAGGTTAGGGAAAACTGTGTGAAGCTTTTGAGAGAGAGAGAGACGGCGAAGTAGAAGTAGAAGTAGTATCTGTATTTCTCATGTTTTTGTAGAGAAAGAGATAAATATGGGATTTCTTGACTAGGACGGCTGCCTTCTTGGATTAGAAAGTAGGTAAGTGGAATTTTCATTTGTTCCTATACCTCTTCCTCTTCCTCTACTCTTTAGCCTTTATGACCATTTTTTCCTACTTCCCCCACCCTCACTACTTCTGCCCTCTCATATGATATTACCCACTAATGTTGCTGTCATGTCATGTCATATGTATCTATATTCAAAACCATTGGTCGCTAGCTAACTCGTGCAATGCACAAAAGTTTAACAAAATGTAAACCTTTCTCTTTTTATATTTTTGCCTTCAATATAAAATTGATAACTATGATAGCTTTTTTTTTTTTTTTTTTTAGAATCTAATTATGGTAATTATTAATGGACATTTATTATATTTGTATTTGTATATGGAACTATGAACTATCAATTGTTTTACACCTTTTAAAGAAAATATGATGTTGGAGGGTTTAAATATAGAATAGAAACTAAATTCAATTAATAATATATATATATATATATATATATATATATATGATGTGTAAAATTATGAAGTCTCAAAAACTTAGGTGATAAAATATTATAAAATTTACCAAAAGTTAAATGTTTTTAATTTTATGTATATTAAGATTATATAGATTAGTATAACATGACTTTTACTTGAGATTATCTCTAACATCTTCTTTATTGAATATCAATCCCAATTTTCCATCCTAGTAATTGAAAATTTTATTGTGGAAGTAGATTTATTTATTTATTGATAATGCAGTAGACTTACTTTATATAAAATTGGAATGAAACATTTTTGTGTTTTTTTTTTTGTACTTTCAAAAATAATTCTATTACTTAATTAAGGGTCTGTTTGGAATCTGCTTATTTTGCTGAAACTAAAAATTTTTATTAAAAGTACTGTAAATAAAGGTAAAAGTTAGCTGAAATATTATAGTGGCACTCATGAATAGTACCAAAAAGTGCAGTGAAGTCTATAAATAGTAGCAAAAATAAGTTGAATAGTAAAATAAGCTAACTTTTTAATTGGTAGCCAAACGCACGCTAAAGAGTGATTTATTTCTAAAAAAGACATAAAGCTAAGTTATTATAATTTAATTTAAAATTGTCAATCAAATTCTCTCCCACTAACAATCCAAGTCCAACATACAGTCTCAAAAAAAAAAAAAAATCCAACATACATCTACATATAAAAAATAAATAAATATTAAACTCTCCAAATAAGAGATTGATTAAATTAAAAAAGGCTGAAAAAATGAAAGTAAAAGAGTCAATTCTCTTAATTCTTAAATAATGACAGGTTTTATACTTAAACGATTACAATTTAAAATTTTTATTTTTTATTTTTTTTTTAAAAAGTTCAGAAAGCGCTAGCATGTAAAGTGTATAGGCAAATTTTTTTCAGATTCTCCAACATGATATTACCAAGAAATTGTTTTTTTTTTTTTATATATACACACACTTGGGATGAAACAAGAAATGGAAAAGGATAGTTCCGAAAAACAGAAAAGGACATTATGGTTCCAAAAGCCGGCCATCCCACGCCACTAAATTATTTTTCACTTGGATTCTCACCCAAAAAAAAAGAAGTTATTTTTAATTTATTTACGTAATTTTATTTCGGGGTAATTTCACTTTACCACCAACTCTACCTCAGATTACAATTTGCACCCTTAATTTTTCAAATGCACCCTTAATTTTTCAAATGCACATTTTACACCATAAACTATGATCTTTATTATACTTTACACCCCCGATGTCAAGTTTGCTGTTAACTTTGATGGAAATCCAGAGTTTAGGATGCAAAGTGTGATAGAGAGTATAGTTTAGGGTGGTAAAATGTAATTTCTCATTTGCTTTTAAGGAATTGAGAAGATGAACAATTGAGTCTTTTCACGTGATGCCATACTTTTCCATCCAAATTAACAGCAAACTTGACGTCAGGATGCAAAATATAACAAAGATCATAGTTTAGGGTGTGAAACGTGTTTTTTAAAAAGTTTAGGGTGCATTGCTGAAACCAAAAAATAAATAAATAAATAAAAGATTTAGGGTGCAAAATGTAATCAAAGATAAAATTTAGGGTGGTAAAATATAATTTCTCCTTTTATTTCTTTGCATACATTTCCACCATCATGTATTTAAATTTTAAAGAAATATCTCAAAAATTTTCTTTAACGACTACATGATAATATAAAGAAATTTTGTTGAGATATTTATATATTTAAAGAAATTATATTTTGAGATATTTATTTATATACATTACAGATATAGAAACCCTTCATTGCCAAGAAACGAAAGTTCTATAATTACATTTGTTAAAAAAAAAGGTTTTATAATTGTGAACCAAAACTGGGTTCCAGTTCACTTAATTAATAAAGTTTCTTGTCTCTCGAATAAAGATTTGGGGTTCAATCCCCTCCTACACCAAACACCTAATTAATGCCTTGCCTAGATGATAAAGAACAATCATCATAGAGTGAACACCATAAGTTTAAAATACTATCATACTTATAACATGAAAAAAAAAAAAATAAGTGTGAACCAAAACAATATATCTATAATTTATAATATATGGCTCTGAAAAATTCTATAATATATATATATATATATATATATATATATATATAAAAACTGAACTTTTGGTTGATTTATTTTTATTATACCACATAAGATTTGGAGGTTTCACAATTTTACACATAATTATTCTAATTTATATTTTTATTGAATTTAGATTCTATTCTACATTTAAAACCTCTATTAGAATCTTATCATATCATATTTTTTAAAATGATAATACATAGTTCCATATACAAAAATTACAAATACAATCATAATAGATGTTTATTTATAGCTATCATAATTATTAGATTTCATTATTTAGATATAAAAAATAAAAGAGAAAAAATACACATATTTTATTAAACTTTTTTCGTACATTGCACAAGTTATTAACTAGTAAAAGAAGAATCTAAAATCTAAACACTTCACACATTTGAGGAATGGAAAAGCTTGAGGAGGATTTGAAATCCAAGTTGTGGGGATAAATGAGCTGAGTAGGAGTATTGGGCCGTGGGCCACACCCGAGGATGAGGGAGCCCGAGGATGGTCAAACAGTAAGATAAATGTGTGGGACAATGGGTCGAGGACAAGGACAAGTAATAACGAATAAATGGTGTCTCCCGAGGATCCAAACTTCCTCGAGAAGCGTTGTGCAAGGTTGGAGCCCGGTCGCCTAGAGAATACCGTGCAAGAGGCTACCATACTTATAAGGATAAGCTTCAGATAAAGGAGTCCATAGTAAACCAAGAAATATTTGAGAAGAAAGCTGCCACCACCATATTAAATGTTCTGCACCTAACCAACTGGCCGCATTTATGTGGAAATGACCCCTAAGCAAGGATATCTCAGCTCACAGCTACTTACAAAGCTTCCAGGAGGTTTCTGATGGGACAAGCATCCAAAAGATCGCCTACATGATCAACAAGTGGAAGGTTGGGATTGAAAAGAATAGGACTATATAAGGAAATGGTCCCCGTGAAAAATGGGGTATGTAATCTAAAATAAAAAGGAGAAAAAGAATAGAACACCTTGTACTTAGATAAACTTGAGTGAATATAAAAACACTTCATCCTCGGATTTGACTGAAAAGTGTTATTCCCTTCAAATTGTGTTTTCTTATCTTTCTGGCACGAAGCCAATCTATTGTGGCCCATACTTGATTTGCTGAGTCTTTACCTGTAAAATCCATTCTCTAACAAATATATTATTTTGGGCTTGTTGGGCCATTATCCATTTCTAGTGGGCTGAGGGTCTAATTCTAGTCCTTACAATTGGTGCCGTCTATAGGAAACAGGGAAGCACTTGTAATCTTGTTCAGTCATGGTGGGTTGAAGATCAAATCGAGAAGAATCTGTGGGATCTCAACATCAAGACCATTTTCTTAATTTAGAACGAAGTAGAGATTGTGAAGTTAGTGTGCATACAACTCATACTAGTAGGAGTCATTCAAGAACTGGGAGTCATGTGTCGCATAGGGAGGAAACTAGGAATCTCCAGTTGGAGATAGATCATTTGCGCAGAAAATTACATCATAAACAGAGAATGACATCTCCTTCAAGCTCCGGATCTGAATCAGGGGAAGATAGCAGTTATAGGCCACGATCAAGAACCCTTCCTAGTGGATCCTTTTCCTACAAGGAGGAACGCTATCATAAGGAAATGAGTAAAAGTCTGACCCACAGGAGTTTGAGGAACGACGCAATGAGTAGAGCTTTGCACCAGATTTCAAAATCACCGTTTACGCGAAGGATTGACAGGGCCAAACTTCCTCGTTGTTTTGTGTAGCCCACTTTTACCATTTACAACGAAAGGACTGATCTAGTTGAGCACATCAATCATTTCAATCAAAGGATGGCTATTCATTCAAGGAATAAGGCTTTGATGTGTAAAGTATTCCCCTTTAGCTTAGGGCCTATCGTGATGAGATGATTTGATAGGCTGGATGAAGGCTCAATTGGCTCTTTTCAAGAGCTCACCAGGGTTTTCGGGGCCCGATTTGTTACATGTAGCAGGGTTCCTCGTCCCCTAGATTCCCTGTTGTCCATGGTGATGAGAGAGGGTGAGACACTAAAAACTTACTCGGATAGGTACTAGAGACATTTAATGAGGTAGATGAAGATTTTAAAGACGTGGCAATAAGGACATTTAAGGTCGACCTTCCTACTAAGCATGAATTGAGGAAGTCCTTGACAAAGAAACCAGCGCAAAGCATGCGTCAGCTCATGGATCGAATTGATAAACATAAACGGGTTGAGGATGATCAGCAGTAGGGGAAGGGGAAGGTAAAAGTAGCTCCCCCTGAACGAAGAGACTTTAGGTTTGAGAGGTATAATAACAACTAACCCCAAAGAGATTTTATTGGACATACTGGGCTTCCTACTGCCCAGGTGGTTAGCACATTATTCAAGGAGCCTGTGCATTAGATTCTTGAGAAGATAAAGGTTGAACCATACTCCAAGTGGCCAAATAAAATAGGGACTGACCCCACGAGGCGTAATCAGGGTCTTTATTACCAATATCATCAAGACCATAGGCACATTATAGAAGATTGTAGAACTTTGCGTGACTATTTGGAGCAGCTAGTCAAGATCGAGAAGTTGAGACAATTTTTGCACCAGCCTTCTGGACAGGGGAGTCAGACTAGGTCAGCGTATCAGAGGGAATCTTCCTCGAGACCATCCCTGGGAACAATCAGTGTTATCCTGGCAGCCCCAGGTAGGATTGGAGCATGTCCATCTAGGGTAATGTCCATAGCACGACCATGTACCAAGGACTCGATTCCTGAGTTTAAATGAGGGAGAATCGAAGTCCGACTAGCCTTGAGTTTTTCTGATGATGATAAGGTGGGAACAGTTCAGCCACATGATGACGCCTTAGTGGTTACCCTTCAAATAGGAGGGTATGATGTAAAGAGGGTCTTGGTAGATCAGAGTAGTGGTGCAGAGATCATGTATCCCGACCTATACAAGGGACTTAATCTGAAGCCCGAGGATCTAGTTAGCTATGACTCCCCTCTAGTGGGGTTCGATGGGAAGACCGTTATCCCAAAGGGCTTGATCAGGCTACCTGTTCAAGCAGGGTCAAAGGTGGTTGAAGTCAATTTCATTGTGGTGGATGCTTATTCACCCTATACTGCTATTTTGGCAAGATCATGGCTTCATGCTATAGGGGTTGTCTCTTCAAC
Organism: Quercus tomentella; assembly: GCA_028535165.1. Lineage (NCBI taxonomy): Eukaryota > Viridiplantae > Streptophyta > Magnoliopsida > Fagales > Fagaceae > Quercus > Quercus tomentella. The sequence continues at coordinate 31,032,994 of JAPQVY010000001.1, forward strand.
TTTGCATCTGAAGATGAAATATCCCTCTGGGGACCAGGTTAGAGAGTTGATTGGAAGTCAGGCTATGGCAAGACAATGCCAAGTCACAGCTATCAAACACCAGTCAAAGGGTGAATCCTCGGCCACCCTAGAAAGGGCCTTGTAGCAATTAATAGAGGTAGAAACATCCTCGGACGTTGTAGATGGAGGAGTGAAGTGCAAGGAGTTAAAGAAGGTTATCATTGATGCTGATGCAGAGAAGTATTTCCAAATTGGAGTTCAACTGCCTCCTCGGGAGAAGGAGGAGTTGTTGGCTTTTCTTAGAAAGAATGTTGATATACTTGCTTGGAATGCTTATGAAGCTCCCGGGGTGAATCCAAATTTCATTTGTTATCATCTACATGTCAACCCAACAGTGACCTGTAAGAAACAACCACCTTGGTGATCTTCTAAAGAACATGACGAGGCTGTTAAGGAAGAAGTAATAAAACTTAAGCATGCAGGGGCGATTAAGGAGGTCTTTTACGTAAAGTGGCTGGCCAATACAGTTGTGGTGAAGAAGAAGTCAAGAAAGTGGAGTGTTTGTGTAGATTTTACCGACTTGAATAAAGCTTGCCCCAAGAGTCCTTTCCCGATCCCTCGGATAGACCAATTGGTGGACGCTACGGTCAGTCATCCTTGAATGAACTTTTTGGATCCCTTCGAAGGGTACCATCAGATACCATTAGCTTTGGTTGACCAGGAGAAGACTGCCTTCATGACGCCCACTGGGAATTATCACTACCGAGTAATGCCATTTGGATTGAAGAACGCTGGGTCTACTTTCCAAAGGATGATGACTAGAATGTTTGACTCTCAACTTGGAAAAAATATTGAAGTTTACATCGACGATATGGTTGTGAAGAGTAAGATTGTAGCCAAGCATTTGAATGATCTCGGAAGTGTATTTGAGATACTGAGGAGACATAAGTTGTGTCTCAATGCTTTGAAGTTTTCCTTTGGTGTCAGCTTTGGTAAATTTTTGGGCTATATGATCACGCGCCATGGAATTGAAATTAATCCTGATCAGATTAAGGCGATAAATGATTTATGACCTCCTTGGAATCCTAAAAAAGTACAGAAGTTAACTGGGATGACTGCTACCCTGAACAAATTCATTTCTCGGTCAACAGATAAATGTAGACCATTCTTTCAGCTCCTTCACAAATGGAAGGGATTCGAGTGGACTGAAGAATGTAACCTTGCTTTTGAGGAGCTAAAGGAGTATCTGTCTTGACCACCTATTCTTTCTCGGCTGGAAAAGGAAGAAGTTCTTTTTGCTTACATTGTAGTAACATATCATGCCGTGAGTTTAGTTTTGGTTAGAATGGAGGCTGGGTTCCAAAAATCGGTCTATTATGTAAGCAAATCTTTGCAAGGCAGAGATTCGTTACTTGCCACTCAAGAAGACCATTTTGGCCATAGTGCATGCAATGAGAAAGCTCCTTCACTACTTCCAGACACATACTGTGGTAGTTTTCACTCAACTTCATTTACAATCATTACTTTGGAAGTTTAATTATACAGGAAGGATCACAAAGTGGGGGATGATTATGGGGACATTTGACATAAAGTACATGCCTCGCACCGCTATTAAGGGACAGGTCCTTGCAGACTTAGTGGCAGAATTCATTGAACACCCAGAGACTGGTGTCGCTGAGGAGGTGGAATTAAGAAGGGTGCAGGTCACAGTGGTTGCGGTTCATGAATGTCCATTACGGAAGCTTTATGTTGACGAGGTGGCTAACCAAAAGGGGTCGGGTGTGGGGATAGTGAGAGTATCTCCAGATAGAATTACTATTGAAAAATCCTTGAGATTGGGCTTCTTAGCCACTAATAATGAGGCTGAATATGAAGCCTTGTTGATTGGGGTAACTATGATCAAGAAACTGGGAGGAAAAATTGTTGAGGTTTTCTCGGACTCAAGGTTAGTCGTTAGGCAAATTAAAGGTGAGCTAGAGGCCAGGGATCAAAGGATGCAAGGGTATCTGGGTAAAGCTCGACAGTTACAATCTAGCTTTGAGTCTTTCTCTATACAACAAGTTCCGAGGAGTAGGAATACTCATACAGATTCTTTGGCAACCCTGGCAACCTCTTCCAGGCAAAACCTTCCTCGGGTTATCCTCGTTGAGGATTTGGTGAGGTCTACTGAGTTAGAGGTGATGAAAGTCGGAGTATACCAGATAAGGGTTGGTCTTAGTTGGATGGACCCCATAGTTTTATTTTTGAAAGAATGAGTATTACCTCTTGAAAGTGGGGAGGCAGAAAAGATACGAAGAAAAGCTCCCCATTTCTAGCTGTCCGAGGAACAGAAGTTGTATAAATGCTTTTTTTTAGGGCCGTACTTACTTTGTGTCCATCTTGAGGCGGTGGAGCCACTTTTGAAGGATCTGCATGAAGGGATATGTGGAAGTCATACAGGAGGCAGATACTTGTCACATAGCGCTTTTACTCAAGGTTATTGGTAGCCAAGTATGCAGAGAGAAGCACAAGATAACGTTAAAAAGTGTGACTAGTGCCAAAGGTTTGCTCTAAACATTCATTAGCTTGGGGGAGTACTGAATTTTGTCTAGTCCATGGCCATTTGCACAATGGGCTTAGATATTGTAGGGCCATTTCCTAGAGCTGTGGGAAACTGAAGGTGGCTTCTTGTCGAAAAAGATTACTTCACGAAGTGGGTTGAGGCTGAGCCGTTGTCTAATATTAGGGATGTTGATGCCAATAAGTTTTTCTGGAAGAATATTGTTACCTGATTTGGGATTCTCCATACTCATATCTGGGACAATGGGCTTCAATTTGACAATAAGGCCTTCAGGAGGTATTGTTATGAGCTTGGCATTAGGAATAGATACTCAACTCCAACCTATCTGCAAGGGAATGGACAGGCTGAAGCAATTAATAAGGTTATAGTTAGTGGGATCAAGAAAAGGTTAGATGAAGCAAAGGGTAAATGGGTTGAAGAGCTCCTACATGTCCTTTACGCATATAGGACAACTCCTCGTCATTCAACTGGGGAAACACCATTTTCCATGACATATGGCTCTGAGGCCATGATCCCTTTGGGGACTGGGTTTTCAACGTTAAGGACAAGCCTATTCACTCTCGACAACAACGATCAATTACTACAAAAAAGCTTGGATTTAATCGACGAACAAAAGAAGTGGCCATGGTCTAGTTGGCACATTATCAGCAAAAACTCAAATAGTGGTATGATATGGGAGTGAAGGTCAAACCATTAGCACCGGGGGATTTGGTGTTGAAAAGGGTGGTGGGAACTACAAAGAACCCATCTTGGGGAAATTAGGTCCTAACTGGGAAGGGCTATACCGCATCACTTTGGTGGCCGGGATAGGAGCTTATTTTTTAGACGATTTAGATAAAAATGTTGTACCACGTCTATGGAATGTAAATAACATTCGAAGATACTATTATTAATAAAAGGCAATCTTGCTGTCTTTTATCTTGATTATTATTGCCTGAGTTCTTTCTTATTTTTCTAAGTATTAAACAGAATCCCGATCATGCCTGGTTCCACGGACCACATACTTTGGGTAAATTAATACCTCTTATTTGTCTAAGTATTAAACAGAACCTCAATTATGCCTGGTTCCTGGGACCACATATCTTGGGTAAATTAATACCTCTTATTTTTCTAAGTATTAAACAGAACCTCAATCATGTCTGGTTCCTCGGACCACATACCTTAGGTAAATTAATACCTCTTATTTGTCTAAGTATTAAACAGAATCTCAATCATGCCTGGTTCCTCTGACCACATACCTTAGGTAAATTAATACCTCTTATTTTTCTAAGTATTAAACAGAACATTAATCATGCCTGGTTCCTTAGACCACATACTTTGGGTAAATTAATACCTCTTATTTTTCTAAGTATTAAACAAGAACCTCGGTCATGCCTAGTTCCTTAGACCACGTACCTTGGATTAATTAATACTTTTTATTTATTCAAGTATTCAATAAAATCTCAGCCTTGCATGGCTTATCAGATTGGGCACATTAGACACATTAGTACTTTTCACTTACTAAAGTGTTAGCTTGTCAATTGCTTGAATTGTGTAAGTATACTGGAATAGTGTTATGCTAGTTTTCTTTAATCTTTGGGATCTACAGTGTTGTTTCATGCTTGAATACTTAACCGTATTTAGTAGTAAATAGTTAGCAGTAAAAGTTGTACATAAGTAGCAGGTACTTAGTGAAAACCAATGTTATTAATTCCGTTTCGGACCCCGTTTTGGTTTGTCTAGTGGAACGAAATATTTCGATACTAGATTATTTCGGCGACGTACCGTTTTAGGGTGTTTCGGATTCCTTAAAAAAATATTATATATATATATATATATATATATAACCTAAAAGTATCAATTCAAAAAAGTGGAATATAGATATAAAATAATGAATTTAATCTAATTATACAAAATAATGATTTAAATTTTCACTATTCATTCATTTTCTCTATCTGACTCAACCACTGCCATATCTTTTGATTCATTTTTTTTTTCTTTCTTCTATCTCACGTGTTTTGGTCTTCTCTTCCCCTATTTTCATCTTTCTCTTCAAGTCCCATCTATCACCAAATCCCAATATTCCCACATCCCAAACCTCATCACAACCGTATATTCAAAACCTCATCAAAACCATACTCTCCTATTGAAAAAGTCTGATACTCTCATCTTCTTGCTAAGCTTTGATACTCTCATCTTGTCTCTCTTATCTCCTCTCTCTCTCTCAGTTTTGTTCAGCTCCAAGGATGCCTCTTCGAGTCTATTACTCTGTGTAAATTTCTTGACACTCATCTCATCTTATCTTTTAATTTATGTTCTCATCGTCAGCATCATCTTCATCTTTTTTTCTTTTTTTTTTTTTTCTTTTTTTTTTTTTTTCTCACTGAGGCTCATCTTTTGCTATCAAACATGTACCGGTCGAATCTTGCATTTCGGCCGGATTTCACCGAAATGAACCGGAATGTCCGAAACACACCGGAATAGGCCGGAATTTTATCCGAGGTGGAACAGAGGGGTGTGCCATTCCGGTTTGCATACCAATACAAAATTTTTCAGCCATTCTTGCTGGAACAGAACGAAATTAATAAAAAAACATGAAGAGCAAAACAAATACAAGCTGGAGCAACAATGTCCTATCTATTAGAAGGTGGTGAGGGGTCGGCCTTAGTTGCCGACTGAGAAGAAGGTTTAGGAGCTTTGTCCTTGGCTACCTCCTTTTCCTTGGAAGCCTCTTTGGCTGCAAGTGGAGGCTTAGAATGTTCAGGTGCTTTGTCCTTGTTTGCCTATTTTTCCTTGGCCTTTATGTTTTCATTGCCAAGCTCCTTGGAGGGCCCTGAGGTGGCTTTAAGGGAACTAACATCAGCAAGTTGAACAGTGTCAGGGGTTTTAGGAGCAGTAGTTGCTTGGGAGCTGAGTTGGGTTGTTATACGTAATGCTGGAGGGTAGAAGATATTTTCTGTCTTCCTCAATTCCGAGGAAACATTCACCCCGACCAGGTTTAATGCCTCGGTCCATACCTTAAGGCAATAACCTCAACAAACTCCTGTGACTTGGGCTCTTAAAATGTCTTTGGTCTCTTTAACCCCGATATCATAGTCATTTTGCTTAGCCCGAGCAGCAACCTCGTCCTTCTTTTCCAGCTCTTTTTTCTAAGCTTCTATTTGCTCCCTAGTAATCGTTAGTTGCTCATCGGCCTTACGTAACTGCTGACGCTGGTCGTCGGCTTGTTTTTCAGCACCGGCTAGAGCGGCTTCTATGCTTTTCCTTTCCCTATCTATCTCAGTCAATTTTTTGTTGAACTCTTTAATTCTCTTCTCGGCCATGGCCAAGGTCTTAATGGTAGATATGCGAACGAGCCTCCTTGTCCTTCAACTGGGCATGGGCACTGTCCACCCATTCCTTAACGATATTTGTCGTTTGGATCGCCTAAAAAAAAAAAAATAATAACAATGTGAAGACAAAAAAGTAAGTTAAACCCTTCAAGTGAAAGAGGTAATGATAGTAACTAAATAACTTTTGCAAGCTAATGAACTAAGCTATTTACCATAGCCAGGTCCCTTTTCAAAGTTAGGAAAACTTGATGCTTCTTTAGGGTCCTCAGGTCGGCCATGTCCTAAGGCAAAAGTAGAGGTTGTTCCAGGGTGTCAATGGGGCCCCATCCCTAGGGCGGCGATCAGCAACTATGTCCGCACCTAAGCCTTCTGGCGTGTTCTTCCTTTGTGCCCTTTTAGCGACCTTTGCTCCTCTTTGAGGCTTAAGGCCCTTAGGGGCAATTTCACCCTTCTTGGATGCCTCTTTCCCTTTCTTCTCCCTTTTTCTTTTCTTTTCTGGCTATTCAAAAGGGGAAGTATAAGTAAGAAGGGGAGTGGGAGGTCGAGTTTGAATAATTACTTCAGGGGTAGATCCTCCTGCATGTGATTCCAAGAGCTCGATGAGGCTAGTGTTCTTTTTGCGTTGGAGCACCATGGCTTCTGGAACGTTGGATAGCTCTTCGCTGCTGCTCACTTGAGTGGAAGGCAGATGTGTGAAAGTGGCACCTGGAGATTCTGTAGGAAGCGGCTGATCCAAGACCTCGAAATCTTCTTCAAAGTCTAGAACTTCAATTACTCTGATTATTCCTTCTGCGGGAGCTGAATGTAAGGAGGTTGCTTCTTCCTTAGTAACGCGTTGGGTGGGTAACTCAACTTGGTGGGTACCTGCGGGTGGAGGGCTAGTAAGGAACCCAGGTATTTCAATGTTGATTTGCTACAGTCGGGGATCCTTCACCTTGATGACGTACTTGGGGGATTGAAAACTGGTTGAGATGGGCTTATATCCAAGGATGACGTAAGCGGCGTGCAGTTGTCCGTCCGTATGGAGTTAGATCTCGGATTAGAGTATCTTGGTGAGATCGAGTTTGTTCACAAAGTTGAGATTGGAGGCTGTGAAATTCTTATCTGCAGAAATCCAAAAAACAAAAGTATAATTAGAAAAAGAATATATCCTTGAACTATAAGAAAAGAGAGAAAAGACCATGAAATTAAAGTGTTCGCTGTAATTTTTTTTTTTTTTTTTTTTTTTAAAAGGGTACTTAAACCTAAAACACCCCACTTGGTTGCCCCTCTCATGTTGGACAATGAAGACCATCATGCCACTCACCCGAGACTATCAAAAAATCTTGGTCCATGCCCCTGTCAGATTCGGGGAGACACAAGATAAGCCTGACTTCAAGGACCCTAGTTTTGAGGTAGTACCCCATACTCTTAAGGTGTTGGAAGTTATACATCTAGTTAATACCATGATGGGTGAGGTTATCCCCCATCTTTTCAATAAGGGCGTTCACACTACCTAATATTCTAAATAGGTTTGGGGAGCATTGGGTCGGGCAAAGTCTATGAGCAATTAGAAAGTCCCTAGTCACCCTCCCCATGGGGATTTTCATTCTTCCCTCTATAAAGGCGATCGTAGGGATCACCACGTCCCCCTCTGATCATAGAGCATGCCATTCACCAAGAAGGCAATGCCGTATAAAGACCCTAGGTGGGATATTGTACCGAGTCTTAAAGCTTTCTATACCCTCAGGAGTATCTACTAAGCTAGCAAACCTACCCATCTAAGGAGTAAGAGAAGACTGTTGAAGAATGAGGTGGAGAGTAGGAGGCCGAGGAAGAAAGGATTCTAAAAGCCAATATACGAGCTAAAGGGTACTTACAGAGAAATAGAAAATGAGCACCTCGGACTGCTTCTTGAGAGATTGGAGATTTGAAAAAATGGAGAAGTTGTGTTTCCCGTACTCTTTAAATAGGAAGAGAAGATGAGCGGGAAAGTTCCTGCTCGAATTTCCATGGGAAATCTCTACCGCAAGATTCTCATCTCACCATAGAACGTGGGGGACAGAGCACTGTGTGAAGCAATTAATGGGGCGTTGCGGATGCCGAAGTGGGAAGAGTGTGTACAGAGTAGGTGAAAAGACGTTACCACGTGGGAATGTTCACTGAGCGTGTGAAGTTTGGAAACCAAAATCAAAACCCCACTTTCCTCATAAGAGAAAAAATGTGGAGTTTTGAGGGACTATTGTGGGGATAAATGAGCCGAGTAGGAGTATTGGGCCATGGGTCATGCCCAAGGATGTAAGGGAGCCCGAGAATGGTCGAACAGTGAGATAAGTGTGTGGGACAATGGGTCGAGGACAAGGAAAAGTAATAACAAACAAATGGCGTCTCCCGAGGATCCAAACTTCCTCGGGAAGCATTGTGGAAGGTTGGAACCCGGCCGCCTAGAGAATACCGTGCAAGAGGCTACCATACTTATAAGGATAAGCTTCAAATAAAGGAGTCCACAGTAAACCAAGAAATATCTGAGAAGAAGGCTGCTACCACTACATTAAATGTTCTGCACCTAACCAATTGGCCGCATTTATGTGGAAATGACCCCTGAGCAAGGATATCTCAGCTCACAGCTACGCACAAAGCTTCCAGAAACTTTTTGATGGGACAAGCATTCAAAAGATCACCTACATGATCAACAAGTGGAAGGTTGGGATTGAAAAGAATAGGACTATTTAAGGAAATGCCCCCCGTGAAAAATTGGGTATGTAATCTAAAATGAAAAGGAGAAAAAGAATAGAACACCTTGTACTTAGATAAACTTGAGTGAATATAAGAACACTTCATCCTCGGATTTGACCGAGGAGTGTTATTCCCTTCAAATTGTGTTTTCTTATCTTTCTGGCACAAATCCAATCTATTGTGGCCCATACTTGATTTGCTGAGTCTTTATCTGTAAAATCTAGTCTCTAACAAATATATTGTTTTGGGCTTGTTGGGCCATCATCCATTTCTAGTGGGCTAGGGGTCTAATTCTAGTCCTTACACAAGTTATATACAAAAAAAAAAATCTAAACATTAAAATAGAATTATAAAAAATTATACTTTAAACCCTATAATTTAGGGGTTATAACAAATTAAACCCTAAAATTTTAAAAAGTAATAAATTAAATCTCAACACATGTAAATCCTAATAGTTTAATTTGTTACTTTTGAAACTATATAGTACCTGTTAAAATTTTCTACCGTGGAGTTTAAGTTGTTACTTTTGAAATTACAATACTTAATTAGTTACTCAGATACTCCTTAAACTATAGGGTTTAAAATATAATTTATCCTAAGAATTATTCCATTATATATTGAAATAAACTTAAAAATCTACCATATGCTTGTATATGGTAGAGGAGAAAAGAGGAGAATATTTTTAAATAAATGGTTAAAAAGAAAAAGAAGTAAACTTTTAAAAAGTAGTTTTTATTTTCCTTTGTTTTCTCTTGTGGCATAAAAGATACATAAGAAAAGTACACAATGTAGCATAAAATTAGTATCATTATGGAGAATGACTTCATTATTCAAACTCTATTATATGTCCAAAAAAAGGAATATCCTTTATGATGAACTTTATTAAGCTCTTTCAAATTCTATATTAATCTATTAAGGAATTCAATCATTAGTTTGTGTGGGTTTTGGATACACCATTTTTATTGATCCCTTATTTATTGAATATTTATTAAAGTATAATATTATATAAACAAATAAATATATATATTTTTTTTGTTAAAGAAAAGAAAAAGAAAGAAGGGGTTGATACTTGATAGGCTGATACCAAACATTAAAACATTTTATTTATTTATTTTTGCGAGATGACATTCATTTACACTAATAGAACACGTTTGTTAATGGCATGGCGTATGTTAATGGTGATGGACTGATGATAACATTGGAGTGATAAAAAAAAAAAAAAAGAGCTCATGACAACAACCATGAAGACGTTCTCATCTTAGCGTTACTCCAGAAAATGCTAGTATGATTTACTCAACGGGCTGGAGTTCTCAACTTATATAAACGCTGATGTGGTGAGGATTGGGATAGGAGCCCAACCCTAAAAACAATTAAAATTTTATTTTGACTTATATATATATATATATATATATATATATATATATATATATATATTATGTATTCATACTTTTATATTTTATAAAACTGAATTTAAATATGAATGTTATAAACATATTTTTATTTGGTTGGTTTTGTCAAATATTATGGTATAATAAGTAATAATTATAGTCATCAATTGCATATATTCCAATATTATAATAATAAATCCGGTTAATGAGTGTTGTGGGCTCCAAATCCGACTTGAAAGATGGTGTTTGGGCCCCAATTAATTATAAGTGGGCTACCACACAATCCTACCAATTAGGCCCTGAGCTTCGCCTGGTTTGACCTTCCCTATCCTTTGTTCACGACCCTCACCAAATTTTCCCTTAATCCCCCTGTGTTTCCCAGTGTTTCTCCCTCTATGCCTACCTCTCTAGAAATTTTTTCCAACCCCTTACTCTTTGTCCTCCTTTCCCTTTTATAGCCTCTTGCTAGTGGGGTCCTCATCATTACCTCCCCACTTCACACTTATTCCCACATCCCTCAGAATCCCAAAGGATCCTCACGACTTTAAAGGATTTCCTTGGAACTTGTTCCAAACGCCAATGAGTACTCGACAGTGAACTTCCCCACAGGCACATATTGACCTTGGTTGCCGACCCTGCTATGTAAGTGTCATGTGCCTGCTTTCCTCTTCACCCGTCGATGTCTAGGCCAATCACCTGAAACTCCCTTGGCGTGGTGTCCATTTACTTGTCATCTCGACCTTAGGGTTGGGCCTGCGATTATAAGGCCCGGGGTCAACTCCCTCCACGTGCATCATGACAAGTTGCCCTGATAGGGCCCAGGCCCTATTTTGGGATCCGATTAAGTGGACTTGTTTGGGTCTTCTAGGCCCAATCCCCCACAAGTGTCTTTAGAGCATTTGTTAATAAACTTTTTTTTAAAAAAAAATTATACCACTTTTATTAGAAATATTAATTAAAATGTTTAAAAAATCGGCTACTTTTTTTTTTCCTTTCCCATAAAAATTTTCTAAAAGTATAAATAGTATTTATTTTATAAAAAAAAAGTTATATCAAATATATATTACTTATTTTCAACTTTTTTTTTACTATTTAAAATATTTGTATTCTTCGAGAATGGCTCCCTTTAGAAAGGCTGTAAACAAACCAAGCTATTTATGAATAGCTCGAGTTTGTCTCGGGAACAATTTTGGTTATGTTTATTTAGCAAACAAGCCAAGCACATGCCCAAGCCTAAGTTTAAGATTGACTATTAATCAAACCAATCTCAAATATAATAAATTGTTTGTGAATAACAGAATCAATTTAACTATGTACAATATTGTACTTTTAAATGTATAATTGTCTAAAAATATATTTATATAAACTTGAAATTAGATTATATAAGCTTATAAATAGGTTCATATGATATTAAGTTATTATTGTTGTAATTTATTAATAATAAACAGTTTATACGTAGTAAAAATTCATAACTATATGAAGGAAAATAACTTAGCCATAATTTTATTATATATGGAAAAGAATAAGTTAATCAAGTAGCTCATGAACAAGCTTGACCTTATTCTAGGGATGGCAATTTAAGCTCGATCTATGGGTACCCAGTCTGACCTACCCCTAATGGATCAGATTTTACCCGACCCAATAAATAATAGGGACAAGCATGGGTTAAAAAAAAAAAAAAAAAAAAAAAAAAAAAAAAAAAAAAAAACGAGTCTGGGTTTTAGTCATACCTAGCCCGAACCCGACATGTATACATATATAATATTTTAAAAAAATTTAAAACCCTACTACCCTAGTATAAGTACTCTCTTTCATTCATTTCAGACTTCATTTTCTAAAGCTCTCAGCCGCCTCCTCTCTCTTTCTCAAGCTCTCAAGATCTCTGCCTCCCTCTCTCTCTCTCTCTCTCAAGTTCTCACCGCCGGCCACCCTTTCTCTCTCTCAAGCTCTCACCACCGACCACCCTCTCAGCCTTAGACACTCCCCTCACAGCCTTGTTTAGCCTCACGCTCCTCACCTTGTTCAGCCCCACGGCCTTACACAGCCTCGCCACCCTTTATCTCTCGGTCCTCTCTCACTCTCGCTCTTGTTTTCTCTCAACCGACCATCACCCAGTCACGGAGGAGCACAAATCTCGTGGTGGTTGCTATTTGTCACGGAGGAGCACGGCATTGTTAAATCAGATCTGAGAAAGATGAGATGATCAAAGGACGGGATTGTGTTTTCTGTTTGTGATTTGTGTTTTTTTTTTTAGTAAAAAATTTGTATTAACAGAGAAGAGCCAAAAAAAAACAAGCTGATTTATGTTTCTATTTATGTTTGGGATTGTGATATATATATATATATATATATATATATATATATATATATATATTTTAAGATTGGGTCGGTTTGGGCCATGGCTTTAGATAAGGCCCATAATTGCTGGACGAGGCCCGTAGGGCCCAATGGGGCGGGTTTGGAGCCCAAAAAAAAATTCCGTTTATTAAATGGGACGGGTTCGGGTTTTGGGGCTGGGCCTGCAGGTCAGGTTTGGATATAAAGAAATTCGACCTGAACTAGACCCGTTGCCATTCCTACATTATTTGACAATAAAATGAAACTAGTATAAACCTGCAATTTTATTTAGTATATGTTTGGATAGCTGAAAACTTATTGCGTCTGCATTTCACCTTTTTTTTTTTTTTTTTAAGCGTATTCCAACATTTTTGAGAGATTCCATTGGGTCTCGTGCACTGTTCATGGGACCCATAAACACTTTTTTTCAACAAAACTTTCATTAAAAATGGTTTCCACGACACTATTCACACATTTAAAAATTATTTTATTACAGTGTTTTCAGTTTTTAGTTTTTAGCAAAATAAGCGGTATTCAAATGGACCCTTAGTAGTGAGTTCCAACTTGACTTGTATTTGAAAAAAAAAATTAAATAAATAAGTCTAAATTTTTAGTACTTAATTCTATTTGACTCGACTTTGTTTAGCTTGTTTACTCCCATAACTTAGAGCATTTACATTTAAATTGCTATTTTAGCAACACACCTGCTCAAATTGAGCTTTACTCGATGTGTGTTGCTAAAAATTTTAGCAACCATGAACAGTAAGTTTGTATATATATACAACCTACTGTTCATAATTGTTATGAGCATCCACACTAGTGCTTCTAAAATACAAAAAATGATAAAATTTACATAATTTTCCTTCAAAACTACCCACATTAGTTGGTGTAAAAATGTGTATATTTGCACATTTGCTACAGTAACCATGTGTTGAGGGCCATTTGTGAGAATCCAGGTAGAAAAGAAAGAAAGCTCAATAACAAGGGCAACAAAGAATTGACAAAGTAGATAGCAAAACCATTAGGCCCAAGCGGTAGGAATAATGGATCACAGGCCCAAGAAATAAACAAATGGGTCTTGAAGAGGCAAGTGGGCTCAAAGAAGCCTGGAAAGAGAGAAATAGCATCCCATGGGCAGTGTATGAGATAGAAAAGCGAGAAAGGGCCACCGCAGGCCCAAAGTAATGCAAATTAAGAAAGTAAGGGGTTTATGGCAGGCCCATAAACCCCAAGGATGAGAATAAGATTATTGGGTCAGGGAAGCCCAATGAAGTTAGTAAAAAGCCCATGGGAATGTAGAATTAGCAAAAGGGCCGAGGAAGCCCAAAGAAAGCAAACGGGCCGAGGATGCCCAAGGGAAAGCCAAAAGGGACATAGGAGCCCATAAAAGCAAACCAGTGGCCATGCTAAGCCACTGAGAGAAGGAATAAACGGCTGGCCTAAAAAAGGCCCAGCAGGATTAAGTTATTGCAGCAGGAATAACAGAACGACATTGCAAGAAATAAGGGAAACTAAGGAATGGGCCAAAGAAATGTAAGACCCATCATCAAATAAAACCCAGCTCCTGAGAGGAGCGGGAAAACAAAAGGCAGCCCACATAAGAGGTCAAGAAACACGACAGACGAATGGGCAGCAGGCAAGTTTTGGACACGTATGGAATGAAGGCACGCGCAAGGTCCAGGCACCACCAGCCTGTACCCAGCCAATATAGAGCCCACCCAACCAACACCAACACAAACCATTTGAACAGTTGATAATCCACCACAAAGTTGACCCAAAATCAACAGAAAATTAAACCAAGATTAACACAAGCAATTAGAAAACCCAACTAAAAATCAAGCCAAACCCACCGAAAAATCCAACTCAAAATCAATCAAAAGTCAAAACTCACTGAGAAACCCAACTCAATAACAATCCAAATCCACTAGGAAACCCAACTCAAAATCAATTCAAACCTACCGGAAACCATCCTAAACCCAAACCAAAATCAAACCAAACCCAACAAAAAACCCACGTGAAAAACCCAATGGAGCCGGATCTACTGCCCGATCTGTTGCCGCCTAATCTTCTACTGTTGCTGTAGCCACCAGATCTGCTGCCATGTGTGAGTGTTTGGATTTGGGATATGAGAGAGGAAGATAGTTGAGGGATGATTGAGAGAGAGACTTGGAATTGATATTTGAGAGATACGGTTCAAATGAAAAAGAGAAAGATATATAAATGAAATAGATAAATATTAATAAATAATAATAAAAAAAGAATAAATAATATTATTTAAATAGAGTAGATCGTAAAATAGATAAACTGACGTGGGTGTTTTGGAAAAGTGGTAGTATAAAATAGGAAAAGTAGGTTCTTAGTGTAAAATAAAGGGAAAAATTTAACTAAATTGATGTGAATGCTCTAAATATAAAAATTTATAAAAGAGGAAAAAGAGAGAAGAGAGAGAAAATAAATTGATATGGTAGTTTATATTATTTTAATGAGTTGTATTTAAAAATAAAAATTGAATTGTTGAGTAAGTTATAAAATAAGTGAATGAAAAATAAATAAAGTAGTTTTTTTTATTTGTAAAATAGATGAGATGTAAATTCAAAACTCTAAACTCTATCATAGCTGCCTCTTCCTGCTTCCATCATTCCATCATGTGCTGAAACAGTTGTCCACAATTTCTCTCCTAAAATTCCACAAAATTATGTGGGTCCACGAATTAGCCTTTCAAGATTGCATGATTAGTTGTCAGACTGATAACCCACGAAGGTGGACGGTACGATAGGGACATAAAACTAAGTGGTGATCAGCCTATTTTTTATTTATTATTTTTTTTGAGAATTGATCAGCTTATTTTAGAGGAGTTATCTAAGCAAATTGGTGGGCCATTGCTTTAGTCATGGCTGGTAAATGCTAATGCTAATGCCTCACTTCCCAGTTCCCAACTTCTTTTTAAAAGACGCATCTTCTAATTCTTTTCCATAAGTACTTTCCAACTTTTCAAGTAAGAAAAATATTAATTATCCGTTTTGATATATGTTTACGTTTACGTCCACGTCCACGTTTTCAGCTCTAGCGCGTTTTCAGCGCATTTTTTTTTTCAGTCGCAGTTGTTGACCAATTCTTCTGTGAACAGTGCATCTGTGCACTGTTTATAGGATCCACAAATTTCACTTTTCAGTAATTTTTTCATTAAAAATGGGTCACACGGCACTATTCACACATTTAAAAATTATTTTATTACAGTGTTTTCAGTTTTCAGTTTCAGTAAAATAAGTTTTATCCAAACGGACCCTAAATAGCAAGAAAACGGAATCCTTTACTAAGGTTTGGCTCCTATCCCAATCCTCACCACGTTGTGATGTGAGCCGGTTGAGTTTTAGAGTGAGTTTAGTTCAGCTTTTTAAAATTGGATTTTTTGAAAAAGTGAAGTTTTCAAAATGTACAATATGAAAAAGTGTTTTTTCAAAAAATTAAGTGTTTGGTAAAAGTTGTTAAAAAATGCTTTTTGAAAAAGCTAGTGTTTGACTAATATTTATAAAAGTGGTAGTTTGAGTTATAAATTACTAAAAAGGACAAGATATATATAAAGAGAATTCTTTGTTTTAATTACCTCTCTTAGAGCATTCACATCAGCTCTTGCATAATTATGTATAAATGTGTAAAATACACATTTTGACCGTTTTTACACATTTTGAAGCAAAAAACACACTACATCAGTCCAGCTAAAATCATGCATAATCATCTAAAATTTTCAACGAGCTACAGTACCCGTGTAAATTTACACGGGCACTGTAGCATGTGTATTTAATTTTTTATTAATTTCCGTTCGCACCAATTTTTCTCTCTCTTCTCCGTGCACAACGACCTCAATGGAAAAACAAACAAACCCAAATGGAAAAAAAAAAAAGAGACAGATCGGTGCTAAAAAAAAAAAAAAAAAAACCCAAACGGAAAAACAAACAAACCCAAACGGAAAAACAAAAAAGAGACAGATCGGTGCTTAAACCAACACAGAGATATACTTGCTAAAAAAAAAAAAAAAAAAAAACTCAAACGAAAAAACAAACAAACCCAAACGGAAAAACAAAAAAGAGACAGATTGGTGCTTATCGGAACGATCGGAGCTCGTGGGTCTCGCTTGGTCGGAGCTCGTGGGTATGGGTCTTGATCGGAGCTTGGAGCTATGGATCGGTGCTGCTGTGGATCGGTGCTTGTGATCGGAGCTGTGGATCGGTGATCGGAGCTGTGGATCGATGCTTGTGTTCGGAGCTGTGATCGGAGCTGTGGATCGGTGATCGGAGCTGTGGATTGGTTTGTGACCGAGAGGAAGAGAGATGAGATAGAGAGATAGACCGAGAGGGAGAGACCGGGTATGGAGAGATAGAAGAGAGAGAGAGAAATCAGAAAATATGAGGGAGAGAGAGGCGTTGTGGTGCTTGTGATGGCTGTGGTGTTGATGGAGTTCTCTGGTGCGTCTGGGTTTTGACCGTGAGAGAAAGAAGAAGAAAGAAAAGGAAGAAAAGAAAGAGGAAACGGCAGAGAATGAAAAAGAAAGAAAGAAGGAAGAAAATAAGGGATTGGAAAAAGAACGCGTAGGTTAAATAATATTAAAAAAAGAATATAAAAATATTATTTATATAAAATATCTTGTATAATAGATGATTTGATGTGGGTATTTTGTAAAGATAGATGTGTAAAATAGAAAAAGTAACTTTTTTAGTGTAAAATAGATGATGAATTTACATGAGCTGGTGTGGATGCTCTTAATGCAAGTTATGGACACAATATTTTCACAAAAAATTCACAATAAAGTTTATATGACAAGTTGTTAATGGTAGGAAAAAAAATAATGTCACTAGTAGGTCTAGATGAGAACTAATAACAACTTATTATGAAATTGTTATAAAAATATTATGTCAATAACACTATTTTTTTTCTCAAAAAAATAGTACTAATTTAAAAAGTTTAGAGATATTAGAGCAACCGCATTAGTATGTCTAAAAGATTCCGTCTATTTTACACAAGAAACTTACTTTTTCTATTTTGCATAATTACTTTTACAAAACACCCACATCAGTTTATCTATTATACACATTTTTTTTATTAAAATAATATTTTTTCTCACTTTTTATTATTATTTTCCACCTACCCCACCTAACCCATAAAGTATTTGCCTCTCACTTTCCCCTAACCCACAAAGTCTCCACCCCTCTCTCATCCCTCAAAGTCTCTGCATCTTTTTTTTTTTTTTTTTTTTTTGACAGTTCCAAAGCTACAAGGAAGAGAGAAGATGATGATGATGATGATGATGATGAAGAAGATGAAGATGATTGAAATATAAGGAAATCCCTTATCTCTCTCCTTAATTCTCAGATCCCTTAAGCCTCTGCCACCATTGAGTTTGTATTTGATTTTGATTTTGGGTTTGGGTTATGGGGTTTTAGTTAATGGTTTAATTTTGAGTTGATTTTTTGTGGATTTTGGGTTTGATTTTGAGTTGATTTTGTTTTGGGTTGATTTTGAGTTGGGTTTGGGATGGGTTTTCCAATGGGGTATGAGTTGATTTTAAGTTGTTTTGTGCTGATTTTGAGTTATTTTTGGTTTGATTTTGTGTTTGGATTATCAAATGTTGAAATGGGTTGTGGTGGTAGACCGATGATAGTTGGGTGGTGCTATGTTTGTATTTGGTTGATACTTTCTTGACCGGTGTTGGTTTGTAACAAAGGAGCAAGAATATGAGGGCGAAGAGAAAAGGGCAAAGTTAGAGTTTTAAGTAAAAGTGAGGGAAATTTGGTAATTGAACCAATAACCCGACGGATAGATTCATCAACGCGTAGGAGCTTTTGTAAAATGCTCCTTAGAGCTCCATTCTATGAATGCGTGTTCTCTTCACAAACCCAAAACGCAACTTTTTCCAAAAAGTTGCTTTTTATACCTAACCAAACAGGCTTTTTGTATTTGTAGTTTCAAAACGGGCTTTTTGGGTTGGGAAAGCTGAAACAAACAGGCACTTAGTAGATCTCATTCCAAACCACTCCTAACATTATTTTATTTATTTATCATTATAGATGCTAAAATGTGAATCGTATAATAATTGTTTTCCTTTTTCCATTTTTATGTAGGGTAAAATATCATAAACTTTCACAAAAGTTTATTTTTCGTCTCTAAACTTTCAAAAATTCTTTTTTCGTCCCTAAACTTTGCAAAACATTCTACTTTTCATCCTTCCGTTTATATCTATTAGTTTATTACCTATGTGGCCTAACAAAATACTGACATGGTATGTAACGTGGACTACATTATTTTACTTAAAAAAAATTAACATGTGCCTAGCAATGATTCGCACACATGACAACTATTTTTAAAAGTACAAAAATGCCCCTCACTCCATCTCTTTGACATAACCTGATAGGAATACAAACAACCCACCGATGACCCCAGCATTCAAACCCACCGGCGACCATACTTATCAAACCCACCAGCAACCCAATCGCACCACCACTCTCCGCAACCAAACCACGCTCACAAACCCACCACCCTACTGAAAAACCCAAACCCATAAATCCAAACACAACAAAACCACCCAAATCAAACTCATTCCTCTCAATCTCACCCAATAAAAGTTCTCTCTGCCCTTCACTTCTTAATCGGCCAAAACTTCCACCGGAAACAAACACAACAAACCCACAGGCCCAATCATTCAGCGACAGACTTCTTCCAATTGATACCTAGCTTCGCAATCCTTGGGTCGAGGCCGAGAACACATCCTAGATTTCACTAATAAAAATACCCACGTTGAGAAAACGTCGCTGTATCAAAGGTGGGTTAGGGAGATGAGTTGGGAGTGAACGATGCCAGAGTACTGAAGAGGATCGGTTTGGGGTTGCCTGTGGGTTTGTTGTGTTTGTTTCCTGCGGAAAGGTTTGGTCGTTGTTTGGATTTATGGGTTCGGATTTTTTTGTGGGCTGGTGAGTTTGTGAACATGGTTTGGTTGTGGAGAGTGGTGGTGCAATTGGGCTGCTGGTGGGTTTGATAATTAGGGTCACTGGTGGGTTGTGTTTGTGTTCCTATCAGGTTGTGTCAAAGAGATGGAGTAAGGGGGTATTTTTGTACTTTTAAAAAATGGTTGTCATGTGGGCGAATCATTGCTAGCCACGTGTCAATTTTTTTAAAAATAAAATAATTTAGTCCAAGTCACATAACATATCAGCATTCCATTAGGCCACGTAGGTAATAAACTAAAAGATATAGACAGAAGGATGAAAAGTAGAAGGTTTTGCAAAATTTAGAGACGAAAAAAGAACTTTTGTGAAAGTTTAGGGACGAAAATGATATTTTACCCTTTTATGTATTATGTATCATAAAATACATAAATGTTGTTTAAAATTTATGAGAAAAATTATAAATATACATATATAAATTATATAAACCTTAATATAGGATTTTGTAAATAGAAAAGAAAAAAACAATTGACTTTTTTGACAGTTTTTTATTCCATAAAAATGGTATCAATTTAAAAAAAAAAAATTATTAACAAATATCCTAAGGGCACTCACTAACCAAATCCAATTAATTTTTATTTGTTTAAAATTTTGAAAATCTCACTTTTTTTTTTTTTTGGTAAACAAAAGTTTAGGTGAGGGGAGGCTACTCCATACTAGGGCAAGGCAAAGTCATAGGGCTCGGGAGGACTATTGGCAACGGGACTCAAACCTGCCTTTTGGGCGAAGCATTCAAGCCTTACCAACTGAACCAACCTTCATTGGCAAAATCTCACTTTTTGATCACATGTTTTCTATATATTTACCACACATACCAAATTTCAAGCCGATCAGATGTTATTTACTAGGAAGTCATCTTTAACGGATGATATAATTATTGGTCTTTGTCATCTTGAAAATTTTCAATAAGAAGAAATATAATCTTATTATGGATTTGTTAAAATTTTCGTTTAGTAAAAAAATTAAGTGATGTAATATTACTTAAAATTGTGATAGGTGTAAGTAATTTGAACCCCACCTATAAATAAATTTATAAGATTCTCTCGATAATTGAAGTCTAGCCACACAATTCAAATGGACCCCAAAATATTGGCCACGTGCCCATGATTGTGGATGGTGGCTTCCTCCCAGAGCATGCAACAAAAATATTCTTTTAATGACAAATTTCAAAATTTTCATTAAACATATTTCCTAAACTTGCAGCCAATGACAGGGATTAAATCATTGTTTAATTTAGTGTACGTTAGGATTAACTTTTTGCTAAAAGCTATTTTTTATCTATTTATTAAAAATTAGCAAAGGTAAAATTCTATCTAACAAAAAGTGATTTTTAAGAAGTTTTACATATCTTCATCATTATAGGCAAAATGCAGTTCGACAATTAAATTTCAAAAAAATTTCAAATAGTTTTAAATTGTGCCAATGAACAAGTAAGGAAAATAAAATTAATAGATTATTAACTTGTTTATAATCGATTGTATTTGTGAAAATTATTTAGTTATTCCTTTGTGTCCCCAAAAATAAAATCATGATTTTGTCCTTAGGTGGAAGGGGGTCTTTCCGTTAAACTAGGAAGATGCTATTTTTTAAAAAGGCTAAATTATAAATTACACTATTTAACTTTACATATTTTTAATTCAATACTTTAAGTTTCCTTTTTTCTAATTTAGTCATTCAACTTCCAGTTGTACTTTATGTAGCCAATCCGTTAAAACAACATTGTTTTGGAATGTGAAAACTACTAAATTAACAATGAGATTATATGAAACTTGCAATACCAAATTGAAAACAAATAAAACTTAGAGGACTTGAATAAAAAAATGAAACTAAAATAATTGAATTAAAAATAGGCCAAAGTTAGGGATTGCAATTTATAGTTGGGATTTACTAATGTGTGCCTTTAGGGTATATATTAGTAAACCATTTTAGGAAATTTTTTTTTTATGAAAAAACGAAAAAAATAATTCACTATTTTGACAGCTTTTTCAATTTTCTATAAAAACTTTCCCAAAATGGATAATGGCACATATTAACTAGAATAGTTTAAAATTAATTAAAATTTTGTACAAAGTTATTTACTACGTCCGCCCCATGTTGTTGGTGTTTAGAAACTATCAAATTATTTAAGGAGACATCAATAAATGTGTTGTTTTTTAATTAAAATTATAAAAGTTTTCAAAACTACCCTCAATAATTTAAACTCTAGAGAAAGAATGATTTTTATATAAAATAAATACTAGTAAATTAGGAATTTCATTTATTGACTATTTAAAGAAAACTACATTTTGGGACACCCTAAAAGGCCAAAATAGAATAAAGAATCAACTATTTTGGACAATTTTTCTCTGTCGCTAGCAAAAGTTGGGTCCCCCACCTTCTCCTAGGCAGTAGAATAGTCATCCATTTTTGAAGGAGTTTTTGTCCCTTAGTGTAACAGGTTTACTCTAAGGCTAGTAGGGTTTTTTTCTCCGGGGCTTTGGGAAACACTCACACTGCCTCTGATGGAAGATCTCACAAAACAGTGGACTGGTTTGTCTATCTCGCATAGGGAAGGCCCCAAATTCCAAATACACAATGATATGGCCACATCGGTGTTCATCAATACTGCTAAGTTCCTTACAAAGCGAGTTTTGAACATCGACGCCATTACGGCCACTTTTACACCTTTATGGTGATCCAAAAATGGCTTCAAAATTAAGAATCTTGGGAATAATGTAGTTTTCTTTACTTTTGACAATAAAACCGAAGTGGACAACATACTCGCAAATGAACCATGGAGTTTCGATAAACATCTTATGGTGCTGCAGAGATACAATGGAGTACGCAAGGTGCAAAATATGGACTTCAACCTCACCCCATTCTGGGTCCAAGTACATGGAATCCCAGTGAAGTTCATGAACCCAACAGTGGCTGAAGGATTATGCGAGATAGTGGGGCAGGTACAAAGTCAACCAAACTCAAAGACAGAGGAGTGTGGTGGTTTTATGCGAGTAAGAATTTTGGTGGATATATCACAACCTTTGTGCCATGGAAGGGTGATATCCCTTGATGATGACAAAGAACTGTGGGTCTCTTTTAAGTACGAAAGACTCCCTAACATTTGCTATTGGTGCGGATGCCTTACTCACAATGATAGAGATTGTGAAAGTTAGATTGATAGTGAAGGCACACTGGAAGAATTGGCTAGAGTGTACAGACCATGGCTAAGGGCGTCACTGCTGCTTGGGGCTCGTAAATCAGTGGTTTCTGTTCCCGGCTTCTATGCTAAGAAAGGTGGTGCGGTACCTAGATAGAAGAAATCCGGTGAGACAAGGAGGCCGGCGACAAGCAAGGAGCCTCCAACCACTGCCAAACCCAATTTGGAAAGCATCAAACACGATATTTCCCCCTCCGTTTCAATTTCTGAAGATACTTTCCATATAGGTAAACACAAAGTTGACCTTCTCCAATCAAACCCGGGTTTAGTGCACTCATTTAATTCTGAAGATGCTTTTGAAAAACATATTGAGGAAATAGACCGCGATCTCAAGAAATTTGAATTACTCACAAAGATAGTAGATGCCAACACGCCGCTATCAGATAAACACACAACCCCCTTACCAGATAAGCATATCCCTGATAATCCTCAATCCCATAACTCCCCTCATATTCCTACCCTGACCCTCCCACATCCAATAATCTCCTCAGATATTCCCAACCCGTCTCCACCTCCACCCAATACAACTAATAAAACAACTTGGAAACGCATTCTTAGGGTTGATGTGGAACATAAACCAAGCCAGGTTGTATCGAGTGGCACAAAACAGGCTTTCCTTACTGACCAACAACAAACTGAGTTACCAAACAAAAGATCTGTGGTTTCCCATGTTGATGAAGAAAACATACAGATATTGGCGGAGGCTGGGTTCCAGCCCTGCCAGAAGCAATGAGTCATTAGTATAGAATTGATGTGGGCTTGGGAACTTACGTACAGAAGATCAACTTGCATATTTTGTGTGGGAAAAAGATCCCTCTATCGTGTTTTTAGCCGAGATATGGATAGATAAAGTAAGGCTAGAACAAGTACAAAGAAGAATCCAATTCAAGAACTTATTTGAAGTCCTAAGGATAAATAAAGGGGGCGGTTTAGCGATTTTTTGGAAAGAAGGTTTTCCCTTGGATATTGAAACTTACTCCAAGAACCATATTGATACCACAATCAACAAAAACACCGAGAATGAATGGAGGTTTACAGGATTCTATGGGGAACCAAATACACAAAAAAGACATGAATCATGGACAAAATTACGAAACTTGAAAAACCAAGGGTCATCTCCATGGTTATGCACCGGTGACTTCAACAAGATCACAAGGCAATCTGAAAAACAGGGAGGGCGGTCAAGACTGCATAATCAAATGCAATCTTTCTGAGATGCACTAGATGAATGTGGTTTCATGGATTTAGAGTTTGTAGGCTTTCCCTTTACCTGGCATAAACACTTTGCCAAGCTCACAGTATGGGAGAGACTAGACCGTGCAATGGCTACCAATGATTGGTTTTCGATGTTCCCATGTACGAAAGTGCACCATCTCGACGTAACAGCATCTGATCATAAGGCTTTATGCATCTCACCAGAAGGTATGGATTGTAGCTTTCAAAAACCGTTCCGTTTTGAACAAATGTGGATGACTGACAAGGGATGTAGTGAGACAATTGAAGCAGTTTGGATTGAGAGTTCCACTGACCTGTGGGCCTCAAGGGTGATTAAAAAAATTGATAAGTGTGGCAAGGAGCTAACCTGGTGGAGCAAGAGGTGTTTTGGCAATGTTCGAAAAGAATTAGAAAAAAGAAAAAGAAAAAAGAAAGCAATTGAAGGGAGCAAAACAGATGGCTGTTCGGACTGGAGACTCTAGCCGCATGAAAATCTTGGAGGGTGAGGTGAACATACTACTTGATAAAGAAGCCAAAATGTGGAGGCAACGATCTAAGGTTCTATGGCTAAAAGATGTACACAAAAGTTTGCTTCTTGTTATACTTGCCGAACTACTATGTGCCATGATTTAGTGGTCAAATATTGGAAGACTAGCTTGAAAAAACAAAATGGTCCTTATAGATAGAATTTTTATTTTGTCTAATTATTAGAGTATATAACATTCATTCTTCTCACATGAGAATAGACCTCAGAAATATGAAATTCACCATTATTTGAGATAGATATTATATTTCACAGTTACACTACTGTTTGGTATCAGTTTATAAGCTTAACTTTTAACTTTAAATTTTATGTACAACTTTTTAAAATCTTACTTTTTCCCATATTTTCTCACATTTTCAAATTTTTTCAAAGTAATGAAGGATAACATAAATCACGTAGGACCAAGGGGGCAAATTGCCGACGTGATTATTAATTTAATTACTAAAATACCTCTATTTTTTTAATTTACCCAAAGTGTAGGGTTTTAAAAATAAATGTAAGTGTGCATCTCTTTCTTTCTTAAAATATTAAAAGATCATTTTTTTTTTTTTTTTTAGTTAGTGCAACTTGATCTAAACTATTTAACTAATTCATGATAAGATAAATGGGCAAGTTTGGTACGGGGTTGAGTTTTGTAGATATATGTTTCAACCCCAAAGATGGGTTTGGAATAAAATTTTATAGGATTTCAATTTTCATATGTAAGATGGTTAGAAGATTTGTGTTTTCATATACAAGTTTATTTTTAATAGTTTAACTGATTAACATTGACCCATTTGATATCTAAGGTGGATCTGCCATGCTTGACTCCATCGTCAACACGTCTAAATTCGTTCCATTTTTTAAACTTATCCATTCAGGGTTGGCATTGCGTAAGTGTGCCCATTCTTTTTGGTCAACCTCGATAGGTGGGGAGATTCAATATAGAGTAATATACATTTCTTAAAAACAATGCTAAGCTCTTTGTTTATATATTTAAGTTTATATCAAATTTGCAGTTTTATCTCTCTGAGGAGGTCCTCCATCACAGAAGGTGCCTCCTCGAACCAAAATATGAGCTCCACGTTGGCTTCATATAATTGAATATTCTCTTTTGGAAACTTTCAGCTCAAGGTAAGTGTCTATTTATTTTTTCTTCTTAAAAAATTAAATTATATAAGATTTATACTTATGACATTTACTCAATGATGGTTAGTTTTAGGTGAGATTTAATCTCAAGTTCCTTATTCAATATTTCCTCCAAAAAAAAAAAAAAAAAAAAAATCCTTATTCAATACTAGGTGATTTGACCAATTGAACTAATTAAATTCCACAACTTAAAGCAAGGGCGGCTCTTCCCTTGGGCGAGTTAAGCGACCACCTAAGGCCTCAAATTGAGGAAGACCCCCAGATTCTAATCAGTTAGGTTAGTTCTTTGATTCCAAATATATAAATAAATATATATATAGGTAAAATGAAGGAATCAAACCTCAAATTAGAGCCAAGAATTTAAAAAACAAAAATGTCAAAGAAAAACAAAATCGGGAAAGGACCCAATGTAGGAGTAATAAATTATACCCATAATATTTTTTTTTAAAAGAAAAGAAAGATTAATTCTCTTTTTACCCAAAAGTTGAAATCAATCTTTCTCTCTTTCTCTCTCAACAAAAGAGAACAAAACTTAAAAATCCCCCAAAAAATAAGATCAAACCTCATTTTTCTGGTACACATCATTGAAAGAAAGAAAGTTTTTTTTTTTAATCTTTCTTTTTATTTTATTTTTTCACTAAATCTGATTTAGCAGCCTTGCGTTCAGTGCGTTGAACTCTCCAATTCGTTGCTTCCTTTAGGTTTGGGACTTCTGGGAATTTCCAGATCTGTTTGTTTTAGAGTTTAGACTGTCTTTGTTTGTTTCTTTAGTACTGATTTGATGTGTCTAGTCTGCTTAGGCTTTAGTCTTCTACTAGTGTATAATGCCGTGGATATACATGGATATATTTAAAAACAATCACAATTACATATATATAATTTAGAATATAATTAGATCTAAACTCTTCTGTTTTTGTGTTCAATAATTTAATTGCCACAAAAATAAATAAAAATTAGATAAAACACATGCACAAAATATTTGAGGCATGTTTGTTGACTACATAGCCGTAGTAACTATAGATTGTTTTTGTCTAATGTCGAAAATATTACAGCAGTAATTTCCTTTGTAAAAGTTTGGATGAATATCACAGGTGTATGCAGTATTAGTTTCATTATTTCGCAACGAACATGTCCAACATGTTTGACCAGCATTTTCAAATGTAATTCCTGCATGTTTTCCAATGTTGGGTGTGCTCATATTCACTTGTGTTGAGAGAGAGATCAGAGAGACTTATCATACGTTCATCTTTCTGCAAAGCCCTTTTTTTTTTTTTTTTTTTTTTAAATTACTATTATTTTTTTGGGACTTCCCACCAACCTTCAATTTCATCTCTAGACATGGTGGATACATATAGATAAAGAAGACAAAATATAGAACATTGGGGAACCAATAAGGCATAAGATATGCCTTGTAAATCAGTAAAGTTACCTACTCTCCTTTATGAAGAGAACTAGAGTTTGAATTCCTCCCCCATTGTTATAACTTATAACTATCAAATTTATTTATTTTAAATAGTACATAAAATATTGCAAAATAAACAGTAAAGAACAAAAATTTCCAAAAATATATTATGAAGTGCAAATCAAATATCTTATAAGTGTAGCAAATCATAGTGTGAAACAACACAATCTACACACTTTTCAGTTTCCCTCAAATAGGAATGATTTTTCAGTCGGGGAAGAAATAATCACACAGACCACTTACAATTGGAGCTAATGAATCCTAGCAGTAGTTTGAGAGACTAACATTGGGGAAAGTATGACCACTCTGCAGAAAAATAACTAGAAAGAAATCCATACTCAACTAGAGTCTAGACCAGCTCTATAAAACAGGCGTCACCAGCAGCATCACGAACTAAGCTGATGTTCCATCCATGAGATGGAAAATCATCATTGCAATCTCATTAGATGATCCTTTTCTAAATTTTTAACTAGCACTCCAAAGTAATTTCCAACCCATTTTTGGTGGGGCTAATCCTGGAATATCCCTGATGTCCTTGTTGTTTGGGTTCACGAGCTGAAATAAAAAAAAAATAATAATAATAATAATTCACTAAAAAATCCATTTAACCAAATGGAAAGAAATGGGCAATGCACTCTTATAAAGCCAGCTGTTTCTCAGTTATTAATGGCTTTTGACAGTCACATGAGACTTGCAAAACATGGAATGTTCTTGGTGACTTAAGACACCCTCTCACTATACAAGGTTTAAGTCATGTTGAAATGAAAAAAATAGAAGCAGTAAAAGGTTCTAAATGATCTATGAGGCCGTGAAACAAATTTTCTGGACAATGCAGTTATGAAAACAACCAAACGATTCATCCTTGAACTCAAACTTATATGCAACTAAAGTAGTTAAGTTCCAAAAGAATCTGTAAGTTCCAAGATGACATCAAGTTGCAATCAGTGCATTACCAATGGACATGAAAATGTGACAACTATTAGATTAACTTCTTTACCCACTCATGCGCTTGTGTTTCTCCTTTTTTTCTTTTCTTTTTTAGTAAAGTTATTATTATTTTTAAAAAAAGAGGATATACTGAATTAGATTCTTTTTTCTTTTTTTTTTTTTATTATTTGGGTAAGCAAAAAATCATTAAGATTCGCTACGTTTAACTACAACATTTGGCATTATAAAAGTATCTTCCTGCAACTTTTAAGCAAGTAAGGGTTATACAAACAAGGTCAATCTGAGATCAACTTATTTATAAAAGGTCCACTTGAAGCATAAAACAAGGTAATGCAATACCATATACAGTTATATACATTTAAAAACAATAGGCCTGAGAAACTCCACAGCCAAAATTGGAAAAAAAAAAAAAAAGAAGAAGAAGAAGGCCTAGTGTTCATAATTTTGAAGCTACATCTATATAAAGGGATGTCAAGGATTTGGTTCCAATTTGTAATCAGATGGCAAAGGCAAAATCAAGTATTTAGAAAATTAAATTTTGTTAATGGCAAAGAAAATGGATGATAAGCTATCTGACCTTTACAATAATGATGGCTATGACTCCAACGGCAATAATAAGGAAGAGTAATGTCATAATACACCTATCAGTTGCAACCTAAAGAAATAAACGAGGTAAGTAAAACAAGTAACAACTAATAGTCAATATATGAAGAGAACAGGAAGAAGATACTTTCAGAGATTGACCTGCCTACCAAGTTCCTTCACAAGTTGAGAAGCATTCTTGATCAAGAAATGGATAGTCCAGCTCATTAACACTTAACAGCCCAACTCATTTGTTCAGTCTAAACATAAATATAATTCATTTCTTTAGTTTCCATGGCATTGAAATTTTTTGAAAGATTAAACGAATCAAGAGAGAAACTGTAGGGGAGAAACAGAGAGACAGAGAGACAGAGAGTTTTTAATTCAATATGAAATATTAAACTACCGTGAAATCCATTGTTTTTAAGCTGACAAATTACACACCTGATCCTTGAGTGGTGCTACAGTTTCTGTTCCAACATTGATGGTGTCTTGAACAGTCTACCACAAACAAGGAGATACCGAATTTATTTTTCTTTTGCGATGATTCCATACTTTTTTGAACAGTAAAACTACTTTTATGTTTTCTTACTCTTTTTTTTTTTTGGGGGGGGGGAGGGAGGGAGGGAGGGTGTGGGTGTGGGGGGAGATATGAGTTAATTAAAAACATTCCATAATTTGTTCAGGTCATGATACAAACCAGTGCAAGTGATGCTCAAGGCAGAGCTAAAAAGACTAGTACGTTTTAGAAATACAAGATACAATTCCACCTATAACCTTCTACAAGGAAAGAGAGAAGAATGATAGGAAATAATGATCACACTTCAAAATAAATATTCCATAATTTGTTCAGGTCTTGATGCAAACTAGTGCAAGTGATGTTCAAGGCAGACCAAAAAAATTAGTACGTTTTAGAAATACAAGATACAATTCCACCTGTAACCTTCTATAAAGAAATAGAGAAGAATGAGAGGAAATAATGATCACACTTCAAAATAGCCTACGAAACTTATCCATTTTCAACTCACCAAAATAAATAAAACTAATTTCCTCACAAAATGATCATGAGAGATAATCCAACCTTTTTTGAACTCCAATGGCTTGATCAGTCTCGTCCGTCATCTGGTTTCCACTATCTATTAGCTGTTGATTTGTCATGGCAGCATGCATATAGCCACTGCCTTAGCATTAAATATGCTTCATAACTGAGAAACATTTAACATATAAACTATAAAGTACTTGAAGCAACATATATTGATATGAAATATATCAAACATAGGGCATGATTCCAGATTAAACTTGAAGGTATGCATTGGTTACTTTAGAAGCAGCAATTTACAATTTCTGAACCATAAAAAAAGGTAGATGTTAACAAATATACTTTAGACACAATACTACTGTGACACTGATTTCACAATGCCAATGAGAGTGGTTTTTTCATATTATCATTTCTATCTTAATTTATCATGTGTGTGTTTGTGCACTCACTAAATTGCATAAAAAGAATTCTCAAAAAAAAAAAAAAAAACTATAAAATCATCAAAATATCATTAAAGCCATCAATTGGCCAAGTACTTAGGGTTTTAAAGAGTTACTTGCACCAGCAAATAGCAGCCATCCACGGTAACTTCATCTGTAATATACATTACATCAAACACAACCACTAAAGTAGCTACCCAAACCAACTTCACTGTGAGGCATATGAAGCTGGCATCTTTTCAGCTGATACAGACTATTATAACTATTTCTATTAGACAAAATTCCAGGACAAATCCACAACCATATAGAAATGTCTTTATCAGGTATCCAAGAATTACGACAAAAATGCATGAGCCATAGGTTTGTATGACTATTTAAACCCATAATTAACTCTTATTTTAGCATGAAAGGCAGCCAAGAGTAGTAGACACATTAGTGAAAACTAGCACATGGGTGAAAAAGATGTACACTTACATGATGCTAGCAAGACATTATCTTCCCCATATCCTTCGGTGCCATGATCAAAGAGATCAATTCTCTTGTTTTCAAGATTTGACACATATCTGAATCCACAACAAATTGAAAATAAATCCTAAGAAAAGAATCAGAAGCATTCAAGTAATTATTCAATGACAACTAGCACATTGGTGAAAAGATGTATACTACACGATGCTAGCAAGACATTATCTTCCCTATATCCTTCAGTGCCCCCATCAAAGAGAATGATTCTACCTTTTGTTTTCAAGATTTGACGCATATCTGTATCCACAACAAATTGAAAATAAATCCTAAGAAAAGAATCAGAAGCATTCAATTAATTATTCAGTGATGCAAAAGATTTGAAAACAAAAGAAATGATATCACAACTCACATGAACCAATGAGTTTCGGATGAATGTCATACAAAAATATGATTTTTTTTAATAACTGCTAGATAAATTTATGATCATTTTTCAGATTAAGCAACATTGACCAGAAGACAATCCAATATCTTGACTCATCCAATAAATACTCAGCTCAACATAATTAAGCCAGGCATTGGTCCCAACCAATTGGGGCCAACTCCATTAACCCTTGATTGTAGAAGGTCGAAACGTCTTTCTTTTTTTTCTCCATCCCAACATATCAAATACAACTTCAAGCGCTCCAATCTATTTATCATTTCCTATTTCACTATTTGTACTGATGTTATTTTTGCCTCTCTAACCCTTTTTGCTCCTTCAACATGATCAAACCACTCTTTCTACTAGTGAAATTATTACACTTTCATTGCACAAGGCCTATCCAATTATGCTGCTTCCCTCATTTTGTTCACAGTAGGTGCCACCTTCACTTTAAACAGAAAAAATAACGTTTTTTCAACCAATGATTGGCAGTTGGCACTTTATATCATCTAATTGTAACTTTGAGGCTTTTGTCAACCAATGAACTGTGGAAAGGCTAGCTATGTTTATGGATTCCATTATGATTTATGACTATAAAACCAATGTCCCAAATCATGTGTCACGTTTGAGAAAGCACGAAATTTAAAACAAAGGGGGCAGTTCACTGTAGCTACTTGCTAATTTTTTTTAGATATAGCATCTTTGATGGAGCATGTTTTTAGTGTTTGGAGCTATAAAAATAGCATTTCATTCATTTTACCATCATTTTTGTGAAAGCTCTAAAGCATTAAAAAAACTAATAGTAAGAAAAGAACATGCTAAAAATAGAGTTTTGACATGTCGGATGCATTGTAGGTGCACAAAATTATCTCTGCTGCTTTAAGAACCAGAATAATGGTAAATTGTGACTGATGTTAACTTACTGCTTATAAAGAGCAACCTATGAGCTGCATAGAGTATGAACATCTTTCAGTACATTTGGAATACAAGATTTAATCAACTGACACAAAACTAAAATTTTGGAAAAAAAATCTATAATATTTAAGGCTAAATCGAAATAAAGATAACAACACACCATTGACTGTTTTTTCTTGTTCAGCATCTTGTTAGTGTCTAGATGATTTCTACTCTCCAAATCCTTGGCTTGCCTGTTGAACACTTTGATAAGCCTGAAAAGGCAAGACTAAATTATCTTTCTGACTGGGAAAATAAAAACTAACAAAAAAGGAAAAGGATAAACGCTTGTTTTATATGGGTAACTAGAACTCACACACCTGCTTGGGATTCAATCCATGAGCTATCCTCCACCTCTTATTTAGATAGGGAGGAGACAGCATTTGATCCAAGGACCATTTGCAAAAGGAAAATGAAAACACACACAAAACATCAACTGCAGCAGTAGAAGCATTATATAAGACTATTTTCTAATAAGTTTTTGCTAAGCCATTAATATTATCCCAAATACCCATCGATATTTGAACCAGCGACCTCACCCAGCATCCCATACTTGTGGGAGTGGAAGTGCCATTAAGCCCAACAGCCATTGGATAATGCAAGACTTATCTCAGATCACCAGCTTTGTTAAGTAGCAACTTTCAAGCATCAATTAGTAAAAGTAAAACCTTTTCTTTGGGCAGAAATTAAACACCCAAGGTTATAGGCAAATTTTAAATATATCTAGATCTTAACACTGCATAAGTCCTTAAGCATATTATTTATTGAGTTTTACAGGATGTTCGGTATTGGAATTGGAAATAGCTTAAATGGGGTGTAGATCTAGAATCTCTGTCCTACGTTACAATATATAACATCTATGTATAAGACTCAATGTCTCACTATGAGTGACAATGAATCTATAGTTGATACAACAAACACAAGCGAAACGCAATAGCTCACCTTTTAACAAGGCCTATTAAGAGTTAAAACCATATACTGCAAACATTTAAACTCTACTGAATTACAAGCCTCATGAGTCATGACATGTCATGACAGGTTAAGAAATATGACTACCAGTGAGACAGTTGATCTGTCTGCAGGGTAGTTCACATTATGGACGCTGGTTGTGAGGTTGCTAGTTTCTGCATGCTATCCCCTGGGATATACAAACACATGTCCTTTGCACCAAAAGATGATATGATGAAAACCCAAAGGAAGTGTTGGTGCGTACTAAATACAGCATATTCATTGTACAAATTATAACACAATACCATTGAAAAATTGTAATATTTATTCACTTCTCATTCTTTGATTACCAAACAGAAAAAAAGTTTTGCAAACTTCAATTCACTTTTTCATTACTTTTCTTTATCTAACTTCAATTACATGTAAGTGTGCAAATCATAGAGCAAAATCAACATCTAAGGAGCCGAGCTAGGTGCCTTTTGTAAATCAATATGAATCATAGTCCCAAATACCAGTAAGGAAAAAAGAAAACATTGTTATATATGTCGGACTATTGGAGAAAAAGAAAAACAAGAATTACAACAAACCGTTAACAGAGAAATAAGAAATCTCAATATGCATTTGTATAGTAGTAGAAGTTTAACAGAAAAAGACATGTTAGAATATGTCCAGGAAAACAAAAAAAAAAAAAAAAAAAAAAAAAAAAAAAAAAAAAAACAAAGCCAAACAAAAAAAAGGAAGGAAATAACTAGATTATATAATGGTAGGAAGAAAGATGATAACTCACAGGTAAAAGAAGAGGGAAAAAAAATCTCCTTGACTGGATTCCTCACAATCTATGTCTCTTTGATGTCTTGCTTGTTTAACAAACGGAACCCTACTGTCTCCAACTCCATGCTCCAGGTAGCTATTGTGCACTCACTACATTGCATAAAAAGAATTCTCAAAAATAAAAAATTATAAAATCATCAATATAGCGTCCACAAAGATTAAAGCCATCAAATTGGCCAAGTTCTAAGGGTTTTGAATAGTTACTTGCACCAACAGATAGCAGCCATCGACAGTAACTTCATCTGTAATATGCATTACATCAAACTCAATCACTAAACTAGCTACCCAAACCAACTTCACTGGGATGTATATGAATCTGGCATCTTTTCATTACATACAAAAACTACTATAATATTTTCTATTAGACAAATTCCTTGACAAATCCACAACCAAATAGACATGTGTTCATTAGGTATCCTTAATCATCCAAGCATTACAACAAAAATGCATGAGCCATAGGGTTGTATGAAAATTTAAACCCATAATTAACTCTAATTTTAGCATGAAAGGCTGACAAGAGTAGTAGACACATCAGTGAAAACTAGCACATTGGTGAAAAAGACGTAGCAAGGCATTATTTATATTCTTTGCTGCCCCCTTCAAAGAGATCGATTCTCTTGTTTTCAAAGAATTGGCACATTTTTGTATCCACAACAAATTGAAAGTAAATCCTAAGAAAAGAATAAGAAGCATTCAAGTAATTATTCAGTGATGCAATAGATTTGAAAACAAAAGAAATGATATTATGACACACAAGAACTCAATGAGTTTCAGACGAATGTCATACAAAAATACAACTTTTTTTTTATAACTTCCAGATAAATATATGATCACTTCACAATTATCAACATTTTTCAGATTAGGCAACATTGACCAGAAGATAATCCAAGCATTGGTCCCAACCGATTGGGGCCAACTCCATTAATCCTGCTTCTTCTTCTTCTTCTTCTTTTTTTTTTTTTTTTTTTTTTCCCCTTTTTGGTAGCCTTCCTATATAGTTTGAAGTTTTGATGCACATAAGTGTTAAACAAAGAAGGTGATTCAAATTGAATTTACTTAAGGAGATGAGGAGCAGGACAGGTAAAAAAATGATACTGTGGTTGACTACAATAAGAGAACAAAAAAAATAATGCACAACTTCACCATTAAAATTCAGCTGAACCAGGCGTTTGAGGGAAAGGGATTGTGTCTCTTATATTCTCTATTCCTGTCGCAAATAGCACAAGCCTTTCAAAGCCCAATCCAAATCCCGCATGAGGAACTGGCAAACAAGAGATAAAAGTACACCATTACAACAAAGCATAGAAGTAATTTCTTGGTTATCACATAACTACCTTTTAAAGAGAAATAATATATATTCTTCTTTAACCATTTTTTAACCCTATAAAATTTAAGTCTGTCAACACATTAATGAATAAGAGCTGTAACTACAATATTATTCTCACTCTTCAACTACACTAGTTAGTTGAGATTTCTTATGAGAAGAGCTTAGATTGTCTGCCCATGTGATCCAAATAAAAATATACTTGCTTATTTGGACTACATTAGGTGTATGTCTGAAGCAAAGTGAGAAACATTATATAAAGCAGCCTACTCACACTTCTCTTAATTTTCTATTGCAGCCAAAAAAATGCACCCACTTTCCTTTCTACTCTCATTCCCAAATAATGAATCTTGTAATCATAGAAAGTCGGCACACGTATCTTTTTTCTCCATCCCACCAAATCAAATCTAACTTCAAGTGCTCTAATCTATTTATCATTTCCTTTTTTTGCTATTTGTACCGATGTTATTTTTGCCTCTCTAAACCTTTTTGCTCCTTCAACATGATCAAATCATTCTTTCTTACCGGTGCAATTATTACATCTTCATTGCACAAGGCCTAGCCATTTTATGCTACTTCTGTCATCTTGTTCACAGTAGGTGCCACCCTCACTTGAAACAGCAAAAATAATGTGTAGGAAGAAATTCAGGAATTTACTGAGGGCTTGGTTGGAATAGAATCTCCAATGTTGGAATTGAAGTCATGTTTAGCTTTTTGGTTAAAGGATGAAGTTCGCTTAATAGGGATTTGGGCAATGGGGGGAATGGGGAAGACAACCCTTGCCAAAGTTGCCTATAAGATGTTTTCTAAAGAATTTGAAGCTTGTTGTTTTATTGATAATGTTAGGGAAAAATATGAAAAAGAAGGTGAACTTTCACTACAAAAAAATCTTATTTCTCTTTGCCCAAATCCCTATAAAGCGAACTTCATCCTTTAACCAAAAAGCTAAACATGACTTCAATTCCAACATTGGAGATTCTATTGAGAAATAAGATTTTTTTGTAGTGAAAGTTCACCTTCTTTTTCATATTTTTCCCTAACATTATCAATAAAACAACAAGCTTCAAATTCTTTAGAAAACATCTTATAGGCAACTTCAGCGAGGGTTGTCTTCCCCATTCCCCCCATTGCCCAAATTCCTATAAAGCGAACTTCATCCTTTAACCAAAAAGCTAAACATGACTTCAATTCCAACTCCAACATTGGAGATTCTATTCCAACCAAGCCCTCAGTAACTTCTAAGAATTCACAACTCAATTTTCGTGATATTAGTCCCGCAATGCTTTCGATAGCTGTAGAGAAAGGACTGCAATGATGAGAGAACAAGATATGATGATCAATTAATAGGTGTTCGAAAACAAGATATGATGATTAATTAATAGGTGTTCGAATTTGCTGACTAAATAAAATATGTAAATAGATAGGCGGTGACAAAAATTAAATGAGATCCGATGAAGGCTTATTTATTTCAAAAAATAAAAAATAAAAAAGATATGTCAGTTAAGGTTTAAATGGAGTTACATATATAAAAGTGGGTATATGTGTATGTATATATATGTTTCAAATAAAAATTACCTACTTATCAAAAAAACAAAAATAAAAATAAAAATTACCTATTCTTTACATGATATCCGGCAATATTGGCGCATCTTTCCATGTTTCCACCTTCTCCTCAAATTGTTTTTCATGTTCAAAAAGTTCCTATTTGTTGCCACACATCAGATGGCTCCACATTGTAAAAAATAGGCAAAACTGTTATTTCCATTTTTTTCTTGCAGTCAATGATCTCTACAAGTTCATCTAAGCACCAAGTGAAAGATGCATAATTTTTTGAGAGAATGACGACGGCAAATTTGGATTCTTTTATCGCTTTGAGGAGTTCTGGTTTAATAGTTTTTCCTTTCTCAAGTTTTTGATCGTCCTTAAAAGTGTTAATGCCCTTCTCTTCTAAAGCATAGTATATAAAGTCCGTAGTAGTATTGCGGGTGTCCTCACTGCTGAAACTCAGGAAACCATCATACGTCCATTTGTTGGTAGAAGACATAGAAGAACTTGGAAAAGATGACGAACTTGAAGCCATTGAATCAAGGAATAGATCTGCACGGAAAAAAAAATCTATTAGAACTGAAGAAAAATTGAAAAGAAAATAAATTATGAAAGAGGAAAAACAATTTGATGCAATGGTTTGAATCTCTCCCTTCATCAGATGAGTCAAACATTACCCCTTTTTTTGGTTCTTTATGAGAAAGAAACCACAAATAAAGTCACACTATTCAGAACTCAGGGGCGAGTGTTGGGTATGTAGGGCAAAGATGGTCTAGGTATATGTGTTTATTTAGTCTTTTGTTCAGAACTCAGGGGAAGTCTCACTGTTGGGAACTCAAGGGCAGCTAATGGCGGCGCCACGGTGACTGCAAGGTGTTCCCAGGAACACCTTGAGCCGAAAAAAATTAAAATTTTATATATAATAATTAAAATTTTTTTATTTGTTTACCCTTAACAAAAAAAAAAAAAAAAAAAAAAGGGACACTCTCATGCAAAATGCCAAAATCAGGAACACCCTCAAATAAAAAAATAAAAAAATTATCTATCTACTTTCAAGCGAAAAAAAAAAAAAAAACCCAAAAAAAATTTGTAACAGAGCAAGCCCACTGCCCAAAGCCCAACATAAATCCTAAACAACAAATGGAAAAGCAAACCCAATCTAAAGAAAAAAACAACATATGGCAAACCCAACAGATGGTGCAACCCCACGGATTCTCAAAAAAAAAAATTAAAGCCCAATATACGGTCTACCGATTCATCAAGTAAAGCAAAAACTGAAATCAGAAAAGGAGAAACCTAACATAAAGAAAAAAATCTCATTAGTCATCAAAGACCAACGGATGGCGCCTCTACCTCAAACTCGAGCAACAGAGCTCATCGGTCATCGCTAGTCGGATTGGAGATCGAAATAGCACAGATCGGATCAGAGATTCCTTCCTTGAGGACCTCGCCAGTCTCCTCGACGTGCTGCTCAGCCCGATGGCGCCGCCCCTCAGCCTTAGGCCTCCTTGCTCCCTCAACCTCAAGGTATTTCATCTTTTCTTCTCTCTGACTCTCTCTTTTTCTCTAATGGGTTTCTCTTTTACACTGTGTTTGGTTGGGGGGATAATAGGGAGGATGGAAAACAAAGGGAGGAAAATAGAGTGGAAAACAGTGTTTTCCACTGTTTGGCATGCTGAGGAAAATGCTGAGGATGGAAAACCCGGGATAAAATTTTCTCTCCCGGGCCCACAATTTGCATCCTCCCAAATTGGGAGGAAAATTGTGGAGAGAAAACTGCTCTCACTGTGGAATTACACAAATGCCCTCTCCCACCTACCCTCTTCACAAACACAACGGCTATTCTGGAATCAAGTAAAAAAAAAAACAGAGAGCGATTGCTGGAGAAAAAAAAAAGAAAGAATGAGAGCACTAGCTGGAATGTTCTTGAATGAGGGAGAAAAAGAAAGAAAAGAAGGGGGAGATAAAGAGATAAGGACAAACGTGTATGGAGGAAGAAAAAAAAAAAAAGGAAGAAGAAGAGAGCGAGAGCTGGAGAAAAAAAAGATAGAATGAGAGCATTTCTGGGAAGGTAGGAGACAAAGAAAGAAAAGAAGGGGGAGATGAGATAAGGACAAACGTGTATGGTGGAGGAAAAAAAGAAACAAGAAAGAAAAACGTATGGATGAAATGAATTGAGAGAAAAGAGAAATAATATAAAGAATAAAAAATCTTAATTGAGAAATGTTACCACAATATTTTCACAATAAATTTTAAGTAACAGATTGTTATTAGTTAATATTGGTGAGTAAAAAAATAATTTCAATGGTGGGTTCAAATTAGAACTAGTAACAACTTTCCACATAAATTTTATTGTGAAAGTATTGCAAAAAATGTTGTGGATGTCACACTTCTCATTGAAAAATATAATTGTTGGTAAATTTTATATTATTTAATGAGTACAAATAAATCTATTTCTTACCTATTATATAACAAGAGTATAATAGTCAATTTATATATAAACTACATTTTCTATCCTCCCACTTTTCTTTTCAACCAAACAAAAGAATTTTCCACCCTCTCACTTTTCCATCCCTCCAACCAAACACACACGAGGGAAAACTAAATATCTTCCATTCTCCCACTTTTCTATCCTCCCACAATTTTCTATCCTCCCACTTTTCCACTCCTCCATCCAAACATACCCTTAGACTCATACTTCTCTTTGTTTCTCTCTCTTTTATCTGAAGATTGAAAGTCTGAAAGTGATTTAAGTGAAATGAGTGTCTCTCTTTTAAGACTAAAGACTTTATCTGATTAGCTAATTCTCTTCTCTTTTTTTTTTTTTTTGGGTGAAATTGCTTAGCTTTATTGAACTGTAATTGCTTAGCTTTATTTTAACTTTATTAATATTTATCCTGTTTTTTACCATCCGTTTTTTTTTTTTTTTCAGCGCGTGAACAGTAGCATTACGTATGAGCACTGTGTAGGGGACAAAAGACACTGTTTACGCACTATTCACGTACTGTTCACAGGTCCCGCGCACTATTCACCCATTTAAAAATTATTTTGTTACAGTGTTTTCACTTTTCACTTTTCAGTTTCAGCAAAAATAAGTTGTATCCAAACGGACCCTTAGTGTATTGTCTATTGTGATTTGTGATTGTGAATTTATGAGATGTGTGCTAATAGTTAGTAAAGAAAAATAATGAAGCAACTAATAAATAATAAATAATAATTTAATTAATCAATACATTATAAAAGACAAACAAACTAAATTATGTTAGGCTAAACAATAATTAATAATTTTATAATTAATGAAACAACAATATAATAAATTATAGTTTTTAAAAGACAAATAAATTAATGAAACAACTAAACAATAATAATTAATAATTTTATTAATATTTCAAATGAACTTATAGTTTATTGTTTATTCTTTTGCTAGAATTATGGACAAATATTTGATAAGAAAACCACAATTTTGATGGTTGTTGTTGTCAATATATAAATTTTTTATTTTTTATTTTTTATTTTTCAGTGCATGAACAGTAACATTACATGTGAGCACTGTGCAGGGGACAAAAGACACTGTTTATGTACTATTCACGTACTGTTCACGGGTCCCACTCACTATTCACCCATTTAAAAATTATTTTGCTACAGTGTTTTCACTTTTCAATTTCAGCAAAAATAAGTTGTATCCAAACGGACCCTTAGTGTATTGTCTATTGTGATTTGTGATTGTGAATTTATGAGATGTGTGCTAATAGTTAGTAAAGAAAAATAATGAAGCAACTAATAAATAATAATTAATAATTTAATTAATCAATACATTATAAAAGACAAACAAACTAAATTATGTTAGGCTAAACAATAATTAATAATTTTATAATTAATGAAACAACTATATAATAAATTATAGTTTTTAAAAGACAAATAAATTAATGAAACAACTAAACAATAATAATTAATAATTTTATTAATATTTCAAATGAACTTATAGTTTATTGTTTATTCTTTTGCTAGAATTGTGGACAAATATTTGATAAGAAAACCACAATATTTGATGGTTGTTGTTGTCAATATATAATTTTTTTTATATTAAATTATGTAATTTATGCTTGTTAAAAAACACCCTAAAAAAATTCCTGGAGTCGCCACTGAGGGGCAGCTCTTACAGGTTCAAGTTTAGGCACATCTTCTTCTCGTTAAAACCTTTTATATTATGTTTGGTTGAACTGGCGAGAGGAAGTAGAAAATGGGAAAATTAATGGAAGCTGTGGATTCTACACATTTTTTCAAATTTTGTTTCTGTCCGATTTGGAAGAAAAAAAAGAAATGATTAACTTTTTATACAAGATTACTCTTGTACCCTTGTAAAAGTATAAAAAAGTTCTGAATATTTTTGTAAAATTACTTTTAATTCTTCCTAATGAATTATTCATTTATAATTTACAAAAAATAAAAAATAAAATAATTTTTTAGCAATATTTTTTCCTTAGTTTTCTTTCCCTTTTTTTTTTTTTTTTTTTTTTTTTCATTTTTACTTCCAAACAAATACATAAATAGTATTTTCTGTCTTTTTTCTTTTTTTCCAAATCTATTACCTTAATTTTTTTTCCCTTTTCTTTAAACATAGTATTAATTTCAGAGAGTAATTGAAAATTTCACACCCCCTTCATAATATTGTATTATGGTGGACCTCACACACACAAAATTGTGATTGTGAGAGAATATATGAAATCTTCGGTGAAATTTACGATGTGACTAAAATTTTTCTTTACAGAGAGAAAGAAAGAAGGAACATGCACTACTTTTAAGGTTCTTTATGTGTATGTAAAAAAAATTTCCAATCCTTCTACTCAACGTGTATCAATCCACCCAGGAAAATGCTAGAGAGAGAGAGGGGGAGGGGAATTTCCAAGAAACCTTTATTATTTTGGCATGGTGCTTCAATCAGTGGTCATGTATGGGAATTTGATAGGTTTGATGAAATGATTAGTGTTGAAAATTGAGCAAAGTTGTCAAGAGCTGTGCGTGATTTGCGGAGGTCATTGACAGCCGATTGCTTTGAAGATAAAGTTAGTGTGGAAACTCACTGGAAACCACCACATGGTGACTTTTGTGGAAAGATTTTAGGACTCTTTTTTTTTTTTTTTCCTCTATTTCTATTCGCCAATTCCAATCACAACGTACCATAATCTAACAAAAAAGCCATGTTATTAACATGGAATTTATTAACGTGTGCTTTTTAAGGCATATATTAGTAAAAAAAAATTTTTTTAATTTTTTTATAAAAATTTGAAAAAGCTGACAAATTTTTTGTTAATTTTTAAACTTTTTAAAAATAAAGGGTTAATGTGTGCTCTAGGAATATTCATCAACGATGAACCAGACCCAACTATTAACATTATGAGAGTGACAAAAGTAAAAGAAATAGGGTCATTGGCGCAACTCCCAATAAATTTATGTGGCATTTGTTCTTTTTAGGTTACTTTTTGGCCAGCTAGAAAAGTTTCTTCTTAAGTTTTTATATTGTTTTTTACTGATATAAATTTTTTTTTTTCATTACCATTACTTTTTGGGAAAAAAATTATATATATATATATATATATATATATATATATAAATTTACTAACGTATGCTCTTAGGGCATATATGTAAACTACTTTATAAATTTTTTATGAAAAATGAAAAAATAATTCACTATTTTGACCAATTTTTTCAATTTTTCATATAATGCAAAATTGACCCTCTAAATTTCTTCAGATTTCATTTCAGTACTCTAATTTTGTTTTTGTTCATTTTAGTCCTCTAATTTTCAAGTTTATTCAATTAAGACTTTTCCATCAACTATTGTTATATGTTGTGGTTAATGTTTTAATTTTATAAATTTTTCTTCCAATTTTTTAAATTAAAAAAATTCAATTAATGATTAAAAAATATTTTTCAGGTTTTTTTTTTTAAAAAAAATTTAACAAAAGTTAACGAAAATGCCTTAATTGAATAAATCTAAAACTTAGAGGATTGAAATTAAACGAAAGTAAAATTAGAGGATTAAAATAAAATCTGAAGAAAATTAAAAAGTCAATTTTACATTTTAACCAAAATTAAATGATCTTAAAATTATAATAATCAGCTCGATTCAGTTTGGTACAATTACAACCTGTCTTGCAAAACCCAAGAATATCGGGTTGAGAATCTGAAAATTACTAACCCGAATCTCTTTTTTTTTCCCCCGAACAATGCTAATGTCAGAGAATCTTAGTCCACCAAAACATTGTGTTGTGTTAATTTCAAAGGGAGACTGAGAGAGAGTAGACTAGCATAACTTTTAAGGAGAACACTGTAGTTGTGGAAATTTCCAACCAATCCAATTCTTTGCCCCATCAAACACTCAGAGAGAGGGAGAGGACAAACAAGTTTGGCATGGTGTAGGAAATTTCCAACCCTTCTTTTAACGTTTGAGGAACAAGTTGCAGATCACGCGCATGTAGGAAATTTCCCAGAAACCTTTGTTAGAGCATAAAAGAGGACAAACAACTTCTTATCATATTGCTCTGTGACCAGTTTTTTTCTTTTTGCTAAATATTGTAACCCATTCATTATAAAGTTCTTTTTAAATTGCTTTTCGTAAGCTTTTTAAGTGAATTTTACATTACTTTTTGATCAACTATAAAGGTTTTTATTTTACATTACTTTTTGACTAGCAATAACAGTTTACATCATTTAATAAAGAATTAAATAAATCTTAACTCAAACTCAACTTGGGTTCCATATAAGATAGAAAATTAAATAATCTTAGAATTTTAATAATCAGCTTGATTCAGTTTAGCACAATTACAACCTATCTCACAAAACCCAAGAATACTTTATTATTGCCCATGTTATTCAAACAAATTTAAACATATTTTGAGGAGGACTTGAGTTTTAGGGAGTGTTTGGTACTATTGTTTAAAAAACAGCTTTCAGTATTTAAACAATATTACACGTATTTTTATACATTTTTTCACCCACACGTATTTTCAGAAAACAACAATAACGTTACTAGAAATCTCTTACCAAACAGCCCCTTAAGTTTCAAGAAGTGAAAATCACAACTGCTCTATCATTTTTCCTGGAATATATTTATGGTGAAATCACCGATTCAAAAAATTCTCCCACAAAAGTTGGCATACACCTTGTTTTTTAGTTGAGAAACAGAGAAAGGGA
This sequence comes from Quercus tomentella, assembly GCA_028535165.1. Classification (NCBI taxonomy): domain Eukaryota; kingdom Viridiplantae; phylum Streptophyta; class Magnoliopsida; order Fagales; family Fagaceae; genus Quercus; species Quercus tomentella. The sequence goes on from JAPQVY010000001.1 coordinate 31,076,533, forward strand.
TTTGCTTGTTGAAAAGAATTGCTATTCTCATATAAGATTTTGTACCACTGAAAAATTGCATTGTTGATCAATGGAATGATTAGTAGTCATTTTGAATTTAAAGCCATCCATATTTGATATTCCATGGGATTTGAGGCATGTATGTTGACCAAATAGCTATAGCCATTTACTGTAGGTTATCTTTGTCTAATGACAAAAATATTCCAACAGTGATTTCCTTTGTCAATGTTTGCATGAATTACCACAGTATTTCCTTTGTTAATGTTTGCATGAATATCAGTGTATGCAGTACTTGTTTGCGTTATTTCTCAATGCAAATCTCCAACATGTAATTCCGACGTGTTTACCAATGTTGGGGGTGCTCATATAATATTCACTTGTGTTAAGAAAAAAAAAATTCTTATTATATGTTGATCTTTCTGCAAAGCTTTTTTTTTTTTTTTTGGTGGGGGGTGGGGTGGGGGGACTTTCCACAAAACATTTAAACAAGCAACTATGTACTTTTGTAATAAATCCACCATATATCAGCCTTGGGTTTCATCTCTATGCACCGATATTTGTAGATAAAGACAAAATATAAAACATCATGGAATTTATAGTGCATAAGATATGTCAAAAGTCTTATAATTCAGTTGCGTTATCTACTCTTCATATAAGAACCAAAGTTTGAATTTCTTCTTCCCATTGTTACAACTATCGAATTATAAAAAATTAGTTTCTAAGAAAGTGCATGAGCTCAGAGGCTCTTCTAGTTTGAATAAAAGTTAATAATTTGCATCTATTATAATTTAGAAATATTTATTTTTTGGGTTTGACTTACCTAGAACATCATGGAATTTATAGTGCATAAGATATACCAAGAGTCTTGTAATTCAATTGCGTTATCTACTCTTCATATAAGAACCAAAGTTTGAATTTCTTCTTCCCATTGTTACAACTATCAAATTATAAAAAACTAGTATCTGAGTACGTGCATGAGCTCAGAGGCTCTTTCATTTTAAGAAAGGTTAATAATTTGCATCTATTATAATTTATAACTTTTTTTTTTTTTTTTTGACTTACCTCCAGTACTTTTTTAATTGGATATGTTCTTTTATTTTAAATATACAATAGCAAGCGGTAGTGGGTTTTAATCTCCAAATTTTATTTAATTAGTGGATGATGTGGCAGTTTCTCATTAAAACAAAAGGAGATTCCAGTTAAAAAAGTACTGAAGGTAAGTCAGACCTTTTTTAAAAAAAAAAAAAAAAATTCAATCAAATAAAAAGAATAAACTTTAAAGATAACCAATAACTATAATTTCCTTTTTGAATATGAAGGGAATTTTTGAACTACGTTATAAAGAATTTCTTTTTTGAATATTATGACTATTTCTAAATGAAATTACCTTTCATTAATGAGGGTATTTTTGAACCACGTAAAAGTCTGATTGAATGAGGAGAATTCTAGATAATAACGGATATGATATCGCAAAATAAACAGTAAATAACAAAAATTTTCAAAAAAACATATAAATCAATTATGAAGTGCAGATCAAAATATCTCACAAGTGTAGCAAATACATGGTGTGAACCAACACAATCTACACATTTTTTAGTTTCCCTCAAATAGGAATGATTTTCCAGTCGGGGAAGAAATAATCATACAGACCACTTCCAATTGAAGCTAATGAATCCCAACGGTTGTTTGAGAGACTATGGGGTGTTTGGTACACCCATTCAAACATACATTTTTAGTTTTTAAATAACATTACACGCATTTCTATATACTTTTTCACCCATACGTATTTTCACACATATTTTCACACATATTTTCAAACAACAAAACACATGTACCAAACACCCCATCATTCGGGAAAGTTTGACCACTCTGCAAAAAAATCACTAGAAAGAAATCCATACTCAAGTAGACTAGCTCTATATATAAAATAGGTGCCACTAGCAGCATCACAAGCTAAAGCTGATATTCTATCCAATAAGATGACAAATCATCATCACAATCTCATTAGACGATCCTTTCCTAAATTTTAAACTAGCACTCCAAAGTAATTTCCGAGTCATTGCGGGTGGGGCTAATCTAGGAATATCTCTGATGTCCTTGTTGTTTGGGTTCCCAAGCTGAGACATAAAAATAAAAAATCACGAAATTTTTTTAAAAGCAAATTGAAAGAAATGGGCAATGCAGAGTGAAGCTACGTTAAAGTGAAAGTTTCTAACCCGAATCTCTTCTTTTTTTTTTTTCCCCACCAAGCAGTGTTAATGTTAGAGAATCTCAGTCCACCAATAGATTGGCACAACTTTTGAGGAGAATACTGTAGTTGTGGAAATTTCCAACCAATTCTTTGCCCCCACCAAGCACTCTGAGAGAGAGGGAGAGGACAAACAAGTTTGGCATGGTGTAGAAAATTTCCAACACTTCTTTTGACGTTTGGGGAGCAGATTGCAGATCACGCGCATGTAGGAAATTTCCTAGAAACCTTCGTTACTTTGGCATTGTGTTTCAGTGCTTAGAAATTTGCAACATAAAAGAGGACAAACAACTTCTCATCATATTGCTTTGTGACCATTTTTTTTTTTTTTGCTGAATATTGTGACCCATTCTTCTTTTTACATTGCTTTTTACTAGCTTTTTAAGGGTACGTTTGGTACACTGAATGTAGATTACATTATGAATAGTAATCTTTATTACTGGGAATAGAAGACATTGTAATGGAATAACTATTACTATTCATAAGTTTGGTTGTTACATATGGAAAGCTTGTAAAAGATGATGTATAAGGAAACTTTATATTTTTGGAAATATATTAATTTTAAAACCTATTATATATACTAAGGAATAGCTATTACATCCATTTTAAAGAGGAATAGCTATTCTTCAATTTAAAGAATAGTTATTCCAATGTAATAACTAATCCATGTAATAAAGATGTAACCAAATGACCGAATTGCTATTATACATGAATAACTATTCCATTACATGAGCTATTACAACATACCAAACGTACCCTAAGTGTATTTTACATTACTTTTTGACCAGCTATAAAGGTTTTTATTTTACATTAATTTTTGACTAGCTATAACGGTTTCCATCAATTTAATAAAGAATTAAATGCATCTTAACTATTTTTCTTAGGGCAGAGTCCAGGACGGAGGTAGCTTGACTTGAGGCCCTCCCAAATTTTTTTTGAGAAAATATTAGAATATATACTATATATTAATTTTAATAATCTTGTTTTTTAAAATTACACTTTGTCTCTTTAATAATATCATTAATTGTTTTAAAAGTGATCTTATAGTCACAAATTTTTCTATAATATTTTTACAAACTATTAAGGTAGCAAATTTTTATTGGTCCGCCCATCACTTATACCACTTTTTTATTTAATAATAACTATTCATCACATTAGTAATTTATAAAAAAATTTGTAACTCTAGCATTTTCTTCTTTTTAAATACTATAAAAAAATCTATAAATTTAAATTTAAAACAAAATATACAAGCCCAAAAAAATTAGCCCAATAACAAAAATTACCAATAATGAAGCTAAAAAAATTAGGTTTAGTGTCTGTTTGGGAACGGCTTATTTAGCTGAAACTGAAAACTTTTTGCTAAAAGTACTGTAAATAAAGTTAAAAGGTAGTTAAAATAGTACAGTGGAACCTATAAATAGTACCAAAAAGTGCAATGAGACTTATAAGTAGTAGCAAAAATAAGCTGAATAGTAAAAAAAACTAGCTTTTTAAGCTAATGTCAAACACACACTTAATCAACCAATTTCACCCGAAACAAAAAACCCGACTTTTTAAAAAATTTCAAACAAAATAATTGTCCTTACCCAACAACGCGCATCAAAGTCATAAAAAAAAAAAAAAAAACACCTCAGTAGCTAAACCACCACATAGAACTAGCAACAAAGTCACCCCCCTAACTATAAGTCCTGACTCCGTCTTTGGAGCATATATATATATATAGGGTTAGGTTCAAATTACACCTAATGTATTTCTAAGCAATGTTACACCATTCAATATTTTTTTAATTAGATGTGAATTTTGACAAATCCACCGTTAGATTAAATTATCTTCATATATTCTTCATGCTTGCAAATTTTCATAGTGATCAAAGATTAATAACCATATCATCTCTCAATTGTTTAAATTCAATTTTTTGTTAAAATAATGCATAAAAGATGAGTTTATGGATCGAATAATAAATAACATCCAATTTATATGAAAATTGGTAAGAATGTTAAAAACATATAAAACATGAAATTCAACGGTGGGATTTTCAAAATATGAATTCTATAACAAGTTATTAGGTGGTGTAACATTACTTAGAAATACATCAAGTGTAACTTGAACCCAACCCATATATATATATATATATATATATATATATATATATATATATATAGGGATAATTACAGTAAACCCACCTGAGGTTTGGCCCGTTTGCGCTTTACCTACCCGTGATTCAAAACTTATCACTTTGCCCACCTGAGGTGCCTTCTGTTAGAGATCTGTTACCCACCTCTCCGTTTGCCGTTAGAAAAACACATTTTTAGAGAAAAACAAACATAACAAAGATAAAAAAAGTTAGGATTTTTTATTTCTTAAGAACTTCTATGAGAACAAAACACAGGAATAGCACAGATCAAATGCTCAATGAAATCGCTTTTAATCAGGAGGATGACGCAGAGGTGGGAGTATAGGACAATTCCTTCAATAAAGACTTCATCAAATAGTTCCTAACAATCCAATTACATGCTCCACACTTGGAAAACCCATTGAAACGTGGATTAGGAAGCAATTACAGAACCCAAAAAAGAATTCACAAAAGGGTTTATAAATTCTGAAACATTTCAAGTAAGCAAACGATATTAGTCCAATTTCACACTTTTTGATTCAACAATCAGCTCAAACTTCTGGGTTTGTTCAAATTTAAATTTAAAATTAAATAAATACAAAAAAAAAAAAAAACAACAAACAAACATACAGATCCAAAAACAAGAATCCTAGGTTTTTACTCCGAACCCTCAAGAAACTAAAACGAAAAACCAATGTTTCAGATTAAAGGCCGAAACTTTACGAAAACCCACATATGAATAATAACAAAAAACAAAGGAAAAAAAAAAAAAAAAAACGCTTGCCTGAGATCGCCACGTCAGCAGGTTGAGAGGAAGAGGGAGAAGATGAAGAAGAAGGAGGACGAGGATGTGATTTTTTGTGAGACCCCATTACTAGCACATACCGGACTCGCAGGAATCCACAATCTCCAACAACTATATTTATATGTATGAATTTTTTTATATTATTATTATTTATTAAAATAAAAAATAAAAAATTGTGGTGGGTGTGAGCTTTTTTTTTGATTGGTTGCAGAGAATGGAGGACAAGGATCAACAGGAAAATATATTTCTGGTAATTTGTTTTTTGGGATTTGGAATTTTTTTTTTTTGGGTTTGGTTTGGTTTGAATAAAAGTTGGAGAGATCTATAAAAAAAACAAAAATAAAAAAACAAATGCTCAATGAAATCACTTTTAATCAAGAATAGCATTTGATCTGTGCTATTGCTGTGTTTTGTTCTCAAAGAAATTCTTAAGCAATAAAAAGTCCTAACTTTTTGATCTTTGTTATGTTTGTTTTTCTCTAAAAATGTGTTTTTCTAACGGTAAACGGAGAGGTGGGTAACAGATCCCTAACGGAAGGCACCTCAGGTGGGCAAAGTGTTAAGTTTTGAACCACGGGTAGGCAAAGTGAAAACGGGCCTAACCACAGGTGAGTTTACTGTAATTATCCCATATATATATTACCAATAAAAAAATTTCACATTACTTTTTTTTTTAATTTTTATTTCACATTACATTTCTTTTTAATTTCAATTTTAGACTACTTATTAAGAGAATGAAGTTTCAAATCCCCCTCCCAACCATCAAATTATCAATAAAATGATAGTTATATTTTAAATATTTCACTTTAGTCCTTAATCTTTTAAGTGCACTTGCATTAGTCAATGTAAAATAACATAAATACATATCTTGTTCACAGCTATGTACTCGTATAAATTTACATGATGTGTAAAGACATTTTATTTATTTTCTCAATCCACTTTTTTTGGTTGGTTTGTGTGTAAGTTGTGGGTGTGTTTAAAAAGTGTTTAAATAAATGAATAATGAATATTATATCAAAATAACTTATAAAATAGATAATCTGATATATATATATATATATATATATTGGTGTTTTTAAAAAGTGATTGCATAAAAAAAATAGATTCTTATATAAAAATGGACATAATTTTTTTAATGATCTAATACAAATGCTCTAAGTTTGTTATGAGTTATAACAAATCTTTTCCTTTAGCTTTTAAAAAAAAAAAAAAAAAAACCTCTTCTACACCCACATGTACTTTATCTTTTTTTTTTTTTTTTTGGTTAAGCTGTTTTTTTTAAAAAGAAAAGAATATACTGAATTAGTTTGTTCTTGCTTTTTATTTGCGTAAGCAAAAAATGACTTTTAAATTCACTACGTTTAACTAAACCATTTGGCATTATAAAAGTATTTGTAGCTTTTAAGCAGATAAAGGTCCCAAACAAGGTAACCCTGGAATCAACTTGCTTATAAAAGGCCCAGTTGAAAAAAAAAATGAAATATTTAGAAAATTAAATTTTGTTAATGGAAAAGAAAATGGAAGATAAATATTACCTTAACAATAATGATGGCTATGACTCCAACGACAATGAGGAAGAGTAATGCCATAATACATTTATCAGTTGCAACCTAAACAAAATAGACGAGATAAGTATAAAACGACAACTAATAAGCAATGTATGACCAGAGCAGGAAGAAAATACTTTCAGAGAGTAACCTGCCTACTACTATAAGTTCCTTCACAAGTTGAGAAGCTTTCTTGATAGAGAAATGGATACAGTCCAGCTCATTAACAATTCGACTTTCCATAATTTGTTCAGGTTTTGATGCAAACTAGTGCAAGTGATGTTCAAGGCAGAGCTAAAAGGACTAGTATATTTTAGAACTACAAGATACAATCCAACATCTGTAATAAGACTCTTACCATATACAAGGAAATAGATAAGAGTGAGAGGAAATTAACCACGATCACACTTCAAAATAGCCTATGAAACCTATCCCTTTCCAACTCACCAAAATAAACAAACTTATTTCATAACAAAATCATCATCAGAGATAATCCAACCTTTTTTGACCTCTAAATATGGCTTGATCAGTCTCGTCCATCATCTGGTTTCCACTATCTACTAGCTCTTGATTTGTCATGGCTGCAAACATATAGCCACTGCCTCAGCTTCAAATATACTTCACAATTGAGAAACATTCAACATATAAAGTACTTGAAGAAACATAAATTGGTATGAAGTATATGAACATCAAACACAGGGCATGATTCCAGATAAAACTTAAAAAGTGTGAATTGGTTACTTTAGAAACAGCAATTTACAATTTCGAAACCATCAAAAAGTAGTTGACACGTAATATTACTGTAACACTGATTTAAAGATGCAAATGAGAGAGTGACATTTTCATATTAGACTAGTATTTAAGGGTTTAAAGAGTTACTTGCACCAACATATAGCAGCCATCCACGGTAACTTCATCTGTGATGCATATTACATTGATTCAATCACTAAAGTAGCTACCCAAACCAACATCACCATGAGGTATGTGAATCTGGCATCTTTTCAATTGATATAGAAAGTATTATAACTATTTCTGTTTGAAAAAGTTTCGAAACAAATCCACAAAAAATTAGAAATGTGTTTATCAGGTATCCCTAATCATCCGAGCATTACATCAAGAATGCATGAGCCATGTGCTTGTGTGACTGTTTAGGCCCATAATTAATTCTTATTTTAGCATGAAAGGCTGTCAAGAGTAGAGACATATCATTGAAAATTAGCACGTTGGTGAAAAACATGTAAACTTACACGATGCTTGCAAGACATTATCTTCCCTATATCCTTCAGTGCCCCCATCAAAGAGATCAATTCACTTGTTTTCAAGATTGGACACATTTGTATCCACAACAAATTGAAAACAAATCCTGAGAAAAGAATCAGATGCATTCAAGTAATTATTTAGTGATGCAAAAGAAATGATGTCAATACACACATGAGCCAATGAGCTTCAAATGAATGTCATACAAAAATATAATTTTTTTGATAAGTGTCAGACAAAAATATGATCACTTTAAAATTATCAAAATTTTTAGATTAAGAAGCAATACTGACTGGAAGACAATCCAATATCTAGACTTATCCAATAAGTACCCAACTCAACATAATTAAGCCAAACATTAGTCCCAATGAGTGGGGCCAACTCCATCAATCCTTCATTGTACAAGGTTGGCACATGTATCTTTTTTCTCCATCCTACCATATCTATCTCGGGTTTTAAATGAACCAAGTTGATTATGAGTAGTTTGGGCAAGAAAAAAAAATTTATGTACATTTATTTAGCAAATGAGCCAAACTCAAACCTAATTTAAACTTGACTATTAAACAAATTGAGCTCGAACATACTAATGTTCTTGTGAACAAACTCGTGAGTGTGAGACTTGATTTAAGTAAATATAATATTATATGTTTACATATAAAAATATACCTATATAACGCTAAGATTGGATTGTGAATGTTTGTAAACAAGCTCATTTTATTTATTAATAGTATGAATAGTCCATTTTATATTAAAAACTACATATAATTTATAACATTAGAAGATTGGTGAATCTAGTTTTTATAAGTAAAAACAAAAATCATTCTATCACTTAAGAAGCTTGTGAACAAGCTTGAGCTTGTTTGATAAGAAAATGGACCAAGTTTGAAAATATAATTTAGTTTGGTAAAAAGTTAGAGCTCAGCTTGTGTTCAAAATAAAATAAATGAACAATCTTGAACTTGAATACTTGGTTTGGCTCAACTCGTTTACAACCTACGTATCAAACATCAAGCTCTAAGCTCTCCATTCTATTTATCATTTCCTAATTTGCTAATTGTACTGATGTTATTTTTTGCCTCTCTACTCTTTTTGCTCCTTCAAAGTGATTAAATCACTCGTCTTCCAGGGGTATTTATTACGTCTTCATTGCACAAGGCCTAGCCACACTATGCTACTTCCCCTCATCTTGTTCACAATAGGTGCCAACCTCACTTTAAGTTTAAGCAGCAAAAATAATGTTTTTTTTCAACCAATGATTGGCACCTTATATCGTCTAATTGTAACTTTGAGGCCTTTGTCAACTAATGAAATGTGGAAAGCCTAGCAGTGTGCATAAATTCCATTACAACTATAAAACCAACATACCAAATTATGTGTCACGTTTGAGAAAGCACAAAATTTTAAGAACTTAATGCATTCACACATGATATGTTTACGGTGGATTTAAAAAATTACCTTTGTTATAAAATAATATAAGAAAAAATGCACGTCGCCAATTTGAATTAACTTCTCTTAAGCATTTAAATTTATTTGACAGAGGGTAACATAGAAAAGTGACAAATTTAATACTTGGTTTTCTAAGATTTGGCACTTAATTTGGGACACACAAAAAATAGTTTATGACAAAGGGAGCAACATAAAGTATTAAAAACCTAATTGTAAGAAAATGAAAATGCCAAAAATAGAGTTTATAACATGTCATATGCATTGTGGGTGCATAAATATTTTTTTGCTGCTTTAAGAACTGAAATAATGGTCAATTTTGACTGAAGTTAACTTCTCTTTAAGAGCAACATATGAATTCAACTCTTTGATCTGCATAAAGTATGAACATCATTCAGTGCACTTGGAAAGCAAGATATAATTAACTAACACAAAACAAAAATTTTGGGAAAAATTATAATATCTAAGGCTAAATAGAAATAAAGATAACAACCAGCCATTGACTTTTTTTCTCGTTCAACATCCTGTTAGTGTCAGGATCATTTCTACTCTCCAAATCCTTGGCCTGTCTGTCGAACTCTTTGATATTCCTAAAAAGACAAGACCAAATTATCTTTCTAATTGGGAACTTAAAAGCTGACAAAAAAGGAAAAGGAAAACACTTGTTATATATGCATCACTACAACTCTCACACCTGCATGGGATTCAGCCCATGAGCTTTCTTCCACCTCTTAAGGAAGGGAGGAGATGGCATTTGATACACAGAACGTTTGCAAAAGAAAAATGAAAAAACACACACACAACACACCAACAGCAGCATTACCACATACCCATCAGTTTTTGAACCTATGACCTCATTTACCATCCCGTACTTGTGGAAGGTAGAAGTGCCATTAGGCCCAATAGCCATTGGCTTAGACAAGGCATTTATCTCCAATCGCTAGCTTTGTTTAGACAACTTTCAAGCGTCAATTAGTAAAGTAGGACCTGTTCTTTGGGCAGAAACTACACATCCAAGGAGAGAAACAGTTGCACATTTGAGGAGTTTTGAGAGACCTATTGATCAATTGAAGTCTTTGTCGCTCTGTACATTGTTCGATTGATCTCAGACATGGGGTTTTACTAATTGTACTTCATTGTTTAATTCCAACTTTCTCTTAGATCATCTGATTGATTTGCTTGTATTTTTCCAAGGTGCTTTATGTTCATCATTGTGAACATAGAGTAGCCTTTTTCATGTTCAATAAAATTCTATACTTATCATAAAAAGTTAATTATATCTAGATCTTGAAAATGTACAAGTCCATGAACATAGTATTTACTGATGTTTCACAGGATGTTCATGGTATGGGAATTGGAAATGACATTTCAAATCTCAAGAATGCAAAACCTCTTAGAACCTTCATTCTTATGATTTGGCAGTTTTATTTTTGCAATATAATAAAAAAAAAATCAATGGTGAGACATAGCCATCTAGTTATAAGAAGATAAATATAACAACTGAAATACTGACCAGGAGATTTAAACAGAAGATTCAAGTTGAATTGGATTTTTCTCTTTTTGGGATAAGTTGTTTGAATGTATATGCCAAACCCTACACAATTGAACTATACTTGATTGTGTTTGATATATGAGCATTAGTCCTTTTCATTTAGATGGTCAACTTTTTGGAAAACAAAATGAGAGCTGCCCTACCAACATTTGAGCAACTAAATAGCTAGAATGGGGTGTAGAACTAGAATCATGTCCTATATTACATCAAAAAAATATTTGTGTTCCAAAATCAATGTCTCACTGCGAGGGGCAATGAATCTATAGTTTATACAACAAACATAAGCAATATGCAATAGCCCAATTTTATAATAGGCAAATTAAAATTAAAATTTTTTACTGCAAACAACTCTTAATGAATATGACAGCACTTTATTGAGGTTATATTTCCTTCTATTACAAACTAACACAAAAAAAGTTTATGTATGGTATGCGACAACAACCCCATTACACAAGCACACTATGCTTCAAGATTGGATCATTATCACCGTGTCATCATCACAAAAGAGATGGAACACTTGCTAGGTGATTCCATATGGTATATCCAAGGCACAAAGCACATATCTTGATGAGTTCCAGTTATCCAATTTTCACAAAAGTGAAACCAATCTATGGACCCAAACCTAATCATTTCACACACAAACAAACCATTTAATCACCATATTCTCTTATGTATAAGTATAATAAATAAATATCCTCATACTCCCCCCAGTGATCCAAAAAACTTATACTTCATATAATCATTAACACATTTATTGAGAGGCCCAGAATCATGACCCTCAAAAATCAGTTGCATGACGTTGTCTACATTACTTTCCTTCCCAAAAACAAACAACCCATCCTAGACTCTAATTCGTAGCACGCACGCAAAACACACCACTTCATTTAACAAGCTCCATCGTGGGTTCGTATTAGAAATTTTCAATGCTGCGTATAAATATCATATGCAAGAGCCTATGAACAAGAATTATATAACCAAACAAAGAGAAAGAGAAAGGTTCCATTGTGAAATACCTCTTACACTCGTGCACATGTTTTCAGTGAGCTCTTCCAACTGCCTACTCTACCTCTACCTATTGGAGTACTTAACCTTCTCCAACTTCTGAAACCCCGTTCTGTGGCATCATATTACACCGCACAATAATCATACTTTGCTATAAATAAATACCACACACAAAAATTGAATCCAACAAGTTTTTTCCCTCTTATTCTCTTTTCTTGTTTCACTTCTCTAGTTTATCTTTGCATGACTAGTTTTTGGATTCCTGGACATTCCAAAGTTACCAATGGAACAATAACAGTTGTAATTTCGTAATTTGCACTAGCCCAACCCAGGACTTGGTGAAATGTGGGCCCAATTTGCTCAACTTGAGGGATTTGAATTTATTTATTTATTTATTTTTTTTGGAGAAAGGAGGGATTTGAATTAGAGCAATGTTAGAAACACAGGTTTTGATTTATTATTAACTTCATTTTTATTATAGACCAATTACTACGTAACATCTCAATAATTGTAATTTTTTTTTTTTAAATTGTAAATTTTAATGTGTCACCAGAATTATTATTTGAATTACAAATCAATCCCCTTGATCATTTATCCTGGTCTAGTTACTAACACTATTATCAATCAGATTGTAATATTTTTTTCTTGTCTTTCTAATTTTTTTTTTTTCCCTCAGGTTCTCTACTTGTTGAAAATAAGCCGAGCTGTACATATGTAGCTCATGTTTGATTTGAGGAAAAAAAATCTTGTTTATATTTAGTTATTTAACAAACAAAGTCAATTGAAGATAATTCTAGTCATATCTTTCTGCAAAACCTTTTCTTTTTCTTTTTTTGAAAAATTACACTTTACCCCTTAAACTATATTTCATTTTACACTTATCTCACAGGTTATGAGAATGCACACTCGGTGTAAAGTATTACATGGGTAATAACTTAGGTGGTAAATGTACACTCTCACAGTTTAAAGGTAAGTGTTACGCAAGAAATAATTTAGGAGGGCAACTGTGCAATTTCATAGTTTAGAAAGGTAAGTGTAAAAATAACTATAGTTTAGGGGGATAAAGTGTAATTTTCCTCTTTTTTTTTTTTTTTTGACTTTTCAATTTTCACCAAGTATTTACACTAGCAGCCATGTGCTTTTGTTATAAATCCGCCAACTTCACTTTCATCTCTCTCTCTCTCTCTCTCTCTCTCTCTCTCTCTCTCTCTCTCTCTCTCTCTCTCTCTCTCTCTCTCTCTCTCTCTCTATATATATATATATATATAGATGAAGAAGACAAAATATTGAATATCATGGTTCATGGAATCCTTTTTTTAAAGAACCAAACATCATGGAATTAGTAGTGTATAAGATCTGTTAAAAGCCTTGTAGTTCAATAGTTTACTCTCCTTTATGAGAAGAACTAGGATTTGAATTCCTCCTCCCATTATTATAAGTTAAACCATGAAATTATTAATAAAAAAAAAAAAAAAAAGTCCCGATTATTACACATTAGTGTGTACAAAGTGTGTATGCCACATAAGGTGAAATCATGTTTTGAAACATGATTTCAAAATTATAACTAAAATCCTATTTTGAAAACATGAATTCTAACTTTGTGTGTACAGATATGTTTAACTAGCAACGATAAAAAATAGAGCATATGATATTGCAAAATAAACTGTGAAGAGGGTAAAAAAATCTAGGTTGACGGATCTCCATGAAATGGGCCTGACGGATCCATGTCCGTGGGCCGATAGAGGGCGAGCCCAACTTATGCAAAGGTCTGTTATGGACAGATCCTGCATAAACAGATGCAACAGGAATGGGTCAAGCACCCACGGGACAGCCAGAAACCCTAGATAGGAAATACTTGCGACATACACTTAACCACCATAGAATCCCAAGGTAAATGGAATCCTAGCACAAAAAGGATTCTGGAAGATACGCGCATTAATGAAGATCTTCTCTATAAGGAAATGTCTTGTCCATCACGTTTGGGACTATTTAAGCGGATTCCTACAAGGAAAAGACTTCTACATCAAGGAAGAGATGTCAACCTTCTACTATTATAAAAACCCTAATACCCTCACAAATCAAGATACGCATAATTTACCATTTTCTAGGACTCTAGAGTTGTGAGAATCTAGCTTGACCTTCGAAGGGTATTTGGCCGGCATCACACCGGTGCTCACTGTTAGGTCTTCTCTGTTTGTTGTGTAGGTGTCGTTACGAGCGTGCGAAGATCGTGTGACTCACTGGTGATATTTACGGCATCATCAAACAGTAATTTAAAAAAATTTATATATAAAAATAAATAAATAAATAAATTATGAAGTGCAGATCAGATATCTTACTAGTGTAGCAAATACAAGGTGTGAACCAACACAATCTACACATTTTTTTAATTTCCCTCAAATAGGAATGATCGTTTCAGTCGGAGAATAAATAATCATACAGACCACTTTCAAATTCCAATTGAAGCTAATGAATCCCAGCAGTAGTTTGAGAGACGATCATTTGGTAAAGTCTGACCATTTTGAAGAAAAATTACTATAAAGAAATCCATACTCAACTAGTCAACTAGACCAGCTCTCTATAAAACTGGAGCCACCAGCAGCATCACAAACTAAGCTGATATTCCATTCAATCAGATGCCAAGTCATCATCACAATCCATTAGATGACCCTTTTAGAAATTTTTAACTAGCACTCCAAAGTAATTCCCGAGTCATTGTTGGTGGGGCTAATCCTGGAATATCCCTGATGTCCTTGTTGTTGGGTTCACGAGCTGAGACAGAAAAAAGAAATTCACGAAAATAATCATTTAAGCAAATTGAAAGAAATGGGCAATGCAGTGTTATACCGCCAGCTGTTTCACAAGTTAATGGCTTTTGACAATCACATGAGATTGCAAAGAATGGAATGTTCTCGGTGATTAAGACACCACCTCACTATACAAGGTTTAAGACATGTTGAAATGAATAATATAGAAGCTCTAGAAGGGTTCTCATCTAAATATGACATCTAGAGGCCTTGAAATTGATACTTTTCTGGACAATACAGTTATGGAAACAACCAAGCGATTCATCCTTGAACTCAAACTTATGTGCAGCTTAAGTAGTTAAGTTCCAAAAATAATCTGTAAGTTCCAACTTTTTTTCTTTTTCTTTTTCTGTTTCTTTTTTTCATATAAATTTGTCTAAATTTTACTTGTTTTCAAATGAAACCGATCTCCACTAATTTTATGATCCAAGTCTACACCCATCAAACTATATTCAACTGATATAAAAAAAATTCAAATTATTGTTTCCCTCTATATATGTGGTGGACAAGCAATCTGAAAAGGAATTGAACTTCTCCTATATAGACAGCAAGTTGCAATCTGTGCATTGCCAATGAACATGAAAATCTGACAACAATTAGATTTTACTCTTCTACACCCTCATGCACTGTGTTTGTCTGCTTTTTCTCTTTTTAGTGAAATTATTATTATTTTTAAAAGAAAAGGATATACTGAATTAGGTTCTTTTACATTTTTTTGAGCAAGCAAAAAATGACATAGATTCACTACGATTAACTACACCATTTGGCATTACAAAAGTATCTTCCTGCACAGCTTTTAGGCAAATAAGGGTTAACCAAACAAGGTCAACCTGAGATCAGCTTGCTTATAAAAGGCCCAATTGAAGCATAAAAACAGGTTAGGCAATACTATATACAGTTATACACATTTAAAAATAATAGGCTTGTGTGCCTCCACAGCCAGAAAAAGGAGGGGGGGGGGGGGGGGGGGGGGAGGCCTAGTATTCATAATAATCAATATACATCTATATAATAAAGGGTCGTCATGGATTTTACTCCAATTTTTATCAGGTAGCACATGCAGAATCAAATATTTAGAAAATAAAATGTTGTTAATGGCAAAGAAAATGAAAGATAATTATATTACCTTAACAATAATGATGGCCATGACTCCAATGACAATCGGGAAGAGTAATGCCACAATACACCTATCCGTTGCAACCTAATGAATAAATGACTTTACTTATAAGTAAAGTAAGTAACAACTAGTGTTTAATATATGACAAGAACAGTTAGAAGGCACTTTTAGAGATTGACCTACGTACCAAGTTCCTTCACAAGTTGAGAAGCTTTCTTGATTGAGAAAGGGATAGAGTCCAGCTCATTAACAACCTGACTCATTTGTTCAGTCTAAACATAAATATAATAGACTTCCTTAGTTTCCATGGCATTGAAAATTTATGAAAGACTTTTTATGATGAAACAAAAGAAATATTGTAGGGCAGAACAAGAGAGAGAGAAGGGAAAGTGAAATTTGATGACTTAAAAACTGCCGTGAAATCCATTTTTTTAAAGCTGACAAATTACACACCTGAGCCTTGAGTGCTGCAGTCTCTGTTCCAACATTGGTGGTGTCTTGAACAGTCTACCACAAACCAGGAAACAATGATCATGCTTCAAAATAGCCTATGAAATGTATCCCTTTTAACTCACCAAAATAAAATAAAAAACTAATTTCTCAACAACATGATCGTCAGAGATAATCCAACCTTTTTTGACCTCTTAATGATTCAATTTAGTATCTAATTGAATTTAGAATCTTTAATTTTTGCACCTAATAATTCACTTGATACACAAATTTAAAATTAAATGAGACACGTAGCGCAAAATTAGATCTCAATTTAGAATTTAATTGGATTTTCTCTTAACTTTTGCTATTAATATATATATATATATATATATATATATATATATATATATATATATATGAATTGTTTTTAGTTATACAAAAAAAAAAAAAAAAGGCTCATAAATATAAAATCATTCAAAAATTATATTTTTTATCGTTTACTTATATTGAACTCCTCATTTTTTACACTAAATTAACTCATTTGACACAAAAATTAAAAAAAAAAAAAAAAAATTGATTAGATGGGACATATGGTACAAAATCAAACTCTAATTGAAATTCAATTTTTACATTGAATTAAACCACTTAGCACAAAAATTTAAAAACTTAGATTAGATCGGACACATGACATAAAATTAGATTCTAATTTAATTCCAATTTGAAATTTAATTAGATTTTCTTTTAAATTTACCTATTATTATATATATAGATTCCGCGGAAGATGGGTAGTATACCTTTTTTATGTGGTCCAGGCCCTTCTCCATAGTCCACACTTTTCACCATATTAAATTCTACTTCTTTTTTTTTTTTTTTTTTGGTATGGGTTTCAAACAAAATCCTTTGTCCTTTTAATTTTTTATGGTAAAATACTATTTAGGTCTCTAAACTTTATTAAAAGTTTTTCTTTCGTCCCTAAACTTTAAAAAGTTCTTTTTTCATTCCTAAACTTTGTAAAGAGTATTTTGAATAGTATAGAGACAAAAATAAGGATGAAAAAAAAATTCAATAGTTTAGGAATGAAAAATAAACTTCTAGTAAAGTTTAAGGACATAAATAAAACATTTTCAATATTTTAGGGATGAAATATGAACTTTTTAATAGTTTAGGGATAAAAATGAACTTCTTAAAGTTTAAGGATGAAAAACAAACGTTTAGTAAAGTTTAGGGACCAAAATAATATTTTACCCAATTTTTTAAATAATAAATTAATTTTTGTGAAAAAATAAAATATCAAATATATATAATTAACTACTAATAATTAATTTTGTAATCAAAATTAACTTATGAAAAATATGATTTAATTATAATTCTTTAGTATTTAATTTTTTTTAATTGTCTTGCTCCTTTTAGTTGTATTGTATTGTTTAATCCAATTTATTGAATGATCTAATGAATACATTATTAGTGCTTTTATTTATCCAAATTGAGACTATAAGATACTTTCATGGCTAAGTAGAGCTACAATAGTATATTTTATAAATCAGGTTCTATTGCTCTATGCTTGAAGTTTTTTCTTATTTTTATATTTTTTATTCTAGTTATTATAATTTTATAGATAGTGTTTTTTTTCCTTGTAACTATTTTTTAATTAGGAATGTCTACTCGAAAATATGCATATGAATTTGAAAAACTTAAAAAAGGAAAAGAGTAGAATAATTAATTAAGTCTCAAAAAGATTCTCTAGATAAATTTGTTATTAGTAATAAAAATGATGTAACATAAAATTTAAGTGAAAATCTCACAAATGAACAAGAAATTCATCAAGAAAATTCACAAAAAAGATTAAGTGGGTTAGTCATATTATCTATTGAAAAAAAAATGTTAAGAGGAAGTTGAATAAAAAATTTAATAAGTAACTTTGCATATAAAAAAGCAAGATGAATATATTTTAAATAAACAAATATTTAAGTAATATTTTAATATATAAAATGCATCATGTAATATTCACCTTACGCCCCAAATGCATAGTCGTTCTTTACTCAAGGTCCATGCTTGAAATCAAGGCTGTAATCAAATTGAGCCGAGCCAAGTAGTCAATGGCCAAGCTTGGTTTGCAGTACGCATAAAATATACAGACTCAACTTTTAGACCGAACCAAGTCACAAATAATGTTCAAACTCAAACTACTCAAAAAATTGTAAATATTTGAGCATGACTTAATTCTCAAACATAAGCTCAGAGGGTATGATGTGAAATGACCAAGGTAAACACATATTGAAATGCATGCCTCCATCCTATATTTTTCTTTTCTTAAACCCATATATCAAATATGAAGAAATCATATTCCAAAAAATAGAAATTTCAAGAAATAGATATAGTTAGCTTCTATAGTTTGGTTTGGCAGCGTGTGAGTCTGTGCGTGGTGCAGCTGAGGTGAGATTACAGAGAAAGGGAATTCGGCAAAATCGATTTTCTTGACCTCAGGCTTGGTAATGGTGCATTGAGAGATAACATTATTATACATTATAGAGAGCCACACTGTACGAGGAGAAAGTATATCATGTTTCGGTAATACCAATTCAGCATCTATTGAATTACAATAACAGTCTCTCTGTTATGTAGAAAAATGGGTTCTTCCTCCTCTTCAACAGTAGAAGTTGTTTGTCCCTTCTATACAAAGGAGAGTTTTGTTTTGGGTCTGTCTTGTTTGTTACTTTGTCTCTCCATGGATATCAAGCGTATCCGTGGAGCTTGTGGGGTTTGTTTATTGTGGGGCTGGGGAAACAGTTGTCTTTTTGAGATGAGTCTACTATACTTTCTACGTCGATCAACATGGAGGAATTTAGCCATGCAGATGGATTCGAGTTTTATGCCTGACATTTTTGCGTCTGTTTTTACGAATGGAACTCTCCACTCACACGGAAAGCTGTTCGTGATGCAAGGTGGAAACCGGCAGCAAATGAATCAGGTTTGGAGGCCGGTCAGGTAGCAGTTTTTCAGGCGGACAGGGAAACAGAGAGAACTGAAGAGAGAGACGAAATTAATGACATTAATGAGGTGGTTACAAGTGAGATTGATGATGGCAACACGTCACAAACGGGTGAGGATACTGAAGGGGGCAAATCGAGTAGTCCAGTGATTGAGTTTGAATCAAACTCTCCAGCTGTAACACGGGCCGGCTGATTTAATGGGGAGTCTTAATGAGATGGAGATTAATGAGGAAGGTGTTACTCCTCATAAGGCAATAATCACAGGATATTTATTTGATATCCAAATAAATCTGATTGAGGCAGAGATGGAAATATTCGACAATAATCACAATTCAAGGGGAGAAATGGCTAGGTCTTTCAATGCAATTACAATGTCTGATGCAACCCAATTTCAACCAACCGCTCAAAAGCCCACACACAAGTCATGTGACTCTTTAATGAAACACCCTAACACTTCAGCCAAACAAAAAACCCGATCATCCCTAATCCCTCGCATCCACTCAGAACCTGGGAAAAAAGAACTAGAATAACATATGTACCAAACCGTATGGGGAAGAAACAGACCTGTGAAAAGAGGGGAAGGCTTGATCATCCGGAGTTACCAACAAAACATAGATTGGTTTCAAAGGATGGGGAAACTAGTATAATCTCAATGGTGGAGGCTGTTAATCAGCCCCACCAATCTCAATGAGTTGCCTAGTGTGGAACTGTCATGGGCTTGGGAACCCATGTACAGAGAATGAGCTTGCGGAGTTGGTGCGGGTAAAAGATCCCTCTGTCGTGTTCTTAACCGAGACATGGGCAGATGAAGTAAGGCTAAAGAGTGTGTTGCGAAAGATTGAATTTGAAAATACGTTCATTGCCCCTAGACAGAATAGGAGAGGTGGGTTGGTGTTGTTTTGAAGAGAGTCTATGGATGTTACAGTGGAAGGTTCAGGTAGAAATTACATTGACGCAATTATCAACAAAAATAAGGAGGATGAATGGCGATTCACCGGGTTTTATGGTGAACCAGAGACACAACGCAGAATTGAATCGTGGAATTTACTTCGAAGACTAGAACAAAAATTCCAAATCCCGTGGCTCTATGCTGGAGATTTCAACGAGTTGACAAGAAGTGATGAAAAAGTTGGGGGGAACAGAAGAAGTCATAATAAGATGCAATTATTCTGGGATGCAATAGACGAATGTGGATTCATTGATCTTGGATTCACAGGCTCAAAATTTACTTGGAGAAAACACTATGCTAATTGTCAGTCAATTTAGGAGAGACTGGATAGAGCTTTGTGCATGAATGAGTGGCTGCAACAGTTTGGGTCAACTAGAGTTTTCCATCTTAATTGTTGCTCTTCGGACCACAATCCCCTCTGGATTGTTCTTAATGGTATGGATCCTCCACCTTTATCTAGAGCATTCAGGTTTGAGGAGATGTGGCTATCTAATGAGGGGTGTGGGCGTGTTGTTGAAGTTGTGTGGCATGATCAGGTACAATGTGATGCCAGTCACCAAGTAATGAAAAAGGTGGATAAATGTGGATCTGAATTAACCCTTTGGAGTCGCAGACACTTTGGGAATGTGAGAAAAGAACTAAAAGAGAAGGAAAAAAATTGTTGGAGAAGGCTGAACAGGTAGCAGTACACACGGGTAATAATTATCGGGTCAGAGAATTGAAGAACGAAGTGACGGAGTTGATGATTAAGGAGAATATGATGTGGAGATAACGGGCAAAAAAATTTTGGTTGATTGGAGGTGATAAAAATACGAAGTATTTTCACAACAGAGCCACTCAAAGACATAGGCGAAATAGGATTTCAGGGGTGCTTGACTCGAATGGTGTTTGGGTTACTCAGCAAGAACAACTAGCAGATGCTTTTATTGGGTTTTATTAGGAGTTGTTCACTTCCTCAAATCCGGTGATGCGTGAGGATGCCTTGAATTCAGTGCCAAACCTCCTTACCGCGGAGATGAATGCCTTATTGTCTCAGGATTTCATGGAATGGGAAGTGGAAATTGCTTTGAAACAAATGGCACCTCTGAAAGCTCCAGGACCCGATGGTATGCCTCCCCTTTTTTATCAAAATTACTGGAATTTGGTAGGATCTGATGTCACTCATACTATTTTATCTTACTTAAATTCGGCCACCCTTCCCCACCCCATTAACCACACATTCATCACCCTTGTCCCAAAAATGAAAAACCCATAGTCTATTAATGATTTTAGACCTATTAGCTTATGCAATGTTCTCTACAAAATCTTTTCTAAGGTTTTAGCTAATAGATTGAAAAAAATTCTGCCACAAATCATTACTGAACACCAAAGTGCCTTCACAAAAAAACTGTTTGATTTCTGATAATATACTTGTTGCTTTTGAAACTCTCCATAGTATGAAAAATCACAAAAGTGGCAAAAATGGTTACATGGCCCTTAAACTTGATATGAGCAAAGCATATGATAGGGTGGAGTGGTCTTTTTTGGAGGAAATTATGAGGAGGTTGGGTTTTGAGGAGAGATGGGTAAATCTGATGATGCTTTGTGTCAAAACGGTGTCCTATTCAATTCTTGTTAATGGTGAGCCAAAAGGCGAAATCCAGCCTTCTAGGGGTATCTGCCAAGGCGACCCTTTACCCCCATTTCTTTTCCTATTGTGCACTGAAGGGTTACATAGTCTCATTGCCAAAGCGGAGAGTGATGGAGAAATTAAGGGCTACTCCCTTAGTAGACGAAGCCCAAGACTAACCCATTTGCTTTTTACAGATGATAGTGTGCTCTTTTGCAGGTCAAATACACAGGATTGTAATAAGGTGTTGGAGATATTGGCTACTTATGAAAGTGTTTCGGGGCAACAAATAAACCGAAGGAAAACATCCTTGTTCTTTAGCAAGTCCACTACCGAGGAAAAAAAAGCAGAAATCAAGGAAGCTCTTAGTGTACTGGAAATTCTGCACTATGACACATACTTGGGGCTGCCTTCACTTATTGGAAGGCACAAGAAAGCCAGTTTTGATTATATAAAAGAGAGAGTGTGGAGAAAACTTCAAGGTTGAGAAGAAAAATTACTTTCCCAAGCTGGTAGAGAAGTCTTGATTAAGGCGGTTGTGCAAGCGATTCCAACTTATACAATGAGTTGTTTTTTGCTTCCACAAGGGCTTTGTCATGAAATTGAGGGGCTTATTTGAAAGTTTTGGTGGGGGCAAATGGGAGATCAAAGGAAGATTCATTGGGTGAAGTGGGGTGTTACGTGTGATCCAAAGTCCGAAGGTGGAATGGGGTTTAAAGAATTATCTCTTTTCAATAAGGCTTTACTAGCAAAACAAACATGGCGCTTGCTGCAAAATAAGAATTCTTTGTTCTATAGAGTTTTTAAAACAAGGTTTTTCCCGGATTGCTCCATTATGGAAGCAAAAGAAGGTCATGGAGGTTCCTACACGGAAGAGTATTTTGAAAGGGAGGAGTGTTATTGAAAGAGGTGCAAAATGGAGAGTTGGGAATGGTGAGTCAATAAAAATTTGGGGTGCAAACTGGCTGCCGACCACAAGCAATTTTGGTGTTCAAGGTCCCTTAAAGGCAGAATTCCAAGATGCAAAATTAAGTTCTCTAATTGACCCAGTTTCCCGTTCTTGGAAATCTCATGTTCTTGCTTCTGCCCTCAGCCCCACGGATGTAGACCTGGTTCAAAAAATCTCCTTAAGCCGTGGTCAGGCCGAGGATGCTCTATTCTGGCTCTATGTACAATCAGGTCAATACTCAGCCAAGTTCGGCTATTTTTTCCTCAAATCTGAGTCGCGGAGTAAGCCCACAACTGAAAACACCCAACCCATACAGCCAAAACCACCATGGAAACAGATTTGGAGCCTTTCATTGCCAAGCAAAATAAAAAATTTCTTATGGCGAGCATGTCGCAATGCACTGCCAACGAAGAAAATCTTGTGAGACGTTGTGTTATAATTGACCCAACCTGCACTTTCTGCACATCTCAAACCGAGGATGTATTGCATGCCATTTGGTGTTACCCGAATGTATCACAGGTTTGGGATGGCGATCCTCAATGGCAGACCCGACGAGGCTCATCACACTCGAGCTTCTCTCATCTGCTGTGCACAGTAATGGAGTCCGAATGCAACACTGAGTTGTTTGCAATGATAGCCTGGACTTTATGGTTTAGACGCAACAAGTCAAGCTTCTCACCACCTGGGATTCCACTTGAGCAGGTACTTCAACGTGCCTATGTTGGACTTCAGGAGTACCGGTCTGCCAACCAACCAGCTCGGCAACAACGACCAAGGCAGGTGGTTCGCTGGTCTGCTCCGCAAGCTGGGTTTTACAAAATCAACTTCGACGGTGCGTTGTTCAGTACCTTGGACAGAGCTGGTATAGGTGTCATCATACGGGACTGCTCTAGTTTGGTGATGGCATCTCTGTCTCAACAAATACCTCTTCCACTCACAGCGTTGGAGACTGAAACACTTGCAGCAGCAAGAGCTCTGGAATTTGCACAAGAACTGGGATTGAACTCGGTTATTTTGGAAGGTGACTGTGAAATACTCATTAAATCATTGACGGAGGATTCGCTATCCATAGCTTCATCTAGTCTTTTGATTCAAGATGTGAAATTTATTGCTGAATCTTTTCAATGTATTAGTTTTTCTCATGTTTGTAAGGAAGGAAATAAAGTAGCTCACAACCTAACTAGGCATGCACGTCATGTCACTGGTTTCTCTGTATGGATGGAAGATGTCCCATCTCATACCTTAGTTGCTTACAAGGCAGATTTGCCTATTTCTTAATATAAATTTGAAGTCTTCTTTCTCAAAAAAAAAAACTCAGCATCTGTTTTGGTATTTCTTACTCAATAAATGAGTGACACCTGTTTCAAAAAACCACATCAGACTACTCTAATAAATGATTAATTTATCTTACCAATAGTATAGAAGATTGTAATTAATTTATTAGAGTAGTCTGATATAGTTTTTTGAAACAAGTGTCACTCATTTATTGGGTATGAAATACCAAAATAGATGCTAAATTGATATTACCGAAATATAGTATACTTTCTCCCGCATAAGAGAAACAAAGAGCCATTTGAATGATTCTGACGAGGTGAGCACGCAGCTAAGCTGTAGACTCACAGACGTCTAAGGAGGGAGGCCTAAAATGAAACGTAGAGATGGGACAAGTCGTTCCAAACTAGGCCATAAGTATTTTTACCAATTTATGTGAAATATACTATTTCTCCAAGCCCATATAAGTTTATTATAAAGCCCATAGACAAGCTCAAGCTAAACTTATTTTTTATTCTTGAGCCTATTCATGACCATCTTTTTTTAATTGGCCTTACCTAGTTTATCAAACAAGCCTAAAACTATAGCTCACACTCTATTATAAATAAAGAAAAATAATTGGCGTGGGTTCCAGTTAACTCAACTAATAAAGTTTTTGA
Organism: Quercus tomentella; assembly: GCA_028535165.1. Taxonomy (NCBI): domain Eukaryota; kingdom Viridiplantae; phylum Streptophyta; class Magnoliopsida; order Fagales; family Fagaceae; genus Quercus; species Quercus tomentella. The sequence goes on from JAPQVY010000001.1 coordinate 31,101,284, forward strand.
TGGTTGTATAAGAGATCTAGGGTTCAATCCCCGCCTACACCAGAAACTGATTCGTGTCTTGGTCTAATGATAAAGAGCTATTATTAGAAGTGGACGCCATAGGTTGAAACTCTCTTTAAAAAAAAAAAAAAAAAAAAACATAATTGGCCTTTTTATTGAACAAAGCTTGAACATTTTATAGACAACTTGATTTTATTTAGAATCCTACTTGGAATATTCTCTTTTAGAAACTTTCAGCTTAATGTCCATGATTGGGATGTCTAAGGGTCTGTTTGGATACTGCTTATTGTTGAAAACTGAAAATTGAAAACATTGAAGCAAAATAATTTTTAAATGTGTGAATAGTGCCGTGGGACCTAGTTTTAAAGAAAAATTTGCTGAAATCCGTACTTGCGGGTTCCATGAACAATGCACGGGACCCACAGAAAAAATGCAGATGCCCAGTTTTTTCCTTTTCATCGCAATCCAAACTAACACTAAGTATGCGTCTGGATTGAGAGTCTGCGTCTCACGTTTGATTTTCAAGCTTTTTTTTTTTTTTTTTGGGAGAAGCATGTTTCTGTGACTTTATGTCACACCAGTGGGTCCCGTGTACTATTCACGAGACCTACAAATCTCTTTTTTCAACAATTTTTTCATTAAAAATGGGTCTCACGGCACTATTCACACATTTAAAAATTATTTTGCTATAGTGTTTTCAGTTTTCAGTTTTCAGTTTTCAGCAAAATAAGTGGTATCCAAACGAACCCTAAGTGTCATGCCCAAAAATGAGAAAAGAATTGTGGCCTAATCTTAAATTAAATAAACTACATTTGGATTCTTTTCATATATATATATATATATATATATATATATATATATGTCTGTGTGTGTATGCGCCCGAGCGCGTCCATTTGATTTCATCCTTTGATATTAGAAGATGATGTTTGCGTAGAGGTTTAAAGAACACAACCACCCCAGACGAGTTAGGTTTTGGTATCTCACATTAGTCTTGATTGGGATCAATCATTGACCGATACAAAACATAATTAAAATCTTTGGTTTCTAACCATTTTAGATGTTTCAAAAGTATTTTAGCCATTTTTAAGGTTTCAAGTATTTTGTCCATTTTAGAGATTTGGATGGTATTTAGTTATTTTGGAGGTTTTAGGATATTTGGTCATTTTGAATATTATGAGGTTATTTTTGCTCATTTTAGAGGTTTTATGGGGTACTTTGCTAATTTTATGTTCCTAAACATTTTCCAAAGGTTGAAGGTTATTTTGGAGGATTTAAAGATTTTTTTTGCCAATTTTGACATTGCAATGGTATTTTGATCATTTTTAGAGATTAAAAGGAGTAACATTGATGGTTTCGAGATATTTTGGTCATTATTTAGGTTCAAAAGTATTTTCAACCCTTTTTTATATTTGAAAATATTTTGATCCTCTAGAAAATTTCAAGGATTTTGACCTTATCTAAATTTGATAAAATATTCACTCCCATTCACTAGGCCACCCCAATTAATAATGCCTCCAAAATGCCACGCTTCCTTGAATTATATAACCATCTACAATATTAGAAATTGATATTTTTATTTAGTAGTATGAAAAATCTAAGGGTCATGCTAACCAGTGCCCTTAGGAAATTGGTTAACAATCCATTTTAGGAAAGTTTTGACACCACTTTTATGGGAAATAAAAAAAAAAAAACTGTCAAAACATTAATTACTTTTTTTTTTCTTTTCCCATAAAAACTTTCTTTAAATGGATTATTAACCAATGCCCTAAGGGCATTTGTTAGCATTTCCTAAAATCTAATACAATAAAGATCAAAGAGAGAAATCCGTTAAGTATATTAGTTTCTATTATAATTTTTGAAAATTTAATGCCTATTTTCTCAGTCACTAACTGTTTTTACTTTTGTGTAGATTCAAGTCCCAATGATGATATATTACTCATTAATTATTATTATTAAAAATTTACTATGATATTAACTTTCTAGGTTCTCCATGTATTTTTTTTTTTCCTTAAAAAAAAAGTATCAATTCATAATAATTTTACTATGCCTAAGAACATCCCCAACTCTTGTTATTGAATTTTGTTTAAAAACATACTCAATAAATTATTTTAACAAAAACAAACCACATATATTATAAATTATGTAATAATTAATAAATTTACTATTTTTAGGAACATACCTTGAAATTTGAATACATTTGGGTTTAATAAGTTATACATAGCATAAGAGTAAAGTAAATAAAATAATTTATTTACATAAATGTAGTACAATTTTTTTATAAAAAAAATTTAGAGGGGCTATTAGCTAAAATTATATATAACCATTTTTAAAAATATGAGGGAGGGTTTTCAAGAGTCAAGAGGGACAACCCTCTTGACTCTTGAAAACCCTCCCTCATATATACTATTATTGATGGGAGTGACGAGATTACGCCCCCTAGACGAAGTCAACACTCATGACGAGGTCATCCTGAGTGACGAGGAAACCAGTCATCACTGACGAGGACAGGAAAATCATTCAATATAGCCAGCCAGTAACTTGGGCAGTTACGAAACCAGCCAAGCAGACCGTTGGGAGCCTATTAAAAGCCCCATTATTAGGCGGGACCAGTGATCACTGACGAGGACAGGAAAATCATTCAATATAGCCAGCCAGTAACTTGGGCAGTTACGAAACCAGCCAAGCAGACCGTTGGGAGCCTATTAAAAGCCCCATTATTAGGCGGGAGGCGTTACTAAGAAAGGCATTAACATCACAAACGCCTAGCAACCAAAACCACATATATAAAGCCCTCACATTGACAACAGAAGGTACATACATACACTCTAAGAAACACCCCTTATTATTTTGCTAATCTATTTTCATTTCACAAAGTGCTTTCCTATTCTAACTTTGGCATTGGAGGCATTGTGGCAGGCACCACACCGGTGACCATCTTTGAGGATACATTCACACGGACCAGAGGTTGATTCCATCTGCCTAATTTTACTGACGAATTCACGCTTCATCAGTTTGGCGCCGTCTGTGGGGAACGACATTTTCAGATTCATATTTGAAAACGTAGTTTCCATCAACTTCTACATTCAGATGGAACCCAACCCAGATTCCACAGCTTTGGCCCAGCAAGTTCAAGCTCTCGCAGCCACCATTGAAGAACTCACCAAACAAAATCAGGAAATGAAGCTACGGCTTCAACAGGTTCAGCAGGCTCAACAAGTTGAGAACCGATCCAAGGATAACGTGGAAGGAGAAGGGGATAGCCAGAGGAGGAGCATTCATCAAAGGCCAATTACTCCGGACGAACAAAATTCGGACCTCCTTCGAGAGATGAGGAAGGAGATGGATGAACTGAGAAACACCATCAAGGAGAAGACAGACCGAAGCGTAGACAAAATGGTAAAGGCCACAGATTCACCCTTCACCGCGGCGGTACTTGAATGCCCCGTGCCGTCAAAGTTTTGTTTACCTCAGCTTGAGCCGTTCGACGGACTCAAAGACCCTCAGGATCACCTTAACACCTTCAAAACGACGCTAGGTCTTCAACAGACACCCGACGAGATATTGTGTCGTTCCTTTCCCACTACTCTCAAGGGAGCTGCAAGGGAATGGTTCACAAAGTTGCCGACATCATCCGTGGACAACTTTGGGCAATTGAGTAATGCCTTCTTGCATCATTTCATAGGGGGGTAGCGTCCAAAGAGGTCGGCGGACCACTTACTCACCATTAGACAGGGAGAGAAGGAAACCCTAAGGTCGTACGTGAAACGTTTTACTCGCGAGACTCTAGAGGTGGACGAAGCTGATGACAAGGTACAGCTGACAACCTTCAAAGCAGGACTGAGATCCAGGGATCTTATGGCTTCACTGGCGAAGAACCCCCCAAAGACGATGGTAGAAATGCTCCTGAAGGCACAGAAGTACATGAACGCTGAAAATGCTTTAGCAGCCATAAGGGATGTAGAGAAGCCAGGAGACAAGGCAAAGAAAGAAGACGACCGTAGGGGTCAGAAGAGAGAGCGCCTAGATCGTTGGAACAATGACGGGAATAGGAGGAGAGATGATAAAGGTCCTCGAACGGTAAGATTTACTCCTTTGGTTATGCTTGTTGACAAAATTTTAAGGCGAAACTACACTATTGGTCCTTGAAGTTTACCATGTGTGCGCAATTGGTCCCTCAAGTTTGAAGCAAGCACAATTAGTCCCTTAAGTTTTAAAACTGAGCTGTGTCGGTCCTTTTACTAACTGTTGTTAACGGTGTTACTTATGTGACTAACGGAACAATGATTTGGTATTTTTTTTAATGACGTGGCATGTTTTTAATTAAAAAATTAGAAACTAAATTTACGTGAGAAAAAAAAAATCACTGGTACCAAATTAAAAATTTTATTTTCTGCCTGTTGTAAAAACCCAACGAGGGGGTTAAAATATCTTTTCTCTTTTACCAAAAAAAAAAAAAAAATCTTTTCTCTCTCCCTCACACTATTCTCTTTGTTCTTCTTTCTCCGAACTCTCTTTTCTTTTTCATTTTCTTCTCTCAAATCAAATCAATGTGCAAAAGCAGGGATTACCATCATCAATACATGATAAAGTGTTATACACAGCAAGTGCGAAGGAACCAAAATGAATTGCAAATTGTCAAATTGTCAAGATTGAGAAGAAAAAAACGGTAACTAAACTTGAAAAAGAGGCCATTGATATTTGGGCACTCTCAGATACTCCAACCTGCATCAACTAAATATGCAGGAAGACCAAGTAGATATGAATCACTAGAACCTTTTGCAGAAGATATCCAATTTAGCGGGTTCATTGGTTTGAATTATTTGCCTAGTCGGCCTCTTGCCCATGGTGGTCTTTGGTGGCTGGGTTTTGTGATGGCTGGGTTTTAGTGGTTGTTTGATGGCTGGGTTTTGTGATTTGGTGGTTGTTTTGTACCGGTGGTGGCTAGTGGTGGGTTGATTTTGGGTTGGGGTTTACGGTGGTGGCAGGTGAGTAGGTGATGGTGGCTGGTGGTGACTATGGGTTTGCTGGGTTTACAGTGTTTGTTTTTTTTTTTCATTTTGGTGGTTGAGTGGTGTTGGTGGTGTTGGTGGTGGTGTGGCTGCTGTGAGTGTGGGCAATGGGTTTGTGGGGGGAGTGAAAGATCACCGGTTGCCTGATAACTCTCTCTCGTTGTGGGTTTTTACAACCGGTAGAAAATAAATTTTTTAATTTGATACCGGTGATTTTTTTTTTCTCATGTGTAAATTTAGTTTTTAATTTTTTAATTAAAAACATGCTACATCATTAAAAAAAAATGTCAAGTTATTGTTCCACTAGCCACGTAAGTAACACCGTTAACAACAGTTAGTAAGAGGACTAATATAACTCAGTTTTAAAACTTAAGGGACTAATTGTGCTCGCTTCAAACTTGAAGGACCAATTGCGCACACAGAGTAAACTTCAGGGACCAATAGTGTAGATTCACCAAATTTTAACGCAGATCAAGGACGAGCATTGTCTCAAATGGCTAAGACCATTACACTCATCCCCCAATGTCCGTGACAAGAACAAGTACTGCCGATTCCACAAAGATCACGGCCACAACACGGAAGATTGTAGAGACCTAAAGGAGCAGATAGAGGAGTTGATAAGGAAAGGGAAATTACAGAAATATGTGAAGAAGGGAGAATATAGTAAGTTCAAGGACGGTAATAAGAACCAGCATGGGTCCTCTTCCCAGGATGACGACCACCCATCCCAACCTCCGCAGGATGTGATCGGGGAGATAAAGACAATTACAGGAAGGCCATTCTCAGGAGGATCCTTTAAGTCCCTCAAGAAAGCATACCAGAGGCAGGTAAATAGTGTCCACACAATACCTCCGTCTGAGCAACGACGAACAAACCGGGACATGTCCTTCAATGAAGGAGACGCCAGGGGAGTGAAGCAGCTCCACAATGATCCTTTGGTCATAATGCTGAATATAGAGGGATTCAATACCAAGAGGATCCTCGTGGACAACAGTAGCTCCGCAGACATCATCTACCTCCTTGCCTTCCAGCAGTTGAGGCTAGATCCAAGGAGACTGCGCCCCTTTGACTCTCCCCTCGTCAGCTTCAGCGGAGACAGGGTATACCCCAAGGGCATAGTGACGTTGACAGTGACGGTGGGGACCTACCCGGTGCAGTTGACCCGTCAGTTAGACTTCCTAGTGGTGGACTGCCCCTCATCCTACAATGTCATCATTGGGAGGCCCACGCTTGACAAACGGAAAGCGGCCATGTCCACCTACTGTTTGAAGGTGAAATTCCCAACAGATAACGGTGTCGGTGAAGTAAAAGGAGATCAAGTTCTGGCCAGAGAGTGTTATCAAGCCGTCCTGGCTGCAAAGGAGAACCACACATGGATGATTGAAGAGAAGGACGAAGACGAGATGGAAGCCCTGGAAACAGTGGAACTAGCTGAAGGAGAAGTGAACAAGACGACAAAGATAGGGATGACGCTAAGCCCAGAGATAAGAACAAGACTTATCCAATTCCTTAAAGAGAATATAGATGTCTTCGCATGGGGCCACGAGGACATGCCGGGCATAGCTCCAGAAGTCATCCAGCATAAGTTGAATATGGATCCAAAGCGGAAGCCCGTCCAGAAAAGGCGAAGAGTCATCGCCCCAGAACGAGATCGAGCAGTTACAGATGAAGTTACCAGACTATTGGCGGCAAGGTTCATCCGGGAAGTGTACTATCCTGATTGGCTAGCAAACGTCGTCCTAGTGAAGAAAGCAAGTGGAAAATGGAGGATGTGTGTAGACTTCACAGACCTGAACAAGGCGTGCCCAAAGGACAGCTTCCCTCTACCGAGAATAGACCAGCTTGTGGACTCTACGGCCGGGCACAAGTTACTGACGTTCATGGATGCTTTCTCAGGATATAACCAGATAAGGATGGCTAAGGAAGACCAAGAGAAGACTGCCTTCATCACGAGTCAAGGACTCTATTGTTACAAGGTAATGCCTTTTGGATTAAAAAATGCCGGAGCTACATATCAGAGGCTGGTGAACAAAATGTTCGACCAACTGATCGGAAGGAACATGGAAGTATACGTGGACGATATGCTCGTCAAGAGTAAGGAAGAGCTCACACATCTGGACGACTTGAAAGAGACGTTTGCCACCCTCAAAAAATACCAGATGAGATTGACTCCAAGTAAGTGTTTTTATGGAGTAGCTTCAGGGAAATTCCTGGGATTCATGGTATCCCAAAGAGGAATAGAAGCAAACCCAGAGAAAGTGCAAGCCATAATCAACATGGCGTCACCCAGGACTGTCAAGGAAGTTCAGAAACTCATAGGAAGGATAGCAGCTTTAAACAGGTTCGTCTCCAAAGCTACAGACAAGTGCCTACCCTTCTTCAAGACCTTGAAGCAGGCTTTCGCCTGGACCGACGAATGTGAAGCAGCGTTCCAGGACCTAAAGCGTTACCTGAGTAGTCCACCCCTCTTACGCCCGTCCAATGAAGGGGAAGACCTATACTTATACCTCGCAGTGTCAGCTTCAGCAGTAAGTGCAGCCTTGATTAAAGAAGAAGGCACGAAGCAACTCCCAGTTTACTACGTCAGCCAAGCCTTTCAAGGGGCTGAGTCCAGGTATCCACGAATTGAAAAGATCGCGTTTGCATTAATAGTAGCCTCGCGCAAGCTAAGGCAATACTTTCAGGCAAACCCCATCCTCGTAATGACGGACCAACCGATCAAGAAATCAATGAACAAACTTGAGGCAGCCGGAAGAATGGTCCAGTGGGCGATTGAACTTAGTCAATTTGACATCGAGTACCATCCGAGAACAGCAATCAAGGCACAAGCTCTGGCGGACTTCATCGCAGAGTTCACCCTTACGGACGAAGACAGCATGACCACCCCCGACGGAGTTGAGAGATGGACAATACAAACTGATGGTTCGTCAGCCCAAAGGAGGGGGGGAGTAGGGGTCGTCATAACCACCCCCGACGGAGAGATGCTCAAGTATAGGGTTCAACTGAAATTTCCGGCTACCAACAATGAAGCTAAATACGAGGGGATACTAACTGGATTGAGGCTTGGAAAGGCACTTGGAGCTAAGAACCTGTTAATCCAAAATGATTCAAAGCTAGTGATCGGGCAGATCAGAGGGGAGTACGAAGCGAAGGAAGAGAGGATGCAAAAATACCTCAGGCTGACGAAACATCTGACTCAGGAGTTCGATACAGTGGAGTTCGTGCAAATCCTAAGAAGCCAGAATATGGGGGCAGACGAAGTCTCAAAGCTAGCATCGTCAGAAAAAGGGGAGATTAGCATGGATTTGGCGATAGAAGTCCAAAAACACCCCAGCATTGAAGAGGTCCCAACATTTACCATCCAGAGCACAAACAGCTGAATGACACCCATAATGTCTTTCCTCCAGGACGGGCACCTCCCTCAGAACACAGAAGAAGCTAAAAGGATCAAGAAGAGGGTAGCCAGGTTCACGATCCTTAATGACGCCTTATACAAGAGAGGTTTCTCCATGCCTTACTTGAAGTGTGTCGACGAAGAAGAAGCTAGATACATACTGGAAGAAATCCATGGAGGAGTTTGCGGCGACCACGCCGGCCCCAGATCCTTGGTAAACAAGGTAGTACGAACAGGTTATTTCTGGCCGACTATGTAGGTGGACGCTATTGAAATCGTCAAGAGGTGTGACAAGTGCCAGCGATACGGGAATGTACAACAGCTTCCAGCAGAGAGATTGACGACGATAGCCTCCCCGTGGCCATTTGCACAATGGGGGATCGACATCGTTGGCCCACTACCCCAAGGTAAAGGTCAGGTAAAATTCCTACTAGTTGCTATTGATTACTTCACAAAATGGGTTAAAGCAGAGGCTCTAGCAACAATCACCGAGGCAAGAATTCGGAGCTTTGTGTGGAAGAATATAATCTGCAGGTTCGGGACTCCCTTGACGATTATATCAGATAATGGGAGGCAGTTCGACAGCCAAGGCTTCAGAGACTTCTGTTCGAACCTTGGAATCAAGAATCAGTTCTCGTCCCCGGGGCATCCCCAGGCAAACGAACAGACGAAGGTAACGAATCGGATGCTGCTCAAGATTATCAAAACCAAGCTAGACGATGTGAAGGGTGCCTGGCCAGAAGAATTACCTAATGTCCTATAGGCTTACAGAACCACGGCAAGAACCCCAACAGGAGAGACCCCCTTCAGGCTTACCTATGGCACTGAAGCGGTAATCCCGGTCGAAGTAGGAGTAACAAGCGTCAGACGAGAAATGTTCAACGAAGAGTGCAATGACGATGAACTGCGACTCAACCTGGACTGTCTGGACGAAGTAAGAGACAAAGCCTCTAGCAAGATGATGAAGTACCAGCTGAAGATGGCCGAATACTACAATAAGAGGGTTAAACTCAGACGACTAGACATAGGAGACCTCGTCCTGCACAAGACCACCACAGCAACTAAAGACCCTACCCAAGGAAAACTGGGTCCCACATAGGAAGGGCCTTACCGGGTCATTCACTACTCAAGACAAGGCAGTTACCACCTGGAAACCATGGACGGACAAAGACTCCCCCGACCATGGAACATTGAGCATTTAAAGAAGTACCACCAATAGATGTAACAAACAAATATACTCATTCTTGAAATTAATAAAAGAGTTATTCATCTAATGTCTTTGTGTAAGCAGGTCTAGTCAATCGTACAGCATGCAATGACCAAGTAACAAGATTCCGCATTGACGGATGTAAGTTACTGTCGATACCTTGAATGGGTGAAGGCCACAGAATGGCTAAGTAACAAGATTCCACCTTGATGGATGTAAGTTACTAACGAAGCCACAGGCATAACAAAACCCCTTAAATGGATATAGGCCAAGTAACAAGATTCCGCATTGATGGATGTAAGTTATTGACGAATCCATAAACCTAACAAAACCCCTTAAATGGGTATAGGCCAAGTAACAAGATTCCGCCTTGACGGATGTAAGTTACTAGGGAAGCCACAAGCATGACGAAATCCCTTGAAAGGGCTAAGTAACAAGATTCCGCCTTGACGAATGTAAGTTACTGATGCAGGCAGAATCTTTTGGCGGGCACAAGTACCGACGAATCCATGTAAAAAAGAAAGGGAGAAAAAGAAAAAGGGACAAGAACCTTACAACAAATCAAAATAAAACTCAAGCTGTACTGAAACCTCTCTGTAGGATGGTGAGTTGTAGACTAAGTATCAAATCAGTGACGAAAGGAGGGAAAGGGTCACAGTTGAAAGTTTTGCTAAAGGCGAGATACGGACGAACTCAAAGCACCACAAACATGTCAGGTGCCAACAAAGTACAATCATCCAAGCAGGTAAGTGCGAAATCATAAAGTCAATTAAAACCCAAAAACAGCGGGCAATTATCCTTGTTCTTTCTAAAGACCCATAAACACTGGGCCAAGAAACATTGTTCCCAAAATAGGAAAAAAAAAAAACTGCTATCAAAAAGCCCAAAACATAACGGGCACACACAACAGATAAAATTTTTCACAAGTGTCAAGTCCGGGCGTCAGTGGGAGTGTCACCAGAAGGATCATCACTAACAGGAACGTCACCAGATGGTGTGGTATCGCCAGGAGTCCTCTCAGGGGCATCACCTTCAGGGGCCGAAGACTGGGCAGCCTCGTCCATCGCCATCACCTGATCAACCACTTCGAGGTCTAGGCTCAGCAGGTCAACTCCAGTAGGATGCTTGACGAGGTACCTCCGTAGAAGCTCGAAGCCCTTGAAATACCAACTGAAGAGCACTGTGGAATACTCCTCAGTTTGCTGGAAGGCTTCGACGGACCTAGCAGCAATGGTTTTGAGCTTTTCTTTGGCTGCTTGAAGCTGGTCGTCCTTCTCCAGGTTTAGCTGACGCTCAACCCTAAGATCGGCATTTAAGGCCTTGACGTTTTCCTTCAAAGTGGTAGCTTCGTCCATTGAATCGATAAGCTTCCTTTTCAACGTGGAGTTCTCCTTCTCCAAAACCTCCATCCTGGATGCCAGAGACGCCACCTTAGCCTCTTGAGTAAGACACTCTGAAGCAAGGTGGAGACTCTCCCTCAACACCTGGTGAAGGAAACTAAGTTCGACAACAACAAAAAAAAAGAAAAAAAAAAGGAGGAGAACAAAGAAAATGCAGAAGTATTTTACCTGGACAATCCTGTGCTCGTACTGACTCGCAACTGTGTTGAGTGGCACCCCGGAAAAGACCTTGAGGTCCTCAGCATTCACAACACCGTGTGCCCGCTCCACGGCAATACCCTCGTCATCCCAGACGAATGAACCAACTCTCTCCTTTTCCCTCTCCTTACCCGACACTCGTGCTCTTTTGGAAGAAGGGGTAGGGATCTCCTCAACTGAGGTAACCGGAGAAGCCGTCCTTACGTTCTCAACTCCGGAGACGATGGGAGTGACGTCTATAGCTGGGGGAACGGACGGACCCTTCCCCATGACGCGGACCACCTTCTTCCCAATATTCGCCAAAGGCTCGTCCTTCTTGGACCTCATCTTGGCGTACATGTCCTTATTAAACCTGGTCGTCATCTCTAAAAAAAAAAAAAAAAAAAAAAAAAAAAACTTAGAGATGCAAGTACACACGAGAAAATCAATACTGACGAAGTCAATACTTACTCTTTTTTTCCTCAATGTCGATGTTGCGCAAGACGTAGGGAGATAGGTCCGAGCCTAAGCAAAAGACTGCAAGCGTCCATGGGTCTACAAGATCCTCCCAACTTTCAATCGAATTGGCGTATTCTATCACCTTTTCAACACGACCCTGGTACTTGCTTTTTAACTTGGGACGTCTTTTAACTGCCAAAGAAATGACCAGAGGGGTTAGAGACGACCACATAAACAAAATGAAGATTAACAGACAAGGAGAAACATTGACGCACCTAAGTTTGGGGTTCCCCAACGACGGAGCAACCTTGGGATATCACCCCAAGCCTCGCTAGAAGGGGTCTCAAAATCGTCCCCGAACATGAAAAAGAAACGAGACTTCCAATACCTGAATGACGAGGCTAAACCCTTGACGATCCTAGTCCTCCTCGCCCAAGGGACTAGCTCATAATATCCATACTCTTTTGACTCTTTTAGACGGTAAAGGTAGACGAGCTCACTCACCTTGATCATATCCTCGTTAGCGGCCAACCATATCTCCATACAGTTGATCACTATCCTCCATGAATTGGGCATAAGTTGCCCGGGAGCAATACCAAAGTAACCTAAAAGCTCCATCACCAACGGATGGACGGGTAGCCTAAGCCCACAAGTGAAAGCAGCCTCGTAGAAGCATACCTCACCAGGGAAGAAGTGGCAGGCCCGATCCTCACTACCGGGCCGACGAACACGAACCCGCTCAGGAAACTGAAATCTATCTTTGAACCTAGCCACAATATCAGCGTCCAGCCCACACGCCTCCCCAAGGGCGTAAAAAGCCCTAACTGGACGAGGGGCGGAGACGGCCGTATCACCATCCACTAGGCCTTCGCTGGACGACAACCCAGTTTCAAGTTCGCTAGATCTCACCTTTGACATCCTCTTCCTTTCACCTTCAAACCAAGCAAGCGACTGGCCTAATATTGGAGATAGCTCCCCTAAAACTACACTCAACCCACAACCTTCAAAAATAAAGTCTCCAACCAAAGGGAGAAAGTCACCGGAAACACCCAAAGCTGCCCCCAAGCGAGCAAAAAAGAAAGAGACCGAGGGGCAAGCTATCCTAACCTCAGAAGAACTGACCATGAAAAGGGGAATAAAATCCTAAAAACCCGAAAATCAAACACAACAACAGAAGCAAAGGGCAAAGAAAAAATCAGGAACTCATAAAAAGATTACGAAGGAAAGGGAACAAAAGAAGAAGAAAAGAGGAGCGTACCTTGAAGAATAAACGATTGAAGCCAGGAAAAATCCGAAGAGAAACGTCGCCGGAGCAGGATCAGAACAGTCGCAAGAATAAACAGAAAAATAAAACTCAGAGCAAATGATTAAAGTGAAGGAAAAGAAAGTTTTGAAACCAAGACCCAAGAAAACTGAAAAATAGCGGGAAACCCAAGGGTCATGCCATTAACGCCCTCAATCAGCACGCACCACGTGGCCACATTGCGTGTTGCGTCGCCAGTACGCATTAAATTCAGAGCAGAACCCCAAGAGTCACAGACAACTCAGGAAAACTTTTCATCTTCTATGGTCCTCATGACACGTCACGGACGACCACAGAACCTAGGGGGCAACTGATGGGAGTGACGAGATTACGCCCCCTAGACGAAGTCAACACTCATGACGAGGTCATCCTGAGTGACGAGGAAACCAGTCATCACTGACAAGGACAGGAAAATCATTCAATATAGCCAGCCAGTAACTTGGGCAGTTACGAAACCAGCCAAGTAGAACGTTGGGAGCCTATTAAAAGCCCCATTATTGGGCGGGAGGCGTTACTAAGAAAGGCATTCACATCACAAACGCTTAGCAACCAAAACCACATATATAAAGCCCTCACATTGACAACAGAAGGTACATACACACACTCTAAGAAACACCCCTTATTATTTTGCTAATCTATTTTCATTTCACAAAGTGCTTTCCTATTCTAACTTTGGCATCGGAGGCGTTGTGGCAGGCACCACACCGGTGACCATCTTTGAGGATACATTCACACGGACCGGAGGTTGATTCTATCTGCCTAATTTTACTGACGAATTCACACTTCATCAATTATGTAAATATTTAGATAAACTGGCACATCAAGATTTTTTTTTTTACTTATCAACAAATACATATATAGAAATTAAAACCCCCACACCGCCACCGCCCCCGCCCCCCCCCCCAAAAAAGAAAAAAGTTTTAATTCCGTCTCAGAGAAAGTGATAATGCAGCGGCCAAGGCCCAGCAACTCATGAACTTGGTTAAAGGGCCTTAAGTCAAGACTATTTTACATTGGACCAATTAATGTATAACCTAACTTTCCCAAATATTTTTTTTTTAAATGAATTAAATTGACTTTCCCTAACACAATACGCAACTACCCTTTTGAGGTTGACAAGTGTAATGGTTCTCGTTGCAATACAATTCAAAATTGTAAAAAACATGTCCACCCGACAGACTTTTATCCGAATGAACTAGTTGGATAGAAAAGAACAAGAGTCACTTCTTCACAATTAATGTTTGTTGGCCCATGAATTGATTCCATGAATATGCTGTATACTGCATACTAATATAAATAAATGGCCTTATCAATGCAAAAGATTCCCTTAACCAAACAAGGTGGTGCCTGCAGCCTGCAACTCTAGACTCTACACTTGTTCGTTCTCTACTAAAATAGAGCAGATGACGATAAAGGCTGACAGTTATAAAGCATATCTTGCAACAGGGATTGATGCACCATGTGCAATTGTTCCTATTCTTCTCACAATAATTTTTTACTTCTTTACTTTTTCACTTTTTAGTGTATTCCTCTTTTCTTCATCTTCTTCTTCTTTATTTATTTATTTAAGATTTGAGATTGAAAGTTACAATTTTTTTTTTAACTCTCAATCCAACTGTTAAAAGCACTTGTAATAGTTACGTGATCTCAATCCCAATCCGCATCATCCTTATTAAGTTTATTTACACACAATTCTTCTATTGGTATCAAATTTTTTTACATTAATGTGTTTGAACTATTATTTAACAACATGCAATCCCAATCCATTCTAAGTTTCTCATATAATTCCTCCATTCATATGAACCACATAACACGGTGTCATAGGGTCAATTTTTCACTCAAATTTTCTGCCTGTGATGGCCCTAAGTCCCTGACATAATCTCAGCCAACACCATACACACACTGCAATAACACTTAGAACAGATTATCTAGAGACGTTTAAACACACAACACACATAATATTTACAGGAAACCGACCCCCAACTTTTATTACTTAATCTCAAGTACAAAGGAAACCCTTTTACAAGCCTAGAGAATTACATAGAATTTTCCCAAGGCCAAATACACTCTGCTGTTGACACCTCCTTAGGGTTAAATATACAGAATAAACTGCTATGATAGTTACTGCCTAGTAACTGTTTGGGTCTTGGACAATCTACCACTTGTGTTCTGACTTAGAACACCTTTAACTGATGCTGTCTTGGCCTGCTCTCTATGTTTCCAGCCCCTACACAATAGGTCTAATTATCAGGAAAGCTAGGAATTGCTTGGTAACTGCCTAGTAACTGCCACTGCACATGCTGCACATGCACAGCCCATATCTCAGCAAACCATGGGGCTCTACCCATCCTCCAGCAGCCCACATAACTTGTTCCCACACGTTTTGGAGAGGCATGGCCCGTGCTCAAGGCCTTCCATCAGCACTACAGCCCACACAGCATGCCCACATGTAGCATACCCATATGCAGTATATAAAGTAACTACCATTAGCCTACTAGCACTTGTCCATGCATTCAGCCAGCCCCCACTAGCCCAATAC
Organism: Quercus tomentella; assembly: GCA_028535165.1. Classification (NCBI taxonomy): domain Eukaryota; kingdom Viridiplantae; phylum Streptophyta; class Magnoliopsida; order Fagales; family Fagaceae; genus Quercus; species Quercus tomentella. The sequence continues at coordinate 31,116,772 of JAPQVY010000001.1, forward strand.
CTTGCACACAGCATTCTATCATCACAGCAGCTCAGCCTTGCCTTGCATTCAAGCCACCAAGCCCACACACAAGAACCAGCAACTAAGCCACCAATGCCATGCACCACCACATAGGGTCAGCACCACCTGCTGTTGCCCATTATCACAACCATCTCTGCCCACCATGTCCCTTCTCTGCCATGGCCTTAGGGCATCATGTGGAGCAAGGTGCCTCCACATGCTGCCCCTCATCATTGCTCATCAATCCAACTCGAGTAGGGAGACTGGGCTAGTCGCCCTCAAAGAGCCCTTAGGAGCATCACTAGTCAGGCATGAGGAGCCATGAGTGTGTTGAGAAAACATGAACCCAAGTGATTGACTCGATGCTGCCTAAGCACCCTCATTCCCCATGCCATCATCAGCAACACATAATGCTCCTAACACATGGGTAGCATACAATGATTCAGTTATTCTTGCATGTGAAATGGTTCATCTACCCACAATTAAATTTTAAAGGTATTCACTTAAATGCAATAGGCTTGGTGGCCCATGCTCTTCCACTTGTTTCCGAAACAAATTTTTTGGACACCACATTTTGCAATTTCACATCTCAAGAGTAAGGTCGTAATTTAGCCGGTTAATTTTCAATTACATCACTTTAAACAAATCTTGAAATCTTAACCATCAAAACAACGTGTGAGGGGATCTAATTGGATTAAAAGATATGATGCAATCAAATTTAATGGTCATGATGCATCCAAATAATTGAGTTTGATCACATATTATTATGGACCATTGATTTTGATTGGTCCCATGAGGATTCAATTTAAAACCAGTAACATGTCATGATCTTATTGGTTAAGACTAAAAGCAATGGTAGAATTGCCATCACTCAATTAATCCGAAGTTCAAAGCAATAATAATCCCTTTATTTTTTGGTGAAAATACTCTTTCAAAGGGATGATTTAGTGATAATTAAAGCATGTAGATTTTGAAATTGAGTTAATTGAGGCTTATAATGCTAAAATAAAGTTAATTTATAGGGCTTTTAATGATAATTGTGCTGAAATTCTTTTCCAAAAAATGACATCTTCTCACTATTTCACTTTTTGAAGGGTTTAATTTTTTCTAGAAATTAGACATCCAAGGTTTTAATTTGAGCACAATAATAAGGTGATTCCGGTAGGAAATGATTGAGATGTGATTTTTTTTTTTTTTTTTTTTAAGTTGACCCTGTTGGTTGTTACAGGAAGAACCTTAATGCACTAGCCCTCCCTAACTTCGAAATTGTGTCCATATTCATGATGTCCTCTCATCACATGTCAACTCTCATTAAATATCCTCCACTCCTCCCATTCTAGAATCCTCCACGATCTACTATAAAAAGGACCTTCCTTCTTCATTTTGAAACACACAAAAACATCCTCTCTTCTTGTCTTCTTGAGACTTAATATACTTAGTGAGTCTCACTCTCCCTCTCCTATTTCTTCTTCTCATCCTCTCCCAAAATTTAAGGAGGGTAAGAAAGCTTGTCATACCTTGGTCTTCCTTAGACTCAAGGTAATAAGTGAGCACTCCCTCCCTCCTTAGGACCACCATGAGCCTCATCTTCCACTGAGTAGATCTTGCATGCAGGTATATTCTCTTCCATGAACTTGTTTTTATATTTTTGTTATTTTAATTTAAGATATTAAGCATGCTAATTGATTGTTTAAATTCTTTGAATATACTTGAATGTTCTTGATATGCTTGAATGCGTTATTCACATGCTCATGGTTGTTTATCACATGTTCATGCATAGCGTTAGTTCTGATCTTAAATTCACATCCAAAATATGAAAAATATATTAATTTCATAGATTTCTCAAATACTTGGATCTAAAATGTCACTGTTCACACACATTCATAAGAATTTATTTTTCAATGCAAATGTAATGATGGATAAATGGAATTAGGGTTTATCACATGCATAAATATTTAAATCCAAGAAATTAACATTCCACATTTATTTTAAAGCAATAAACATGCAATTGAATGATAACACGTTGATTGTATGGATGATGTGACATGATCATTGGCCACCATAATCTAGAAAAACTAGTTTCACTAAGTAAGGTGGGTGCCTAAACGCTTTCCTATCTTGTAATCTAGCCTTTGAATTTAGATCAAGAGTTCTAGATTAGTTCCTATATCCATGTAATTTTTAATTCTTAGAATGTAACTAGGAAACAAAACTATGTATTTTTCTTAGATTATATCTATGAACAAAACCATGTAAAAGCTATTTAATATTCAGAATTGATGTACAATAGTTGCAATCAATAACATGATGAATTTTTCAATTGAGATTTTTTTTTTTTTTTTTCAGTAATTAAAAATAAGTAGTGACTCTATCATAAAAGTCTTAATCTAGAGGGAAATGTAATTAGTTGAACCACCATTTTAAGAGGCACCAACATGAACCCAACCATTCCCATGAGTTTGGCCCAACTAACAACTTAGTGGGCCAGGGCTCAGTCTATCACAAGTTTTGATTGAAAAAAAAGGGCTCCTTGGAATGCCGAATATGCACTAATACATATGGAATGAGACACAAAATTCACAACTTATTGATGTATAAGTTGTGATCGATGAAATATTGTTACTTTTATCGTAGGTCTATCACGAATATCACTTTTTATTGTGTACCAATCACAACATACTATCTATTTGAGAATCTTAACTTAGGTTCACTTTAATGCAAATGTTAATAATGCATTACCGAACCAAAGAACGTTTTAGTTTGTTCAGAAGAAACGAACTAATTAGGTTTTAATTGATACCGGTATACCATTTAAAGATTACTTTTTATTAGTCAAAATCCATATAATTGCATTTCAGTCAAACTTAGAGTGTATAATTTGGATTTTAGGTTTTTATTAATAAATATCATTCAATGCTCCTCGAAAGTCCAAATGCATAATTTGGAGATTCATTGAACAAGCATTATTGGGTTCTTCTTCTTCTTCTTCAATCAATAATGACATTGTCCTATTACAATAAACAAGCATATTTTTACTTGGACCAAACTAAAAAAAAAAAGGATCCATAGGTGAGACCATGAGAGATGGAAAAGGTTACTTTCCAAACGAGTTTAAAGAGAAATCTTTCAAAATTCTCATATATCTTTTTATTAGATGTGAATTGTGAAACTCTAACTATTGGATTACTTGTTTTTATAATATCTTCCATGCTTACAAAATTCCAAGAAGATCAAAGATCAATAACTATGTCTTCAATCAAATGATTAAATTTCAAGTTTTTGTAGTACAAATGATGCGAACCTCAATCGACATGTTTTGAGACCCAACAAATAATATTGAAATATTTTCCCAAGAAAGCTAAAATTCAGATTTTGATAGAAACCCTAGCCCAACGTTTATAAATGAAACGCGAATCAAAGGTATAAGTAACAGACTTCGACCCAATGATTATAACTGAATCATGAACCGAAGGTATGAAATTTGAACACCACAAGGAAGAATCCCTGATAAGTTCACGATTCTTGAAGAACCAAGAGAAGAAGCAAAAACTCACGTTTTTCTGATTTTTTTTCAATGATCTTCTATTACAATGAGTGCATGCTATTTATAAGACATGATTGAAAATAGGAAAATATAAAAAACATACTAAATAATAGAAGCTTAAATTAAAGTTGATTTGGTCTGAAATTAGTAGCTCCAAAATAGGAAAATAGCTAAAAAACGTTAAAATAATAGACGCCTAAAATTAAGGTAGATTTGGTCTGAAATTAGCAGCTCCAGAATAGGAAAAATATCTATTAATTGGTATGGAGCTGGAAAATCAATTAGTCATTAATCCATTCCATAAATCATGTCCAATTGAGCCAGATCAGCCCTCAATAGTTTGGATTAAATTTATTACGCCTTCATCTTCCTTTGGGCCAAGCTTGGAATGTCCTGTGTTAAAATCAGCCTAAATCTCTTGAATCAGCCCATTAAGTGCTTCTTTGATCTTCTTGGATCTTGCTCTAGTAATAGGTCCAACTGGAACATGCAATAGATCCTTTAATGCTTGTTGATTCTCATCAACAAAATTATGCATAAAAATAAGTTTATTAATCGAATAGTAAATAACATCAAATTTGAATGAAATTTGACATGCGTGTTAAGAACATAAAGAACATGTAATTTAATGGTTAGAATTTAAAATTTTACACCCAATAAAAAATATAGGAGGAGCTTGAAAAGTTTATTTGTCTGTGAAAGAGTTCCCCATAGGAACAGATTAAGTTGAGTAGCAATTTGAACCCATAAGCACCCCTACTTCTTATATTCATGGTAATTTTGCTCTATTCTATCCACAATCACTATTTTAGTGTCCAATCGAGCTATTTTTATTTCTTAGAAAGGCCCTACAAAGAATTACTGTGAACGTTACACCCCCCCCCCCCACATAAATAGTGATAGGCCAAAAATGTATTGACCCATTGTGATTAAATTAATTGATTAATTAGCCAAATTTATTAATTAATCAAATTAACATGCAAAGCGCGTGGTAGCACAAACTAAGTGCAGCGGAAATTAAATTGACACGGTGATTTTTTTACAAATGGGGAAAACCAACATGGCAAAAACCCCACCGGGTGATTTTAAGGTCATCACTCCCGAAATTCCACTATTATCACAACAAGCGGTTACAAGTAAAGGAATCTCAGTACCTTATACCAACCTATAGTTGAACTCTTACCCCAATACCCAATTGGACTTGTTCTGTAGTGACAATTTCTCCTTTTGATGCACGACTCCCAAGTACGTGACTAACCAATTGCGCGGATCCCAGTACGCGACTTCAATCACCAACTAGAGAAGGTTGTTAGCTGCAAAGTTCTTCAGTTCATCCACATGATGAAGATCAAGAAGATGCTTGGTCACAAAACCCTACGGTGCACAAATACAACAACTTCTTCAGAAGAGATGAACTAGGGCAAAACTTTGTCTTCGGTCACAATTTACTTGAACAGACTTTTCTCAAAGCTTGTGCAACTTGTGAACTCTTTAACGGCCCTTAAAATAATCCTTTTATATGTTTAGGGTTAGGAGAAAAGAAGTTCCAAAGACACATTCACGGATTCCAAGAAAATAGATCAGAATTTCTGATTCTTTCTTAAACCTCGACAGATAGGAGGTGTCGAACAGCTGTCGAGCAGCTGTCAAGCACACTAAACAGCTTCTTAAACCTTGACACATGCTAGCTGTCGAGCTTTAATGAACTTGCACTTCTTAGCTTGTTTCTTGGACAGACTTGATGACTTCAACACTTGATCTTAAAACACAATTTCTTGAAGTATTAAAAACACCTAAATCTACCCAATTACAAGTAAAGTGTGTTTTGTCAAAGGATTAGTCAATTACATAAAATAGTGACATATGTTCCTAACAAGTGAATCACATATGTCCTAACAAATAGCTTTCATCAGCTAATTTTTTAAATGAAAATCTATTTCAAGCTAAATATTTAATTTTCATGAATCTAAAAATAAATATATTGAAATTTCATTTAAAACCAATTTATCATTGTTTAGGTAATGTTTGGGTTGAGAAATATAACATGCCTTCCAACATTCTTATAGGGAAGTGGTCTGACCAATTCCCCTCTAGGGGCGTGGATCATAGACCCACAAAGGGAATTAGTATCAATGGGGTAGGCCCAATCCAAAATACATAAAGGACCAAGCCTAACCACGAGCTTGGGGATCCACCCCATTGAAGCTCTGCACAAGAATACAAGTTTGAGTTGACAATTTGTACATCTCAGTTTTGATAGCGAAAATGTCATATCAAGATATAAACACAACTTAGATGTCCAAAGCCGAGGAATCAGAGGAGGTGACGTCTAAACTTAGCAATAATAACCTCCGCATTAATTAGATGTTCCTACCTAACATAGGCTACATTTATTACTGAATAACTGGCCTGAACAATGCTCCACACCTATTATCCCATTCATCCTCCTTAAAAGGGGGAGAAGATACTTGATAGGACAAGTTTCTTCAGACCTCCATAATCACAACTCACTACTGAAAGGAGGATCAATTAATATAGGTAGAACACCCCCCCCCCCCCCCCCCCCCTCCCATTTGAGTAGGGGTTCAGAAAATAGGAGTAGATAGAAAGCAACATTGTACTCATTTATCCATGATTTTGTGTAGGGCAGTCCAACCTTCCATACATATCAATTATTTATTATTTTTATTTCCTTCTTTGAACTCTCTCATTGTAAACTCAAAACCCATATATAACAAATTAATTTTGACGGTCATATTTTTGTGAACTCATCTATCTCGGGAAATTTGACTCATACAATCCTAATTCCTAGGAATGTGAATCTAAATCTCCAAAAAAGTAAATATCTAGATGTCCAAGAATGTAAATGCTCAAATTTGATTTTATTATGGATTTGATAAAATTATCAAGAATGTGAGATCTCTCTGTTTGGGTTATTCTTGTGAATCGTATAGTTATTATTTATTCTTTCCCAAAATATCCTACAATGTTAAGTGTATTGCCTATAACTTATGAATACAAATTCTTTGTCTCATTTTTTTGTATACGGCTTTATGCTTCACCAATCATGGTATACCATGTGTTTGAATATTTTCCATTTTAAACTTTGGTTATTTTATAAGGAAAGCCAAATGAAAACATATCAAATTAGAATTTGTGAAGTATAAAATGGAACACAAAAATGGTATAGTGAAGTTGTGTTCATAACTTTTATGTTGTTTTCTACAAATAAATTTCAAGAAAAATAATAAATGTCTTTAAATAATAGTCAAACCTTAACACATACAATACCAAAATAATTATTTCATTTTTTAATGGTTTATCAAGGCATCATGCATTCACAGCCAAAACTATTTATTTTCTTAAAATACTAAATTCCAAGTAGGAGATTAAAATCAATCAAAAATTTTTTTTATAGGTGAATATATCATTTTTCAATAAAATATTGTAAAGTTGTGATTTACAACTATGTTTTATGTTGGCTTTATTCCATGACAAAAAGTGTTGTAATTGCTTTAATCTTGCTCCTTGTATTTTGTGAGATTTTATTGTATTGGATTTAGTATTAAGTTGGTGAAGAATCAAGCTTAAATGAAGAATCAGTGGATTTCGCGAGAAGCTAACTCGCGAGAAGCTTGTGAAAAGCTAACTCGCGAAAGAGTCACGTGAGGAGCACATGACTGGAAGCTGAAGAATCGTGCCAGGCTGTCATTTTCGCGAGTGTCTCGTGGGTAAAGCCTTCTTGCGAGGTAATCGCGAAACATTCTGCCTAGAGGTTTTTAAGTGTGACTTTCCTACCCTTCACCCATACTATATATACCCTCATTACCCACAAATGTAAAGGAGGCCATTCAGAGAGAAAAACCCTAGATAGGTTTTCTACAACACATACACTCATCTTTTTTAGAGAAAGCTACCCATCCTTAGTGAGAAATCATTGTAGCCTCTTCTCCATCCCTCTTCCATTGTCATACCTTGAGAGGAGATTTGTATCCAAACACAACCTACACCTATTCAGAGTGTAGAGAGTGTTTTGGAGCTTAGGAAGCTTTAGAGAATTGCCAAAAGAAGCCGGTAAGGCTTGGCAGATGCAATCAGGTGTATTACAGGATTCGGAAAGCTAGATAAGACACGGTTCCGAGAAGCCTTGTTGGAGTAGGAGCTTGGAGGGCTTAGGTACATCGGGTAGATTAGGCTTGGATGGTCTCTTGCTAACCCATGTATCCCAACTGATTGTTTAGTGAATCAATTACCGCTTGGAGGGCGGCGGAGAGGTTTTTCACCGAATTCTTTGGTTTCCTATTCGATAACACATCGGCGTATTATCTTGTGTTTGCATTAGAATAGCTTGTTTGTTTATCCGCTCGCATTTACTCTATTCCGCACTTAGTATTTAGTTAGAGTAAAATCAATCGAGCTGTAACTTTAATTTGGGGGTCTAAATAGCTCTTGTGTTTTCACACAATTTAGAGCATTCAAATATCAAGAGGGCTATCACAGTTAAGTTCGAAGCAATTACCCCTATTTGTAAAGTACCCCTTATATAAAAAGAAAAGGAAGGATTAAATACATAAAATAAACACATTATTTAGAAAATTTATATTTTAGTTAGTCAAAGATTATTAAATTGGATAATAAAATTTTCTAACCTTTTATTAAAAAAAAAAATGGACGTATAGTTATAACCTTTAAAATATATAACTTTCTCAAACCATGAGAATATGGGATATCAACATTTTTAAAGGGGAATCACCACAACCTAGGGGTGTGCGCGGTTCGGTAAGGGCGGTTTTTTTTTCAAATTTGTTACCGAACCGATAAAGATCGGTTTTTTCATAATTGGAACTGATGCACACTGCCTAGGGTCGGTTTTCCAACCTATAGCGGTGCGGTTTAGTCGGTTTGGTCGGTTTGAAATATTAAAAAAAACTATTTTTTTAATAATAAAAAAATTGGGCTTTCAAGCCCAATATCAATATATCAACCTGTTCAAGAAATCTGTGCCAAATAATGTATTTTTCATTTCATAATGATCACATAATGATCCAAAATTTCAAACCTGTGCAAAATTTCACATAATGATCCATAATGATCACATAATGTTCCAAAATTTCAAAACTGTATTTTTCATTTCAAACCTGTGCAAAAAATATGTTCACATAATGATCCAAATTTTTTCATTTCATTCACCATGCAAAAATATTTTGAAATTGCCTCAATAAGTAAACTAACTAAATAAATAACTAAAAACTAACTAAATAAATTAACTAAACTGAGTCAACACACCAAAAAGTAAAAGCTAAATTAAATAAATAAATAACTAAAAACTAACTAAATAAATTAACTAAACTGAGTCAACACACCAAAAAGTAAATCTAAATTAAATAAATAAATAACTAACTAAAAACTAACTAAATAAAAACACAATAATTAAATAACTACAAACAACTCACACTCATACCGTCACACGAGTCACACCGTCACACACACAACTCACACTTACACGCATAAATAACTAAATAAATTAACTAATTGAGTCAACACACTCACATGCACGCCTTTGTCCAATCTCCATCTCTAACTCTAAGTCTCTAACTCACTTCCTTACTGAACATTGAATAACAAGAAGTCAACAACTCACACAGTCACACTCACACGCACAACTTCAAACAAAAGGGGGCATCAGAGCTACTGCTGGCTTACCGTGGTTTGCCGCGGGGAGCTGTTGCTGCTGCTACTGCGAGGCACAACTCAGGCCGACGAGACCGCGAGCGAGAGGCTAGAGGCGAGGCGACTGGGGCGAGAGCGAGAGAGAGAGTTAAGGGTCCCAGGTGTGAATAGAATGAATTTATAGTGAGGAATGTGTCTGAAAACCTACATAAAACGATGCCGTTCTGTGTGTGTGTGTGTGTTTTTTATTTATTTATTTATTTTTTTAATAATAACCCAATACGACAACGTTTTACTAAAAAAATTTAAAATAGATACACACCTAAACAATGTTGTACCCCTAATCTGAACTGAAAATATTTCTCTGTTTGTATCGGTTCGGTTCAGCTCTACTCCGTGCGTGCTTTGCGTCTCCGATGTCCTCACCGCACCGACATCGGAGCTCCGTTCGCGTTCCGATTGCCGGCATCGGCTCCGTCGGTCGGTGCCAATGGCGGTGCGGGAGGGTCGATGCCGGTCGGTGTTGTCGGCTCTGGTTATAGTTTGCACACTCCTACCACAACCCCAAAATGAAAATTCAGGTTTCCTTTGAGATAAGTTCAACCAAGTATAAGAATGCTTAGGAGAGATTATATATTTACCATTAAATGAACCCTCTTCGTTTCAAAACAATTAGAGAAGATCCAGATGATCGAAAGATGCGTAATATTGTTCCATGGCCAATGCTTAAGAAAGAGTGAATTTCAAGCCTAGAAATTTTTTTCTTGTCCTTTCTATCTAAGAACCAAACAGCACTTAGAGGCTTTTACCAATTTCCCATTCCTCTCTCATTCTTCCTGTGATCCATTGGAAAAGTGTTATCCCACTGCCTGTGATCCATTGGAAAGATAACACTGACTTGTTTTCTTTCCCTCATTCTTCCTGTGATCCATTGAAAAGAGTTTCCTATGCTTTGCTAGAATCATCCATCACGATCATTTTCACTAATTCAATGGAGAATTTGAGGCACGTATTAAGCCTGCATTATTATCCCAACCATTTTTTTGCCAGTTTTCTATGCATTCAGAGGGCTGATGCCCTTATTATTGGCTATAAAGGGTCAGTGAATTTCGTCTAAAAGATTGCGTAGCAACTCTGTTCTTGACAAGAAAGACCATTGAAGCTGTAATTATAGGTCATGCAAACTAAGCTCACAGGCAACCAATTTTCTGCAGAGCCAGCGAAGTGATCTGTTGAACTAACACAAAACGTGTTAAGTTGCTAGCAGTGCAAAAACTCAAAACCATCCACCATGAGCAAACCCACAAAGACTCTTCATAGACTCTTCAACGCATTCCTCTGCATAGACTCTTCAAATTTCATCTGGAACGACTCCTTCATTGACGGTAACAAGCTAGTACCTAGGAGTTGAAATTTCACAATGTTTTGGCATGCATATCAACTTTACTAAAACAAACGCACATAAATTACAGGGTGTCAGGTCAGAATATCCACAAGCAAAAAACAGTGAGCCATATATATAATACAGAAAAACAAAGTTTGTGTATTGCAGCAATAAAAATATAAAAGGAACATCAAACTTACAATACCTCGTCTTAGAAAAAGGGAGTTTGGCCAAATTCAAGCTGACTGTTGTACAACTCATGAAACAGGTACTACTTAGTAAGTCAGTTCAAAATTATCAGGCATAATAACCATAAGGGAAGGGAAAAAAAAATTTATCAGAGGAGCCAGTTCAGAAATCCACAAATTCCCCAATCCACCATCATCTCCAATCCAAGCAATAGAGAAAAAGAATTAAATTAGCCAGAAACCAAAGAACACTATCTTGCTTTCTAGTCTATAGCACAAAGAACCAAACACACACACACTAAAGTCAAAATTCCCCTAACTGGACTTTCATCGAAACAAAGAACTTTCCCTAATCATCTAAACCAAACCCCATTACAACAAACCCCTAACTCCTAACTATGCTAACATATGAAATAAAAATAAAATAAAAATAAAAATAAAAAATTAAAGCACTAACCTAATCCTACCCTTTATCCACAGACTTCACCACCATCCCAATTCCCATTCCCATTCCCTTCTGCCTCCTCATCTCTACTATCCTCCTGTGCGAATTCGAATGCATCTTGGGCGAGAACGTCGGGCTGCTTGCGGGGCGGTACTCAGGCACCAGCCTCCCGGACTTGTACCGCACACCACAAGCATTACACAGTGTTTTCGGCCCGAGAGGCCCGGCACGCCATTGCGGGGTCTTTTCAGCTCCACAATGCTGACATTTCCTCCCAATCGTCGTCGTCGTCGTAGTAGTAGTAGTAGTAGTCGTCGTAGTAGTTCTCATCGTCAACACTACCCTCTCAGCTTTCGCAATCTTGTTGGCCGCGGCCGCCTGTTGGCTCCAAAAAAGCTGATTATCACGGCGCAGCCTCCGGCACCGCTTACTTCGTGCGCGGCCGGGGACTTTGAAACTGTCGCCGCAGCAGCTCATTAGAGTTTTGTCGTTGTTGTTGTTGATGTTGTTGTTTTTGCTGCTGCCATTGCTATTGCTGTTCGTGCTGTTGCTGTTGCTATTGCTGTGGCTACTGGTGGAGCTGTTTTCAAGCACAGAGACTGGGCTGTTGTGCTTTGGGAGAGTAGTTCCTGGGTCCTCCGAGAGAATGAATGATTCCACTGCTGGGAATGAGTCTTTGTTAGATATCCATTCCAGTTCTTCTTCTACAAGCTCCTGTGTTTAACCACAAACAAACAAACAAACAAACAAAAACCACCACCAAAATCAGAATCCTCAATTACACACGTGCCGACTGCCGAGGCACCTCCATTTTTAGTTTGACACGTGTCAACAACACCCAAAATGAGTGAGAGGCTATTATCTATATTATTATTATAAGAGAGTGTTCAAAAGGATGATGGGCAATATTGACTTTTTGACATGGTTTGAGTGGGAGTATCAAAGGTGGTGGAAGATATGGGACAATATTTATTATTGGTACAACTACAACCTAGTGAGTCACAGCTCACGAGAATTAAGACTTATTGTACTTACAAATTGACAGTAATACCCTTCATTTCTATTCCAAATTACGTTAAAGATGCCATCTAGGGTTTACTTCTCCACCAGCAGCCTCTCTCTCTCTCTCTCTCTCTCTCTATCAGTCCCAGTACCCAGTCGAAGCCATCGACTTTGACTCGGCCGAGTCATTACAAAACATGCTCGACTCGGGTAATCGAAACTCAGAGACTCGTTCGAAAAACGTCCGAGTCAACTCGGTCCAAAACACTAACCCTAACCGAGTCAGGCCGAGTCACTAAATACCCACTAAGGGTATCCTCACGTAAGCCTCAGACTCGGCCGAGTCACCACCGAACTCGTTCTCTCGCCCAAAAAAACCAAAACACCACAAACAAAAAAAAAAATGGATAAAACTTACTGGTGACACACGCGTAGGATCTTCCGGACATAAAACACCAAACGACGACGACGTCGGGTCATCCTGACACAAAACTTTCCTTCTCTTGTCATCCTCTTCGTCTTCCTCGCCTATGTCCGACTCAAAGTCCAACAGGTCTTCCACGAAACTAGCCGCCGCCTTATCTAACTCCATTTCCACACACAAGAGAGAAAAAGCAACCCACCAAAGGGCTTTTCTTTTTAGAGAGAGAGAGAGACACACAGAAAAAAGAGGTTTTTTTTAGAGAGAGAGAGGTTTTTTTTTTCTTCTCAAGTCTTTGTTTTGTTTCGCCTATATTATCATCACGATGTAGCGTTCGGTTTGGGAACGAGGGGATGTCGATTTTTTGGCTATTTCCTTTATTTTCCTTTTTTAACGTTATACTACTGCTGTTGGTGTTGGGTTCATTCTCATCTACGATATTTCCCATCGGATTTACAATAGGGACTATATAATCTTGGACCGTTACATGAATTTTCTTTTCTTTAACGTGGGAGTGGGACCTATGTTTACTGTAATTATTGCGAGTGACAGAAAGAGAGGAGGTGTGTAACCCTATTATTGTATATAGATAGATTTCAATCCTTTTTAAGTTTGTTGGGTAAACTAAAACCTTTAAATTCTCTTTATTATTGTTTACAGGTACATTTACCTTGTTTTTTAGTTTTTCTTGTCTATTATGGTTTCTATTATATGTAGGGAACATTTACCTTGCTTTTAGTTTTTCTTGCCTATTATGGTTTTTACTTTTTATTATATGTAGGGATATAGACGTAAATAACGGGAAAGAGTGAGGGTATTTATGTTTTAGGCGAAAAAAGGAAAAAAATGCGGGCCATTACGTTGTTATACGAAACGGCCTGTCCTAACTGGACGACCTTCACATTGTACACGTCAACTGACCAATGGAATGAAGACACGTGTATACATAGGGCACTGGGTTGGTTTTTTGAATTTTGAAAATCTTTGACCTGCTTGCCCCTCCTAGACACCGCACGTGGCGGCGATGATCTTGTTGCTGTTGGTACTACTATTCTATTAGTTTAGTGTTTTTTTTTTTTTTTTAATAAAAAGTATTAATTTAGTTTTTTGATTCCTCATTAGTCTTTAATCTACTCTCACTTAGTCACTCTCACTCTGACTCTCTAACTTCAATTCTTTATCTAATAATTCTAGACACTCCGTCACAAACTTTTCTTGATAATAATTTTTCACAATGAGGTGATAAGTTGTAAAATGATATTAGTAATAGATATAGATCACAATGAATAATAACTTGATACATAAGATAAGATAAATTTTTTATAAGGATAAAATTTAAGAATGCACACTTGACGAATGAGATACAAATAATTTTATCTTTTTCAATGATAATTAAATTCAAACCAAATGAAGTGTTTAAAAAAAAGGGAAATGTTAACGAGTGCCCTTAGGACACTGGTTAAGAATCTAGTTAAAGAAAGTTTTAACATCACTTTTATGGGAAATGAAAAAAGCTGTCAAATCAAAAAAACATGCATGTGTAATTATTGTCTCACGCCCTATGATACATTGGTATATGAGCTTTTTGGAAAGTTTATTGTTACCACTCACACACAACAATGCATCTCACCACTATTTTTTTTTTTTTTTTTTTAAGAGAGAGCCACTAGTTGACCCTATTACTCTGCATATTAAAAAGTATGTGTCAATTCAAATTCAATTAAGAAAAATAATGAAAGCATTGCATCTAAATTTTATCTTTAAAGTTTCAAAAAAGAAGAGTAATAAATTTTAATTAAAAAAAATAACATATTTGATAACTCAACCGTTAACAAAATTTTAGGACCCGTTTGGTAGAGGAGTTTGAGTAATGTTGTTTGTAGTTTTTTGAAATACGTATGAGTGAAAAAATGTGTAAAAATATGTGTAATATTGTCTAAAAACTGAAAATATATTATTTAGGTAGTTAACCAAACTGGCCTTATTCTTTAAAAAAGATTGCTCTTCTTTGCCCGGAGTGACTACTAAGTTTGAGTATTCTTGAATTACGATTAAATTAGAATAGTGGTGGTGGGACCCGGGTGCAAGCTCAACTTGGTATTTGCATGTGAAAGGGGTCCACCCACGTTGCTATTAGCCATTTGCCCAATTGAGTAGTAGTAGGTTGGATGGATGGATGGAGAGATGCGAAAGAGGACACAATTGTCACGTTCTCTCAACGACGTGCATGTCACGTGCTACAGACCTTTTTCAAAAAGGAAATCATGCTTGCCATTATTATTATTATTATTATTATTATTACTAGTTGAACACCCATGCGCGATACACAGGAATAGATAATTATATTTTAGTTATGGTATAATATATAATTTGTTGTTTAAATTTTGTGGAAAATAATTTGTTCTCCCAAAAATTTAAACAATTTTTAAAATTATTTTTCATTTATCTATCTCAAAAAATATATCATCATTTTATTATTTGGTTTATTTAATTAATATTATTCATTTTTTAGGTGGTCCATATTTTCATAAGTTATGTTTTCGTGCCTCATATTTTCTTAATTTGTTTTTCCTGTACAACTAAACTATTTGAGTTTCAAATAGATTATTCAAAATTTCACTCTCTTAAAAAGAGATTATTATATTTATAATTTTTCTTGTCATAGGAGTAGCTTTGATAATTTTTCACAATGCCAATACTCCCAAAATTCAAACCAAAATTCATCCAACAACATCACAAATTACCTACATTGTCAAAATTCCAAAAGCCACCAACATTGTCCAAATTGCACCATAAAAAAACACACTTCAAGAATGCTCCAAAGCCAACATTCCAAACATGATTAATCATACAATACCCCCAAAATTTCAAAAATGACAATATCTCACCATGAAACTTTCAATGAAACATGCAACAACATTTTTCCAAGCAAAGAAACCTTAGAAAAACTCACCTTGGTGTCCACATGACAATATGGAGCATGGGTCCTAGGGTCTTGAAGAAGACCATCCTCATCATGCCACTCAAATGATGGATCATATTTGTTACCATGAGAAGCTAGAAAAGAAGGTCCCTTGGGGGAAAAAGCCATTTTAATGTAAAGAAAATGAGTTTTAGAAAATGGGTTTCACCAAAAATGGGTGTGGGATGAAAATGCTCAAAACATGAAGATCTAAAGAAATATTGATAGAGATGGATGAGGGAGAGTTGAGAAGTTTAGAAAAGTGCTCTTTGTGAGAAGAAATGATGAAATGAAGAAGAAAAATCAAGGGGAAGAAGGAGATGAATAGTGATAATGGAGGAGGAGAAGTAAAGAAAGATGAAGCTAAAGGACAAAAAGAGAGCAAACCCCACGCTTAAGACTCAGTCAACCCTAAAAAAAAAAAAAAAAAAATTCTTTTTCAAAGTTTTCAAATATCCCAAATCCCAAATTTTCAACTAAAAAATTTTTATTCCCAAATTTTCAAGTTCATATTCTCAATGCCCAAGTTTTATATTCAAACCTCTAGTTTTCAAAGAAAAAAATTCAAACCCCAGGTTTCTTGATCAAAATTTAAAATCTTAATTTTCCAAAATTCTAAATCTCAAAATTTCATATTTTAATTCCCAAATTTAAAATCAGAATCTCAAAGTTTCAAAGTCTCAAAATTAATTTCAAAAAACTTCATGTATCAAAGATCAAACCTTTCTCAAAAATAGAATCTTTTGTCAATTAAACTTTTCTTGATAAAGTTCAAATCAAGAAGGGGTAAATGAAAATCACACAGCAATGGGAACACAAAGCCCTTATCAGTTAGAAATTGATTCCAAATTTTGATTTTTACAAGCAACAACTTGGTTTCAAGGATGAGAAGCCCTAGATGTTCCCTTTTGTCAAGACCATGCTTGTTGGTCGTAGATGCTCCTTTTGTCAAGACCATGCCTGTTGGTCGCAAACACCCCTCTCGTCAAAATCATGCCTGTTGGTCGCAGATGCCCTTTTTGTCAAGATCATGCCTGTTGGTCGCAGACGCTCCTTTTGTCAAGACCATGCATGTTGGTCGCAAACGCCTCTTTTTGTCAAGATCATGCCTATTGGTTGCAGACGCCCCTCTCGTCAAGATCATGCCTGTTGGTCGCAGACACCCCTTTTGTCAAGATCACGTCTGTTGGTCGCAGACGCCCCTTTTGTCAAGACCATGCTTGTTGGTCGCAAACGCCCCTTTTCTCAAGATCATACCCTTTGATTGCAGACGCCTCTTTTTGTCAAGATCATGCCTGTTGGTCACAGACACCCCTCTCGTCAAGATCATGCTTATTGGTCGCAAACACCCCTTTTGTTAAGACCATGCTTGTTGGTCGCAGACGCCTCTCTTTCGTCAAGATCATGCCTGTTGGTCGCAGACACCTCTTTTTGTCAAGATAATGCCTGTTGGTCGCAGACACCCCTTTCGTCAAGATCAAGCCAGTTGATCGCAGATTCCTCCATTATTAAGATCAGAATGAAAAAGTCTTAGTCGTATCAATTATCCAGAGTCATTTCAGAGTTTAGAAATTATCAGCTAAGTCAAATACTTTCATTTTTGTCAAAAGATAAGGCACTAGTTCTACGTTCCAAAGTTTTATGTTCGAGGGCTAGGTAATCTTGGAAAATTCAACCTCAATTAAATCATGGTCGCTAAAATTAGTGTCTTTGTTTTACATTGACATTCGCTCTCCAAGCTCTGTCAATGAGGGGCATTCTGTAGACACTCGATTTTGCACCCATGATTTAATCAAGGAAGATGACTGGAGTGACCATTTATGTACCCAAAAAAAAAAAAATCATTCTTGCATCACATGCATCAATTTGTTCCTGCATTGTATGCATTAATTCATTCATTTTATATCATAAAAATGATCTTGAGATTCTAATGGTCGCAATGGTGTTTCCAGTTTCTAAATTGAACCATCGGATCAAAAGATATCGCATGATCAAGTTTGCATGGTCCATATGCATTGTGTCTAGGTAGAGTCAACCATACACGATTAATTTAAATTAATTTTGATTGGCTGAACAATTAAAATTAATTATATAATTTTGTGATTGGTTAACAATAAGTGTTTAAAATAGGGATGCATGCATAAGAATAAAAGGGATGATTGGATAACAATAAAATTGTGGATAATCTGAACTTTATCAAGATTTATTTTAAGGGATTTATCCACAAGATAATTGTTCTTAAAAAAGCCTGAATTATCCAAAAAAGAGACAAAAAATCATAAACGGAAGTTGAAAACACGTCTAAATACAAGGATCGGCCAAAAAACCCTAGAAGAAGAGACCAAATTGCACCCGAATACGAAAGCGCGTTCAACCTCCAAGAGCCAATTCGGCACTTTTGGAGTGCCAAACGACACTCAAAAAGTGCTGAATTGCCATCATGTGGGCTTTGGCCCAACAGCCTTCGGGTGACGATAATGAACACCCTTCTCAATCTTTTCGCAAAAGGATGCGGCCGGATTCAAACCCTAATCGTCTGTACCTATTTTTTAGAGTCTTCTAGCCTTTATAAATAGAGACAAAACCTCATAATTTAGCACATTTTTTTTACGCTTTGAGAGGCATACGTTTTTTACTCTTAAACCATACATATTTTTTGATCCTCTCTCTGAGTGTTGCTGCAAAAATTAGGGTTTTTAGGTTTCAAAGAGAATTGAACAAATTTCTTTGAACCCTAAAACATCCTTTCAAGAACAAAGTGTGCTCATGCAAAAGGTTGTTTCTTTCACCCTTTTTTTTCTTTATGCTTCTTTTTATGTTGATGATTGCTTTATCTGTAACATGAACTATTAATCATTGTTTTGTTTAAAGCATGATTGTTTATATGTAATTTTTTTTAATCTCTTTCTTGAATGCCGATAATCTGCATGTGAACAATTATTTTTCTTAAAACCAAAACAAATCTACACCTTTATAAGATGTAGATTTGACTTTTTCTCAAAACCAAAAAAAAATCTGCATCTTTATAAGATGTAGATATGATTTTTTTTCTCAAAATAAAACAGATCTGCATCTTTATAAGATGTAGATCTGACTTTTTCTCTAAATAAAAATGGATTTGCATCTTCATTAGATGCAGATTTGAATTTTTCTTAATTAAAAACTGATTTGTATCTTTCTTAGATACAGATTAAATTTTCTTAATACATGCAAATTGTTAAAATAAAGAAAGAGATTGTGTATTATTGTGTTTGTGTTTATTTTAATTCATGATTGCATAAATTCATATTATGAGTGAAACTCTCTTCTTAAAAGAAAAATTCTTTTCATTTTTTTTTTAATACTACAAGACAGATCTGAATTTTTGTCATCAAAAACCATCTTTTTAAATATTACAAAACAGATCTGATATTTTGGACAAATAAAAATCATCTTTTTAAATACTACAAAATAGATCTGATATTTTGGACAAATAAAAATCATTTTAAAAAAAAATACTACAAAACATATTTGATTTTTTACCAAAAGAAGAGACTTCATTCATAAATAAATTTATGTGATTTTGTTTTGTGTCACATGTTCAACATATCATTTATGACATGCATAACATAGTACATTAGTCACAAGAGTCTAGAAGACTAGACTTTGTCTGGGCAGAATGGGTGCCTAACACCTTCCCATTCCATAACCTAGCCTTCGGATTTAGGTCTTTGGCTAAGTATGTTAGGACATATGTGTTTCACATGTTAAGAACATATGTCATAATTTTATGTAATTGGCTAATCCTTGGACAAAACACACTTTACTTGTATTTGGGTAGATTTAGGATGTGTTTAAATACTTCAAGAAACCATGTTTCAAGAGCAAGTGTTGAAGCCTTCAAGTCTGTCCAAGAAAACAAGCTGAAAGTGCAGAGTTACTAAAGCTCGACAGCTAGCATGTGTCAAGGTTTAAGAAGCTGTTTCAGCCCCGTGGCTCGACAGCTAGCTCGACAGATGCTAGACATCTTCGATCTGTCGAGGTTTACAAAAACAAAATTTCTGATTTGTTTTTCTTGGGATCCGTGGATGTTTCTTTGGGCCTTCTTTTCTCCTAACCCTAGACGTATAAAAGGATTGTTTTAAGGGACTTCAAACAGTCACAAGTTGCACAAGCATTGAGCAAACTTTATTCAAGCAAATTGTGACCAGAGACGAAGTTCTTGCCCTAGTTCATCTCTTTCTCTTGAAGAAGTTGCTGTGTATGTGCACCGTAAGGTTTTGTGACCAAGCATCTTCTTGATCTTCATCGTGTGGATGAAGTGAAGAACTTTGCAGCCAACAACCTTCTTAGTTGGTGATTGAAGTCGCGTACTGGGATCCATGCAATTGGTTAGTCACATACTTGGGAGTCGTACATCGAAAGAAGGAACTGTCACTACAGAACAAGTCCAATTGGGTATTGGGGTAAGGGTTCAACTGTAGGTTGGTAAAGTACTTGGGATTCCTTTACTTGTAACCGCTTGTTGTGATAATAGTGGAGTTTCAGGAGTGGTGACCTGAAAATCACTTGGTGGGGTTTTTGCCGTGTTGGTTTTCCCCATTCGTAAACAAATCACCGTGTCAATTTATTTTCCGCTGCATATTTAGTTTATGGTGATTTGTTTGTGCTACCACGTGTTTTGCATGATAAATTGATTAATTAATAACTTGGCTAATTAATTAATTAATTTCAATCATAAGGGGTTAATCCGTTTGTGGCCTTTCAAAGTAGATCTAGCCTTATCTTTGTTTGTTTTGGGTAGAATGTAACTAGGACAATAAGCCATGTATTTTTGGTAGATTGTAACTAGGACCTAAAGCTATGTAACTTTCAATTTTTCCAAGATATGTAATTTTTATTCAATTAATGAATGAAACAATTCAGTCATGTATTTTGTAATTAGTATTTTTTCTTATTTTTTTGTATAAAGAAAAATAAGTGACGACTTCATACCACTTACCCAAAAAGAGAGGTGCCCTAAAAAGGTACCTGAATCTCTTTTTTTTGAGGGACATGTCTCTCACAGGATCCCTTCCCGATCCCTTGGATTGACCAATTGGTTGATGCTACAGTCGGTCATCCTCAGATGAGCTTTTTGGATGCCTTTCAAGGATATCATCAAATACCATTAGCTCTAGTCGACCAGGAGAAGATTGCCTTCTTGACCCCTATTGGAAATTATCACTACTAAGTGATGTGATTTGGTTTGAAGAATGTTGGATCCATCTACCAAAGGATGGTGACTAAAATGTTTGAGTCTCAGCTCAGAAAAAATGTAGAAGCGTATATAGACGATATGGCTGTGAAGAGTAAAGTAGTAACTGAGCATTTAATGGATCTGGGAAGCGTGTTTGAAATATTAAGGAAACATAAGTTGCATCTCAATGCCTCGAAGTGTTCCTTTGGCGTCAGTTCCGGCAAATTTTTGGGGTATATGATTACGCATCGGGGGATAGAAGTTAATCCTGATCAAATTAGGCAATAAGTGACTTACAACCTCCTTGGAATCCTAAGAAAGTACAAAAGTTGACTGGAATACTGTAGCTCTAAACAAGTTTATCTCTCGGTCGGTAGATAGATGTAGGCCATTCTTTCAGCTCCTACATAAGTAGAAAGGATTTGAGTGGACTAAGGAGTGTAACCTTGCCTTTTGAGGAGTTGAATAAATATTTGTCTCGACCACCTATTCTTTATAGACTGAAAAAGGAGGAAGTCCTTTTTGCTTATATTGCAGTAACGTGTCATGCCGTGAGTTTATTTTTAATAAGGATGGAGATCGGGGTGCAGAAACCTGTCTATTATGTGAGTAAATCTTTGCAGGAGGCAGAAATTCGTTACTTGCCACTAGAGAAAGCCATTTTGGCCATAGTGCACTCTACGAGGAAGCTCCCTCACACTATTTCCAGGCTTATACCGTTGTGGTCCTTACTCAAATCCCTTTACAGTCATTGCTTTGGAAATCTAATTATACGGGAAGGATCACCAAATAAGGGACGATTTTGGGAGAATTTGACATAAAATATATGCCTCGCACCACCATTAAGGGGCAGGTGCTTGCAGACTTAATGGCAGAATTCATTGAATACCCAGGAGTGGTTGTTGCCGAGCAGGGGGAATCAGTAGGGGTGCAGGTCACAGCAGTTGCTGTCCACGGACATCCAACGTGGAAGCTTTACGTTGACGTGGCGGCTAACCAAAGGGGGTTTGGAGTTGGGATAGTGATATTATCCCTAGAAAGGATTACAATTGAGAAGTCCTTGAGATTAGGCTTTCAGCCACTAAAAACGAGGCCAAGTATGAAGTCTTGTTAACTAGGGTAGCTATGGTGAGGAAACTGGGTGGAAAGGCTGTTGAGATCTTTTCAGACTAAAGGTTGGTCATCGAACAAGTTAAGGGTGAGCTGGAAGCCAGGGATCATAGGATGTAGGGATATCTGGGTAAAGCCCAACAATTACAGTCTGGTTTTGAATCTTTCTCTATATAGCAGGTCCCGATGAGCAAGAATACACATGTAGACTCTCTAGTGACTTTAGTAACTTCCTCAGAGCAAGGCCTTCCTCGGGTCATCCTCGTCGAGGATTTATTAATGCCTACCGAGGTGGGATTGATGAGGGTTGGTATAAACTAGATAAGGGTTGGTCTAAGTTGGATGGACTCCATAGTTGCATTCTTGAAGGAAGGAACATTACTTGCTGAGAAGGGTAAGGCAGAAAAAATACGAACAAAAGCTCCCCGTTTTTGGCTGTCCAAGGAGCATAAAGTGTATAAACGTTCTTTTTCACGATCGTACTTACTTTGCGTTCATCCTGAAGTGGTGGAGCCACTGCTGGAGGAACTGCATGAAGGAATCTATGGTAGTCATATAGGAGGAAGGTCGTTATCGCATAGGGCCCTTTCTCAAGGTTACTAGTGGCCAAGTATGTAGAAAAAAGCTCAAGATTATGTTAGGAAGTGTGATCAATGCCAGAGGTTTACCCCGAGCATCCATTAGCATGGGGGCATGCTAAACCCTCTCTTTAGTCTGTGGCCGTTTGCACAATGGAGCTTGGATATTGTAGAGCCATTTCTTAGAGCAGTGGGAAATCGAAGATGGCTTTTTGTTAGAACAGATTACTTCACGAAGTGGGTTGAGGCTGAGTCATTATCCAATATTAGGGATGTTGATGTAAAAAAGCTTGTGTGGAAGAATATTGTTTCCAGATTTGGGATTCCCCATACCCTTATCTCGGACAATGGGCTCCAATTTGATAGCAAAGCTTTTAGGAGGTATTGTGGTGAGTTAGGCATCAGGAATAAGTACTCAACCCCGGCCTATCCACAAAGGAATGGACAAGCTAAGGCAGTTAATAAGGTTATAGTTAATAGGATGAAGAAGAGGCTGGCTGAAGAAGAGGCTGGATGAAGCCAAGGGTAGGTGGGTTGACGAGCTCCCACTTATTCTTTAAACATATTGAACTACTCCTCGTCGGTTAACTGGGGAAACTTCATTTTCCATGACCTATGGTTCTGAGGCAGTAATCCCTTTGGAGACGGGATTTTCGATGCGAAGGACAAGTCTATTCGATCCAGACGAAAACGATTAGTTGCTCCGAGAGAGTTTGGATTTAGTAGATGCGAAGGGAAGTGTCCATGGTCCAATTGGCACATTATCAACAAAAGCTTAAATAGGGATACGACCTAGGAGTGAAGGTTAAACCCTTAACGCCAGGAGACTTAGTATTGAGAAAAGTGGTTGGAACTGCGAGGAACCCATCATGGAGAAAATTGAGACCTAACTGGGAAGGACCATATCACATCACCTCGGTTGCTGGTATAGGTGCTTATTTTTTGGAAGATTTGAATGAAAATGTTGTACTATGTCCATGGAATGTAAATAACCTTCAAAGGTATTATTATTAATGGAAGGCAATCTTGCCATCTTTTATTTTGATTATTTTTGTTCAACATTCTCTTTATTATTGTTTAGAACCTCAGTCATGCCTAGCTCCTCGGACCACATACCTTGAGTAAATTAATACTCTTTATTTGACTAAGTGTTAAACAGAATCTCGGTTATGCCTAGTTCCTCGGACCATGTACCTTGGGTAAATTAATACTCTTTATTTGAAAAGGTGTTAAACAGAACCTCGGTTATGCCTGGTTTCTCGAACCCACGTGCTTTGGGTAAATTAATACTCTTTATTTGTTTAAGTGTTAAACAGAACCTTGGTCATGCTTGGTTCCTTGGACCACATACCTTGTGTAAATTAATACTCCTTATTTGACTAAGTGTTAAACAGAACATCGGTCATGCTTGGCTCCTCGGACCACATACCTTGGGTAAATTAATACTCTTTATTTGTTTAAGTGTTAAATAGAACCTTGGTCATGCCTAGTTCCTCGGAACATATACCTTAGGTAAATTAATACTCCTTATTTGACTAAGTGTTAAACAGAACCTCGGTCATGCTTGGCTCCTCAAACCACATACCTTGGATAAATCAATACTCTTTATTTGTTTAAATGTTAAATAGAACCTTGGTCATACTTGGTTCCTTGGAACACATACCTTGGGAAAATAAATGCTTTTTACTTATCTAAATATTCAATCTTTATCTCTAATTATGGACTTGGAGAAGGTTAATGTTTCAATTCCATGGATCGGGATTTCCAATAGATCAATTCATGTTTTGCTTTATAGGTCATATTGTAAAAAGAAAAATAATATTAAAATAATAATGATAACACTTATGTGACTGTAAGGGTAGGTTTTGGATCCTAAGCCCAAAAGGTAAATGGATTAAGGCCCAACCCAATACAATGAATTTGTAGAGAGTGGGCTAAAAACTAGGCTTCAATGAACTATACAATGCTCACAATGAATTGAAGACGGTAGGAAAGCCAAGAAAAACAAGTTTTATGCAAAGAAAGTCTTCCTCGGCTAAGTCTGAGGAAAGTAGTTCTTGATTATATTACTCTTAGACTTGAGCACAATTTCAATTCTTAGTGCTACAGTGTTTTCTTTACAAATTCTCAGATGCCCCTCTACAATGGGATTTTTCTTTTTTATATTACTCTTCTTTGCTCTATCTCAGCCCTCCACATGTAGATCAAATGGCTGGCCCTTCTTCGTGTCCCATCAGCACCTTCCTGAAACTTTTAGAGGTAGTTGTAAGGTTGAACATCACTGTTCAGGTATCACTTCCACATTAATGCGGCCAGAGAGTTAGCTACAGAGCATTTAATGCAGTGGTAGCAGCTTTCCCTTAGATATTTCTTACCTTCTCCTTGTCTTATTCCTTTCTAATGCTTATCCTTACCATTAGAACTGCCCAGAATGTTGCGCTTGACAGCATGTCAACCCTTCTGACTTCTGCTCTGTTAAGCCGAGGAGGCATTTGTCCTCGGACCACTTTCCTGTACCCTCATGACCAAACACCTTCCTCCATTCACTAGCTTGCACTTCTATATCAATGTTTACTTGTCCTCGGACTACTAAGTGTTCTCAAACAGGGCCCACGGCCCAATATACATTTCTGGGCTTATCCTTCCTACAATAGTCCCTCAAAATTCTCCTCTTTTGCTCCTCGAGATAAAAGGAGGATTTCAATATTATAACAATTATTCTACTCTTCTCATACACTACCTCTGTTTGTGTAGGTGTCTTTTCAACTGCCTATAGCACACTCTTGACACTTCGGCATCTGGGACGTGCCTGTATTAAATTTCTGCGGCTTTATATCCTCCATGTTCTATGGTACGATGAAGATCCAATGGCCAAGGATTTTGTTGGAACTTGGGCGGGAATTCTCTTGCTTACCTTTCCCTCTTATACATATATTGCTTGAGAACCTCATTCGCTTTACTTTTTGCACTCTTAAATATCAAGAACCAGTTCGAGGAGACCTCCTACCCTTGCGTAAGTCATTTAAATATTTTCTCTTATTTTCTCTTCTACTTGCCTTTATTCAGAGCCCTTCCCTCCTCTACTCCCCTAATTTCCCTTCACCTTCCTTTCATCTTCAATCCTTTCTTAAACATGGGTAGATTTGCTTACCTAGTAGATACCCCAGAGGGTATAGAAAGCTTTAAAACTCAATATAGAATCCCCTTAGGAGTCTCCATTAGATATTGTAAACAAGGGGATTGGTATGCCCAGAGGCAGGAGGGAGAGGTGGTAATTCTGATGATTGCCTTCATAGAGGGAGGAATGAGAATCTCCATGGGTAGAGTCACTAGGGATTACCTGATAGCTCATAGGTTAACCCCCACCCAATGTGTCCTCAATATGTTTAGGATCCTAGGTAGCGTTGATGCCCTCAACGAGAAGATGGGTGTGAACCTCACCCATCACGATGTTAACTGGATTTATAACCGTTACAAACTAATAGGGCAGGGGTACTACCTAAAGACTAGAGTTCCTGTGGTTAGGCTCATATCGTGCCTCCCCGAGTCTAATAAGGGCGTGAATAAGGATTTTCTAATCGTCTTAGGGGAGTGGCATGATGGGCTTCACTGTCCGACCAAAGAAGGGACACCAGGTGGGGTATTTTAGGTCTAGGCTTATGATTCTAACAATAACCTTTCTCTTTGCTAACATCCTTTTCATTATTCTGTCAGTTGTACTTATAATTCACTTTTCCTCTTAAATGTACTGCTTTGTGACAATATTTTTATGTTTGACAACTTTGTAGATAAATACTCTGCCATCCCGAACTTCAATCTCATCAACGAACCAGACCTCACAAAAATACCCAAGGCCGAGATATTCGTCCACAAAGATGAGCAACTGAGGGCGGCTCATCTCATCCTCGGCTACAACCACCTATCGTCCAGCTTCTAGGTGCCCAAGTACATTATCAAGGCAAAAGACCGTTGTCTGCACTTGATCAACATTGTTGTACCTAGTTTTCTCAACCTAGACCCTGCTTCAGAAGATATGCAATAAGTGGAGTCATTCTCCCTGTACACGGTCAAGGACGAGGCAACCCCTTCCCAACTAACCATCAAAGAAGAAGAAGAAGAAGTGGTTGAAGTCTCTAACTCTGAGGACGACTTCGAGGTCTTCAACCAACCTCAATCCTAGAGGCTCTTACTGGTGACTTCAGTCATCTTCCCCCAGCCCAAGTAAGCCACACATAAGAAGCTCCATCTATTCCAGATGCCATGGTGCTGTAGCGCAAGACGAGAACAAGCCTTCTTGACCTGCTGGAGGCAACGTGCCCGAGAAGGCAGTCCAAGCCAAACTCCCCACTCTTCCTCCTACTCAGGTTTCCTAGCCTGACCTTGCTGACAAAAAGAGAAAACGAGACCAAAAGGGAAAGAAGGTGGTGGTAGAGAGGAGAAATCTTCCATCCAAGGAAGCCGAGCCCCAGAGAGGGGGCAAACATGCTAGGGTCGCACAAACAAGATCCTCCAGTGAGGGAGCTATCACAGACATGAGGGGTGACCACCAAATTGAAGTCCCAGCTTGGACCCCCTCCATAGTGTTGGACGAAGCTCCTCTACCCAGCGATGCCTCCATCAGAGACTTCCATCAGAGACTTCCAGCAGAGACTTCCAGCAGGGGAGGGCTGGATACGTGGCCAACGCTGTGGAACAGGCTTTGCTGCTACCTGCTGACATGGCTGACCTTAGGTCAATAAGGAAGCATGAAGTGTTCCTCAGCTTGAAGAGGGATCTTGGATTGGTAAGTTCTTTAATCAGTTTTCTTATGTTTAAAATTACAACCCTTTTCTCCCTTTTTTTTTAACCATTATACTTCTTTCCTTGGCAAGCTATTCAAGTCACATCTAGGGTCGAGGAAATGGTAAACATCTCCCATAGGTAGATGAAGGAAGAGGAGGGGAGGCGCATCGCGGCTTTAGATGCCTTCAATGTGGCTGACAAGAAGATTCAAGAGCTGACCACAAAGCTAAATGAGGCTGACAGAGACAAGAAAAGCGCCGAGGCTGCCCTGCAAGGAGTTGAGAGGCAGGTGGAGAGCTAATGTAAGCAGCTCCACCAGGACAAGGACCAACTATCTACAACCAAAGAGCAGATTGGGGGCCTGAAGAAGAAGCTTGAAGAGGCAAAGAAGGCTAATTATAGAGCCAAGCAGGATGGCTACGATGTAGGGGTAGCAGAGACCGAAGAGGCGCTTAGGGCTGAGGTCTTGGGGGTGTGTAGGACATATTGCCTCCAAGTGTGGAATGAGGCCCTCGACCAGGCTAGGGTTGAGGCCTCCTCTTCCCTTAGGAGAGTAGAGAATGTCTACTATCCCCTAGCAATTTGTGCATCTGGCCCTTCATGCTCTTCAGGCCCCTAGGCCGACACTGTCTCTAAAAAGGTAGATGATGATAAGGGCAGCTTGGCCAAGGTCCCCCCTTCTTCCACCAATCCTCCTAAGGAAGCAGAACAAGCCAAGGCCACTGAAAAAGAAAAAAACACATCCAAGGGAGTGGTTCCTGAAACCACCAAGACTCCAGCTGCGCCTAAAGACCCTTATAAGGGCAAAGAAACCCCTCAGCACCTAGAGATTGTTCTTGCTACCCTTCCCATGCCTGCCAAGGAGGACCCTAAGGGCAAAGGTCCAGCCTCTACTATTGCTGAAACTGCCAAGTCTACCAAGGCCACAAGGAAGGAAAACTCTCCATTGAAGATCAACTAGGGCTTAGGCTAGAAAATGTATCAACTTTTTTCTTTTTTTTGGTAATTGTAATTCAGGTCTTCACAGCTTGTAATCATTTTGCTTTTTTCAAGGCTTAATTTAATGACAGTTATAAGTTTCTATTACACATGTGGTACTTGTGCAAATTCTAACATAACCTATACTTTATTTTACGATTAATTGATATAAGAGTGAAATATAATAGCATCTGATTTAAAACATGCCTATACCCTTGACTTCAACAATCATATGTTCAAGTGATGGTATAACTGCCTCAATTTACATAATCAACCATAGAACAAGCTAAGCTTTCCAAATATGCAATCTTCAATAATAAAGAAAAAAGATTTTAACTTAAAAGACATACCTTCACATGCTTGGACTAAGTCATTAACTTGACAATAGGTGCTTTAGGCCTTTCCTTTTAACCTTAGATAATAGTAGACCATGCATTTGCTTGTAGTTTCCCTGCTCATCCATTTAACAGAATATCACAACAGTGATAGATGTTAATTTACCCACAGCATATGGTCCAAAGAACCCAATATGACCAAGGTTCTGTTTAATACCTGAATGATTGCTTAGAGAGCATTAATTTACCCAAAGTATGTGGTCCGAGGAGTAAGGCATGACCATGGTTCTGTTTAATACTTAAACAAATAATAAGGAATATCAATTTACCAAAGGTATGTGGTCCGAATAGCCAGGCATGACCAATGTTTTGTTTGATACTTAAACAAATAATAAGAAATATCAATTTACCCAAGGTATGTGGTCCGAGCAGCCAGTCATGACCAAGGTTCTATTTGATACTTAAACAAATAGCGAGAAGTATTAATTTACCCAAGGTATGTAGTCCGAGGAGCCAAGTATGACCAAGGTTCCGTTTAATACTTAGGTAGATAATAAGAAGTATTAATTTAACCAAGGTATGTGGTCCGAAAAGCCAGGCATGACCAAGATTCTGTTTAATACTTAACCAAGTAATCAACATAACACATAATGTCACAAATAAAAACATGGCATAACTACTTTTCATTAATAATAGTACCTCTGCAGGTTATTTATATTCTAGGGGCGTGGTACAACATTCTCATCTAGATCTTCTAGGAAATATGCACCTATGCCAGCCATCAAGGTGATGTGGTATGACCTTTCCCAATTGGGCCCTAACTTTCCCTATGTTGGATTTTTTGCAGTACTTACAACCTTTCTTAATACCAAGTCCCCAGGGGCTAAGGGTCTTAACCTCAAACTTGAGTCATACCCCTGCTTGAGCTTCTGCTGATAGTACGCTAACTGAACCATGACATTTTCTCTCCGATCTTCAACCAAATCCAAACTCCTTTATAGTAAGCTATCATTACTGTTTGGAGTGAATAAACTTGTCCTTAGTGTTCGGAATCTAGTTTCCAGAGGAATCACAGCCTCGGTCCCATAAGTCATTGAAAAGAGTGTTTCCTCTGTTGACCTATGAGGAGTAGTCCGATATGTCCATAGGACATGCGGCAGCTCTTCTACCCATTTACCCTTTACATCATCTAACCTCTTTTTGAGTCCATTTATTATAACCTTATTGACAGCCTCGACCTGTCCATTCCCTCATGGATAAGCTGGAGTGGAATACCTATTCTTGATACCCAATTCACAACAGTACCTTCTGAAAGCCTTGCTATCAAATTGAAGTCCGTTGTCTAAGATGAGGGTATGAGGAATCCCAAACCAAATGACAATGTTCTTCCACACGAACGACTTGGCATCCACAAACCTAATATTTGCCAGTGGCTCAACTTCAACCCACTTGGTAAAGTAATCAGTGTCAACCAAAAGCCATCTCCTATTTCCTGCTGCTTTGGGGAATAGCCCTACAATGTCCAAGCCCCACTGAGCAAAAGGCCAGGGACTAGACAAAGGATTAAGAACGCCCCCTAGCTGATGAATGTTTAGAGCAAATCTCTGACATTGGTCACACTTCTTCACGTATTCTTGTGCTTCCTTTTGCATATTGGGCCACCAATATCCCTAAGTAAAGGCCCTGTGAGACAAGGATCTGCCTCCTGTATGGCGTCCACAAATCCCTTCGTGCAACTCTTCTAGGAGTGGCTCCACTACTTCAGGATGGATGCATAGAAAATATGGTCCAGAAAAATAGCGTTTGTATAACTTTTGATCCTCAGACAGCCAAAATCGGGCAGCCTTTCTTCGCACTTTGTTGGTCTCCCCCTTCTCCTCAGGCAAGATGTCATCCTTAAGGAATAGAACAATAGAATCCATCTAACTAGGTCCTACCCTAATTTGATGAATCTGGACCTTCTCCCTTTTCATCTCTGTAGGCTTACATAGATCCTCGATCAGGATAACCCAAGGTAAACTTTACGCCTAGGAGGTTGCAAGAGTGGCAAGGGAATCAACATGCGTATTTCTACTTCTAGGGATTTGCTTTAAGGAAAAAGAGTCAAATCCTAATTGCAAATGCCTAGGCTGGTTCAGGTACTCTTGCAGTCTCAAATCCCTGGCTTCTGATTCTCCCTTTACCTGGCCTACAACCAATCTTGAATCTGAAAATACCTCCACTGTTTTTCCTCCCATTTTCTAAATCACGGCCATTCCCACCAACAGAGTCTCATACTCAGCCTCATTGTTCATGGCCGAGAAGCCCAACCTTAAGGATTTCTCAATGACGATCCTTTCAAGAGATACTACAACTAGCCCTACTCTAGATCCCCTTTGATTTGCTGCACCATCAACATATACCCTACAAAGTAAAGGCTCTTGCAAGGAAACCACACCAACTGATTTTTCATCCATGCACTGCTTCTCCTTATCTTCTTTCATTGGAGACTCAATGAACTCGACCACTAAATCTGCAAGAACTTGGCCCTTAATGGAAGTGCGAGGCATATACTTGATATCAAAAGCTCCTAGGATCATCCCCCATTTTGCAATCCACCCTGTATAATCTACTTCATGCAATGATTTGCTTACATAGTAAACCGGTTTTTGTACTCCATCATCAACCCGTATCAGTACTAGGCTCACCGCATGAGGTGCTACAGCGATGTAACCAAATAAAACTTCGTCCTTCTCAGGTTGGGACATAATAGGTGGTCAAGAAAGATATTCCTTCAATTGTTGGAAGGGCGAGACACATTCCTTAGTCCACTCAAATCCCTTCCACTTATGCAACAACTGGAAGAAGGGCCTACACCTATCTACTAACCGAGAAATGAATCGATTCAAAGCAGCAGCCATTCCTGTCAACTTCTGGACTTCCTTGGGATTCTGAGAAGGCTGTAGATTGTTAATTGCTCTAATTTTATTAGGGTCGACCTCAATTCTGCGATGAGTGACCATATAACCTAAAAATTTGCCCGAGCCAACGCTAAAAGTACATTTAGAAGCATTAAGGCCCAATTTGTGTTTCCTTAGTATTTCAAAAATATTCCCAAGGTCATTCACGTGCTCGAACTCTACCTTATTCTTTACCACCATATCATTTATGTAGACCTCAATATTCTTGCCCAGTTAAGGTTCAAACATCCTGGTCATCATCCTTTGATAGGTAGCCCCTGCATTTTTCAATCCAAAGGGCATCACTTTGTAGTGGTAATTCCTAGTGGGTGTAACAAAAGTAGTCTTCTCTTGATCGTCCAGAGCTAATGGTATCTGATGATATCCTTGAAAGGCATCTAAAAAGCTCATCCAAGGATGGCCTACAGTTGCATGGGGAAAGGGTCTTTTGGGTAGGCTTTGTTCAAATCTATGACATCTACATATACTTGCCATTTCCCACTCTTCTTCTTCACCACCACTATATTGGCCAACCACTCAGGATAAAACACCTCTTTAATGGCCCTGGCCTGCTTAAGCTTGACTACCTCTTCCTTGATGGCATCAGAATGCTCCTTAAATGAGCGTCGAGCTAGTTGCTTTTTGGGGACGACAGATGGATTGATGTTTAGATGATAGCAAATGAAATTTAGGTCCACCCCAGGAGCTTTATAAGCACTCCACGCAAACACATCAATGTTTCTCCTAAGAAATCCAATAAGTTCTTCCTTTTCCTGAGGGGGCAACTGAACTCCAACCTGGAAGAACTTACCCTCATCATCACCCTTAATAACTTTTTCTAACACCTCACACCTTGCTTCTTCTACCACCACGTCCGTAGACCACACTGACACTCTTGATTGCTATAAGCCCTGCTCGGTAGAAGCCGAGGACTCACCTCTAGCCTAATGTCTAATTGCAGCCACTAAGCATTGCCTAGCCATAGACTGGCTCCCAACTAGCTCCTCGACCTGATCCCTTGAGGGATACTTCACCTTCAAGTGTAGGGTGAAAGACATGGCACCCATGGCGTGAAGCCAAGATCTTGCCACAATAGCAGTATAGGGGGAGTAGGCATCTACCAAGATGAAGTTCACTTCCACGACTTCTGACTTTGCTTGAATAGGTAGTTTAATTTGGCCCTTCGAAAAGACAATCTTCCCATCAAACCCTATTAGAGGAGAGTCATAGCAGGTTAGGTTCTCGGGCTTCAGCTTCAACCCCCTAAATAGGTCAGGGTACATGATCTTTGCATCGTTGCCCTGATCTACCAGCACCTTCTTCACATCATACCCTTCTATCCTGAGAGTAACTACTAGGGCATCATCGTGTGGCTGCAAGGTTCCAACTTTGTCCTCATCGGAAAAGCTCAAAGCTGGTCGAATCTCCACTTTACTCCTCTTCGGATCAGGGGGCAAGTCTTCTATAAATGGTCGAGCCACAGACATCCTGGATGGCCGAGAACCAGTCCTTCCTGGAGCAACAAGAATGACATTAATTGTACCTAAAGGTGGTCTTGTAGAAGAATCTCTTTGAGCTCCCGACCCCGCTTGACTACCCTGTCCATTGGGTTGACACAAGAATTGTTTTAACTTCCCAATTTTAACCAATTGCTCTAAATGACTCCACAATGTCCTACAATCTTCAGTAGTGTGCCCCCACTCCTGGTGGTATTAGTAGTGAAGGCTTTGGTTACGCTTCGTGGGGTCTCCTTTCATCTTGTTTAGCCATTTAAAGTATGGCTCATTCTTAATTTTTTTTCTAGGAATTGGTGTACAGGCTCTCGAAACACAGTATTGACTACCTGAACAGTAGTAAATCCAGAATGCCCTGTAAAATCTCTCCAAGATTGGTTGTTATTGAACTTATCTGACCTGAAATCCTTTCTATCTTAAGGGACCACTTTAGCTTTCCCCTTTCCCTGTTGCTAGTCCTCCTCGACCCGCTTATACTCGTCTATATGGTCCATGAGCTGACGCACACTCCTAACTAGTTTCCTGGTCAATGACTTTCTAAGACATGCTCGGCGGGCAAGCCGACCTTGAAAGTCCTTATAGCCACGTCATTAAAGTTCCTATCTATTTCGTTGAACATCTCCCAGTATCTGTCAAAATACGTTTTCAGGGTCTCCCCCTCTCACATGGTCATAGACAGCAGGGAATTCAAGGGTTAAGAAACCCTACTGCAAGTCACAAAATGAGCCCCAAATGCCCTAGTAAGCTCCTTAAAGGAGCTAATAGATCCTTCTTTTAGACTATCAAACCATCTCATTGTCATAGGCCCCAAATTGGATAGGAACACTTTGAACATCAAGGCTTTATTCTTGGAGTGAACGACCATTCTTTGGTTGAAGTGGCTAATGTGCTCCACAGGGTCCGTTCTGCCATTATACATGGTGAATGTTGGTTGAGTAAACGGCCGAGGAAGTTTTCCTCCTTCAATTCTACGCGTAAACAGTGATTTAGAAATCTGGTTAAGAGCCCTGCTCATAGTATCATTGCCCAGACCTTTGCGAGATGAACTCTTACTCTTCCGCTTATAATGACGATCCTCATCGTGCAAAAAAGACTCATTGGAAGGAGTCATAGACCTGGCCCTGTAGCTACTATCTCCATTATCATTAGAAGAAGGGTCAAAATTTGAAGGAGTCCTTCTCCATCGCTCGCAGTGCAACTTTCTCCGCAAGTGGTCAATTTCCAGCTGCATGCTTCTAGTATTCTCTTCATAAGAGAGGTGACTTCCACCTCGAGACTGACTCCTACCAGTATGCATGGTATGCACACTAACCTCCCGGTCCCTCTTTCGCTCAAGGTTGAGGAACTGATCTTGACGTTGGGAACCAACAGACTCCTCTTAGTTTGGCCCTGAACCTACCATAGTTAGACGTTGAACACATTAAAGCTCAAGTATTCCCACAGACGACGCCAATTGTAAGGGCAAGTTTTGGATCCTAAGCCCAAAAGGTAAATGAATTAAAGCCTAAAGAGCCCAATACAATGAATTTGTAGAGAGTAGGCTAAAAACTAGGTTTCAATGAACTATACAACACTCACAATGAATTGAAGATGGTAGGAAAGCCAAGAAAAACAAGTTTTATGCAAAGAAAGTCTTCCTCGGCTAAGTCCGAGGAAAGTAGTTCTTGATTATATTACTCTTAAACTTGAGCACAATTTCAGTTCTCAGTGCTACATTGTTTTCTTTACAAATTCTCAGATCTCTCGGGTAGAGATCTAAGCACCTTTCTGACAATCTTAGGTTCAGGAATGGTTTCCCCGAGATTAAAGGCTGAGTTCACTATGTCCTTGAGCTTGGCATAGAACTCATCGAATGACTCATCCTCCTCCATCTTGATTTCTTCAAAGCTCGTAGTAAGCCTCTGAAATTTTGAATCCTTGACAGCCTTGGTTCCTTCATAAGTTGTCTGGAGAATGGTCCATGCTTCCTTAGCAGTTTCAGTAGAGGATATCTTCTTGAATTCCTCATTAGTGACTGCACTGAATAAAGCATTCAATGCTCTGCTGGTAAAGTTTGTCACCTTGATCTTAGCATCATCCTAGTCGGCCAGTGCTTCCGTAGGCTTGGTCCAGCCTATCTCCACAGCTTGCCACACCCTTTCATTTAATGACTGCAAGAAAGCTCTTATGCATACTTTTCAGTATACATAGTTAGTGTCATCAAATAAATGAGATATAATAAGAGACTGTCTTATATCCATGACAACCAGGGGTCAATAGATCACACAGCAAAGATTAAAACCTAATCAGAGTGTGCCTGCTTTAATACCACTTGATAGGCCAAGAATGTATTGACCCTTTGTGATGAATTAATTGATTAATTAGCTAAGTTTATTAATTAATCAAATTAGCATGCAAAATGCGTGGTAGCACAAACAAATCACCAATTAACTAAAATGCAGCGGAAATTAAATTGACACGGTGATTTGTTTATGAATGGGGAAAACCTACACGGCAAAAACCCCACCGGGTGATTTTAAGGTCACCACTCCCGAGAATCGACTATTATCAAAACAAGCAGTTACAAGTAAAAGAATCTCAATACCTTATACCAACATACAGTTGAACCCTTACCCCAATACCCAATTGGACTTATTCTGTAGTGACAATCTCTCCTTTTTAATGCACGGCTCCCAATATGTGACTAACCGATAGATGCGCGGATCCCAGTATGCGACTTAATCACCAACTTGAGAAAGATGTTAGCTGCAAAGTTCTTCAATTCATCACACGATGAAGATTATGAAACTCCTTGATCACAAAACCCTATGGTGTACAAACACAACAGCTTCTTCAAGAGAAAGATGAACTAGGGCAAATTCTGTCTCCGGTTATAATTTGCATGAACAAAACTTTGCTTCATACTTGCGCAACCTTAGACAGCCCTTAAAATAATCTTTATATATGTTTAGGGTTGTGAAAAAAAAAGCCCAAACATATACTCACGGATTGGATAAAAACAGTTCTGAAAAAATGAGTTTCATAAACCTCGATAGATAGCCATCTATCGAGCTAGCTGTTGAGTCACGGGCTGAAAACAGCTTTTAAATCTTGATAGATGCTAGCTGTTGAGCTTTAAAATCTAGCACTTTCTCACTTGATTCTTGGACAAACTTGCATGGCTTTAATATTTGAACTTGAAACCTTGTTCCTTGAAGTATTAAACACATCCTAGATCTACCCAATTACAAGTAAAGTGCGTTTTGTCAAAGGATTAGCCAATTACATAAAATATTGACATATGTTCCTAACATTGAATCACATATGTCCTAGCAAGAAACTTTGTTCTAAGAGTTGACTGGTGGGTCGGTGTTGGCTGTTGGTGGTGGATTGGAGTGCTCAGTCTCCTTCTCCTTGGCTGGTTCCGAGGCAACGCTAGTATTATCGAACATCAGAGGGCTCTGTGGGAGGAGGAGGTTGGGGAGCAATGGTTAGCTCGAAGGTTGATTGTGTTGCTACCCGTAGGGCTGGAGGGTAGAAGATATTCTCGGTTTTCCTTAAGTCCGAGGTAGCTTCCACCTCAGCCAGGTTAAGCGCTTCGGTCCATATCTGAAGGCAGTAACCTCGGCAAACTTTGGTAATCTAGGCCCTCAGAATATCTTCTGTCTCTTTCACCCCAATATCATAGCTTGATTGCTCAGCCTGAGCCGGAGCTTCTTCTTTCTTCTCTAGCTCTTTTTTCTGAGCTTCAATCTGCTCCTAAGAAATTATCTTTTACTCCTCAACTCGGCGAAGTTGTTGACATTGGTCCTCAGCCTGCTTCTCAGCGCCAGCTAGAGCGGCTTTAGCACTCTTTCTCTCTCTATCTGCCTCGATCAACTTTGTACCAAGGTCTTTGATCTTCTTTTCGGCCACGGCTAGAGTCTTAACCGTAGATACTCGGTGTGCCTTTCATCTTTTAGTTGGGCATGTGTATGGTCCACTCATTCCTCGGCAATATTTTTGTTTGGATTGCCTAAAAGAAAGTAACAGTGTGAGGATAGACCAGTAAGATACATTTAAAAAAAAAAAAAAAAAAAAGAGAAAAGAAAAGAAGAAAAGAAGAAGAGAGATAGCATAGGAAATAGGTAAAATTTCATACCACGGCCAGGTCCCTCTTTAAGGTTAAGAAGACCCCATGCTTTTTTAGGGTTCTCAGGTCGACCATGTCCTGTGGCAGGAGTAGGGGTTTTTCCAGAGCATCGGCCACATAGTTCACTTTCCCCTTTTAGAAGTCCCTAATAGAGGAGTCCAACGGGAGTGGGGCTCCGTCCAGCTCGAGCGATGGGTTTCAGATCGAATCCCTAAGGCAGCGATCTGAAACCATCTCCGTACCCCAACCTTCCGTTGTGTTTTTTCTTTATGCCCCTTTGGCAATTTTTGCCCCCTTCTAGGGCTCGATGTCCTTAAAAGGAACAATCTCACCTTCTTCGGATATTTCTTTGCCCTTCTTTTCCTTCTTCCTTTTCTTTTCTAGTTGATCGGAAGGGGAAGTACGGGTAGGGAGAGGAGTTAGGGGCCGAGGTTGGACGGCTACTTCAGGAGTGGACCCTCCAACGTGTGACTCCAGTAGCTTGAGGAGACTAGTATTCTTCTTATGCTGGAGCACCATAGCTTTTGGTATGTCTGCAAGCTCTTGGTTGCTACTGATTTGAGCGGAGGGTAGAGGCCTGGAAATAGTGCCTAGAGATTCTGTAAGGTATGGTCAGTCGAATAATTCAAAATCTTCTTTTTCTAAGTCTACCATTTCAAATACCTTGACAGCTTCTTCTTCTTGAGTTAAGTCTGCGAAGATCACCTTTTCCTCAGTGGCACGCTAGTCGGGAGCTCAACTTGGTGTGTTCCTTTAGGAGGTGGACTGATGAGGAATCCTGGCACTGCAACGTTTATCTGGTGTAGCCGAGGATCTTTAGCTTTTATGACATTCTTGGGAGATTGAAAGCTGGATGAAATGGGCTTGTACCGGAGGAGAACGTAGGCAGCACGTAGTTGGCCGTCCATGTAAAGGAAGATCTCAAACCTAATAATCCTATTGAGATCTTCCTCGTTAACTAAATTGAAGTTGGGAGCTGTAAAATGCTTATCTGTAGAAACCAAATGCAAGAGGGTGATTAGACAAAGAGTAGAAAAATGCGTTCACAGGATTACGAAATTGAGATTGTTGCTTTAGAGAGGGAAAAGTGTGGGGTACTTAATCCTAGAACACCCCACCTAGCTGACCATCCTACTTCGGACAGTGTAAGCCATCATGTCATTCACCCGAGACGATCAAGAAATCCTGGTCCAAACCCTTGTTGGATTCGGGGAGGCACTAAATTAGTCTGACCTAGGGAACCCTTGTTTTGAGGTAATACCTATCTTTAAGATATTGGCAATTATACATCTAGTTGATGTTGTGGTGGG
Source organism: Quercus tomentella (assembly GCA_028535165.1). Classification (NCBI taxonomy): domain Eukaryota; kingdom Viridiplantae; phylum Streptophyta; class Magnoliopsida; order Fagales; family Fagaceae; genus Quercus; species Quercus tomentella. Next base: position 31,155,263 of record JAPQVY010000001.1, read on the forward strand.
AAAGGTTTACCCCCATTTTCTAGTTCAAGGCATTAACACTAGCTAGTATCCTAAACAAGTTCAGAGAGCATTGGGTCGGGCAGAGTCTATGGGCAATTAGAAAATCCCTAGTTACTCTCCCCATAGGGATTCACATTCCCCCTTCTATAAAGGCGATCATAGGGATCACCATGGCCCTTTCAGGCCTAAGAGCATGCCATTCCCCTAGGAGGCAATGCTGTATGCTAACCCCATGTGGTATATTGTACTTAGCTTTAAAGGCTTCTCTATCCTCAAGCGTATCTACCAAACTAGCAAACCTACCCATCTAGGAAGTAAAAGAAACTATAAAAGAGTTATAGGCCGAGGAAGGAACAAATCCTAAAGTTAGGATATGAACTAAATGGTACTTACAGAGAAGTATGTAAGGAGCACCTCGGATCGCTTCTTCGAGAGATTGAAGATTTGGGAAATGGAGGAAAGGAACCCCCTCACATCCTTTATATAGGGAGAAGAGATAAGCAAGAAAGTTCCCGCTCAAAATCCCATGAGAAATCCCTATTGTAGGATCTTCATCGCGCCGTAGAACGTGGGGGACAGAGCGCCGTGCGAAGCAATTAATGGCACGTCGCGAATGCTGAAGCGTCAAGAGTGTGTGCCGAGCAGGTGAAAAGATGTTACCACATGGGAACGTTCTTTAAGTATGCAATGCTTTGGGGAGGAAATCAAAACCCCACTTTCATCAGAAAAAGAAAGAGTTAGTGTTTTGAGAGGCAATTGTGGGGATGGGAAGTCTGAGCAGGCGTTTTGGGCTATGGGCCATGCCCTAGGACGATAATATGCCTGAGGATGGTTAATAAGATTGCTGGGCCTAGGTCAATAGGTCGAGGATAAAGGAGAAGAATGATAGGCCAACTTTAATTTTCAAGGATCTAGGCCACCTCTGGAGAGCTCCAGGGAAGGTAGCAAAAAAACTCAGTCAATTATGGAAGGTGAAATTTCAGGGAAGAAGGCTGCCACCACCACATTAAATACACTACACCTAATGAACCGGCCACATTTATGGAGAAATGACACTTGAACAGTGGCAACTCAGCTCACAGCTACCAACAGAACTTCCAGGAGGTTCTGATGGGACAAACATCTAAAGGATTTTCTACAAAATCAAGTAGTGGAAGGCTGGGATGAAGGGCTAAAGGACTATATAAGGAAGGGATCACCATGAAAATTGGGTATGTAATCTGTGAAGGAAAAAAGAAAGAATAAGACATTGTATTCATACAAGCTTGAGTTAATGTAAGAACATCCCATCCTAGGACTTGACCGAGGACTGTAAATTCTCTTAATTTGTGTTATCAACCTTGTTGGCAAGAATCTTATTAGCTATGGCCCATACTTAATTTGCTGAAGTTTTAATAACATACAATTTCAAAGTTTTTTTTTTCAACCCAATGAATTCCATCTAAATTTAAACAAATACAATCTAAGAAAGATAAAATGAAATGAGCTTGTTTTTTTTTTTTTTTTAGGTAAGGGGAGGGTAAAAGAGTTTGAACTTTAGAGTTTCAATTAAGAATTTATGAACATATAATCATTAGAATTCTTTTAATTACTCAATTTTATTTTTACAATTTAAATTTATATTGGATAAAAATGATATATCTTATGAGTTAAACTGAATTGTGTCAAATAGGTCAACTCGTCTTGACAAGAATAATGAATTAGGTCTTCTTGAGTTGAATGTAGGTTAAACATGTCAGCAAGAAATTGATCAGTTTATTAATCATGTCAAAGCATAAACCCACTTTAACACAACCCATTTATACTAAATACTAAGTCGCAAAATAGCCAAGAGCCTTGTACCTTAGTTGTCACCTCCCCATGCACAAAGTGTTTACGGGATAAGGGGTTTGAGTTGTAGGGTCAGTAGTGTATTGTAAATATCTAAAAAAAAAAAAAACTGCAAAATAACATGTCATAGTTTTGGGTCGTGCACATATTATCATGCTTAATTTTGATGTATAAAAATTCCAACATCAAGAATTCACTAATTTAAAAAAAAAAAAAAAATGGTTTTCAACAAATTTTTAAGGTGCAAGAAGCCTATTAGTATCAAAAGTTTTTATTGGTTTATATAGGTTAGTTGGGTGCTTAGTTTTGTTGTTGTTGTTGTTGTTGTTTTTATTCTTTGTCTAGCCCTACTTTTGACTTTGTTTTCCCTTTTTATTATTTTTTTTATTGGACAAGGTTTCTCTTCAAGCTATTTTGGAGCGAAACTCTTCAAACCCCTCTTATATTTTTTCCCCTCTTATATTTTCTAGTTGGATATGAATTTTGAAAATCTAGCTATTAGAATGCGAGTTTTTTATGTTTTTAACACGCATGTCAAATTTCGCTCAAATAAGATGCTATTTACTATTTGCTAATAAATTTATTTTTTATGCATAATTTTAAACCACAAAAATTTGAAATTTAAACATTTAATTGGCGACATAACTATTGATATTTGATTTTCTTGAAATTTTGCAAGCATAGAGGATATAATAAGAATATACAATCCAACAGTTAGATTTTCAAAATTCACATCCAATAAAAAGATATCTGAGGAGTTTGGAGGATTTATTTCCAAATTATTTTGGGGAGAAACCTTTTCCTTATTTATTTTTTATTCAATAAAAGAAAAAATTTAGGAGTAATTACATTTTACCACCATAAACTATACCCCAAATTACACTTTACACTCTAAACTTTCAGAATGCACGATTAGTACCCTAAACTATAACCCGTATTACACATTACACCTTGCCATCAATTTTGTCAATATCTTGGATGGAAAATCAAAGTTTAGGGTGAAAAGTGTAATTGGGAGTATAGTTTAAAGCGGTAAAGTATAATTTCTCATTTGTTTTTAAGGAATTGACGATGTTGTGCAAAGTGTAACATGTGTTATAGTTTAGGGTGTTAATAGTGCATTCTGAAAGTTTAGGATGTAAAGTATAATTTGAGATATAGCTTTATGAATTGTCATGTGCCTCGTGTAATTTAAACCACATGACTTTTTTTAGTTAGTCATGTCACTTGTTTAAATAATATATGTGGATGGATAGTTTTATGAATCATCATATGACTTGTGTAATTTAAATCGCATGAATTTTTTTAATTAGTCATATGACTTGTTTAAATAATATATGTGGATGAATAGTTTTATGAATCGTTATGTAGTGGGCTAGCGGGGATTCCTAGGAACTAGTTTAAAAGAAAACTTTTTCCTTAATAAAATGAGGGATGAAATAATTATTTTTTAGGGTGAAATAAAAAAATCCACCCTTGAAGTTTGGGCTAATGTCAAACACTACTTAGATTTTTCAAAAATCATAATTATCTATTGCTCTAATTTTGAAAAAAATTTGGGTATTTTCTAGCAGCCACGCAAACCTTGAATTTTTTTACTATTTTTATTTGAGAAATGTTATATTCGCAACATTTTCATAATAAATCATAGATGGCAGGTTGTTAGTTGTTATTATGGGTGGACAAAAAAGTAATTTAAGTTTTGAATTCAAATTTGAACTAATAACAACTTATCACTTATAATTTATTGTGAAAATATTATGAAAATGTTGTAGAAATAGCACTACTCTTTTTATTTTCGTTTTTAATCATGTCAAGGCCAAATTTTCCGCAAGTGGCATCCTCATTCAACCCCAGCCAGGCCCAGCATAAAGGACAAGCGCTAGGCAAAACAAGAGTAGAACGGGCTGAAACTTGGGTTAAACTGGGTCCGAAACGCGGCCCAATTAAACCAATTTAATACGGCTGTGTACCTCATCCCCGGCATTACACACGTGGCAGCCTGCAAGTCCTTCTCTACTCTAACCGGCAGTTCTGCTTCGATTTGCAAAACCCAAAACCCATAAAAAGCAAAACAGAAACAAAAACAAAAAACAAAACCAAAAAAAAAAAAACAGTAACATAGTGATAGAGTCGAGGTTATGAAGTGTGTGGAGATGAAATTGTAAAAAAAGTTCAAGAATTTAAGGAAAAAAAAAAAAGAATGAAGGCTTTGGTGCTTCATTCACCATTCATTTCAAGAGGGAAGAAACTTCCTTTGTTAACAGCTTTGGTTGACACTCTACCATGCTCTGCCACTATATCTAGAAAGACCATCTCGCCCCCGTGTAAGCTTTCCTCAAATTTTTCTTCATTTTTAGTTGAAAATTCTTTTATTTTATAAAATTTTTATTATACAGAATTAAGTTGCTCACTCCAAGGAAGTACTTACTTCATATGGTTTAGTTTAGAATTAATTTTGGATCATGTGGAATTTGAGATGGCTAACTGGGTATGCAGAATTTGAAGTTCTTTTGTGTTTTTGTTAAATTAGTTGGATTTTGGTGGAATTTGAGCTATCTGGGTTGGGAGAATTTTGAGTAAATTTGGGTATGAATCACCTCGGTTATGGTAAACTTAATTAGGTGGAGTAAATGAACTTGGGTTTGGTGTAGTCAGTTGGCAGTTGGCATAGATTAGTCACGGTAGAAGTTGCTTGTTTAATTTAGATCAAATGGGTATTGGGTTCACTGCTAGATGATGCACTTACATTGCAGCGTTTGAATCATCAATCCACAATTCCACATAGGGGCCTAGTTACATAAGTCGAACTAAATTCTATGAAGAAATTGCATTTTATTGGCAATCACTTCAACTTATGTAGATCTAATTAGTGCATGGGATAATGCATATTTTGCTATATTTGAGTTGATTATTCCTTCTAGTGTTGTAACTTCTTCCAAATCTATGCCCTTACGTCTGTCTATCTATCACTCGACATAATTTTTGTTTTCCTTTATGGTTATATGGCATTTTTTTTATTAACATATTCCCTGACTGATTGATAGTAAGATGTAGAGAGATATCAAGGTTGAACTTGGAGTGTGGCAAATTCCGAGCCCAAGCATCAAATGTTAGTATTGGACCTGGAAGCTATGAAGGTCAGGGAGGAGAAGATGACCAGAAAGTCTTTGCCAGTGTTCCACCCAGTGACAGTTCATCTGAAATGTGAGTTATATAAGATTGGTTAATATTAAAGATGCTAGAAGATTGTAATTTTCAGTAACTGTTTTTCAAATTTTTTAGATGACATATTTCTTTCTTCTTCTTCTTTTTATTTTATTTTAAATTTTATTTTTTGTTTTTTTATTTTATTTTTTTATTTTTTCCAGATAAGTTTGAGATGATAGTGTTTTTATCTTAGAAACATGCCAGTATATAACTTTTGATGTGAAACTTAAACCAGAAGGGGAAAATGTGAAACTAATTCTGCACTCTACAATTTCTAGTGCATAACGATGTTATGAAAGTTTTGAGATGCATTTCTTTTGCGTAAGAATCAGTGAAACGATTTGCATGCTAGAATAGAAGTAAGATTTTTAAGTTACCTTGCTTTACTATTTTTTTTTCCCGAAATGTTACAACTTCAATTCCAAAATGGGAAGCTAGTAACCTTCAGCAATTTGTAGTAGTTACTTTAATCTGTTTTTTTTAAATAAAATAAAAAAGTATTTGAACATTATTTGAACAAGTAGACAAACAGCTTTTCCAATGAGCTCCCCTCTAAGAGAAATATATCTTATGAATGTAATTAAAGGAAATATAAACAGCATAATTTTTGGCCTCCACTCCCCCCCCCCCCCCCCCTTTCTTTTTGTGGATCGAACATTTGCAAAGCATCAAGTGAAGTTCTAAATGTTGGGGCACCTCGTCACATTTAATAATGTTAGAGATCTGATTGTATGTTTGCTCTGATAAAAATTTAATTGTAAGCTTGAATTTAAAAAACCAAAATTTCTGTGTGATATTTAAAGACCCTTAATGGTTCAAACCTTGCTGATATATGTATATCATTTTCTATTTTGTTCAATGGTCTTATATTTCATCTATTTCAATGCATCTGAAATTTTGTTCAATGGTTTTATAGTTCATCTATTTCAACTGTCTATGGACCATAATAGTCAGCTTAACTCAGTCCATACTAATCTATATGTCTTTCATGATTTGGCAGTGAGAAGCCTCCTAATCGAATGCCTTATCCTCTCTCTATAGCTCTTGTACTGTTTGGATGTGCTTTAGTGTTTTCACTGGTTAACTTTGTGAAGGGAGGACCTTCATCACTCTTAGCAGCAATTGCAAAGTCAGGCTTCACTGCTGCATTCACATTGATATCTGTGTCTGAAATTGGAGACAAGGTAAATAAAATAGCATAGAATAAATGACATGTCTTGTTACTGTTTTAGATTCATGCTACTTGGGAGCTAGTTCAATTTATGTAGGGTCCGGTTAATGTTTGCCCTTAGGGTTAACCATCCATTTTAGGAAAGTTTTCATGGGAAATTGAAAAAGCTGTCAAAACAGTGAATTACTTTTTTATTTTTCTATAAAAAGTTTCATAAAATGGATTACTAATATATGCCCTAAGGGCACACGTTAGTAAATCCCATTTATGTATGGCTATCAGTGCTCATGTCTTCTTATTTTCTGGTAAATAGATTCTATTAGATAATGCAATTCTAGAGAATACTTGGAAATCCCTTAATTCCACTTGTGAAGGATTTGGTTCATGATCAATTGAAACTATCATGTGTCTTTGCTACAAAAGAAGAAAAATGATATGCACTTGTAACTGCTTAAACTAAAATTTCCTCTTCTTATCCCTATCATTCTTATATGTTGGGGGACCTCTCATCTCCTTGTCTTGCCCTCCCATTTTAATGTAAATTTTCTCCTTCTCTACTTTCTATTATTTCAACCCCGTTATAGATTGATGGCTTTTCTTTTTGGACTTAGGCATCAGGTTGCTATATGGAGATAAAAATACATATCTTAGGTTCTAAACAGTGTTAGTGGACCATGGGAATACTTCTTGAGGTTATAGATGTGTTGTGTAGAAACCTTGAGTGAGGAGCATACCTTCACATTTGCAAGTATGAGACCACATTGGATTTAGTCTATGAGGAAAAAGCAAACAAATGAAAAGTGATTTCCCAAACATAAAAATGATAGATACCTTAAGGATTTGTGGAAGTCTCAACTGTTTTACCATACATATCTATGTGCTTGTCTTGTTGCAAGCTAGTGTATCTATTTTTACCATTTTACATTCATGTTTTCAAAACATGGAAACGCGTAGTTGATCTCCTTTTGGTACCATTGTTGTTTGAGATTTTTTGTGATGAAGACCCAAGATAAACATAATCAAGTGATGGACGCGAGCGAGGGATAATGTCAAACTTGCATGGCCTACCTAATAGAACTTTTGAAAGAATGTGATGTTTATTTTATTTTTTTCAGTAAAATGCATGCTATTTGGCAAAATTTATTGTAGAATGGAGGGTGTATTATTATTATTGGGTAAAAAGGGAACATATTTTTTAAGCTCATCTACTGGCCCACAGTTTTTGTAAATGGTTTTTATAATATGTAAAATTCTTTTTTTTAAAAGAGGAGATAGTTCCATACTTATCCAAAAAAAAGAAAAAAGAGAGGAGATAGTTCCATACTTATCCCAAAAAAAAGAAAAAAGAGAGGAGATAGTTCCAATACACAGGAAGTGTATCAAAACTACTCCTGAAAAAAATTACAATTTGCAACTCAAACGGTCTAAAAAATCTAAAAAAAGGAGGAATGGATACTGCTTATAGCAGTCATCCAGTCATACAAAGATCTCAAAAAAAAAAAAAAAAAGTTTAATAACATGCTGGCCCATTTTGGGTCTTGTTCTTTACACAATTACCTAGGATGAGGCTGTGGAAAGTTTCATTAAATGGGTTGTTGATTCATAAACATGAATCCTGAAAATTTACAAAATAAGGGCACCTTTATTTATTTGCTACTAATACTGAAGATGTTTTCTAAGTAGAAAGGTTTCTCCATTGAGTTGGCTTATTTAAGTAATCGGAATAATTTTTTTGTTTTGTTTGGCATACTAATGTATTTATATATCAGATTTTATTTTCTTGTCAATGACTTTATTTGACCGTATAATTTGACTGATTGGATCTAATTGTTACGGGATGGTATTATGCTTTGGAACCTAATAAGTTACTATTGAAGCTAGTTTCATGTAAAGGATCAAAATTGTGCCTTCAACTTTTTTTTTTCCTTTTCTCTATTAAACAGACATTCTTCATTGCTGCACTCTTGGCCATGCAATACAAGAAAGGACTGGTATGATTTCTCCCTCTCTGTCTGTCTGTCTCTCTCTCAGTATCTGTATCTACAAACCCTTTATTGTATTGCATTCAAGCCAGTCTATAGAGTTGACATTCTTTCCCTGTTTAGTTATTAATTTTATTTTTTAATGAATGAGAAACTTCTATTGCAAGACAATAAACAATACAAGCAGCTTACGCACACAAACAAGAATTTACAAATCAACCTGCCTATTGGAAACAGTAAACCAATGGAAACTCAAGGATCAAAAATGGAGATTGGAAGTCTCCAAAAACAGCATAGCATCCTATCTAAAATGGAGTTTTTTTTTTTTTCTCTCTACAAAATGATTATTGATAATGAACATCATTCATCACACTTGGAATGAATCTTTTCTGTTTGATTATTCTGCAAATCCTTCATTGTTTATCTTTTATCTATTTAAAATTTGATTTTGATGTATCTTGAATTGAAAAAAAGCTTGGATAGAAAGAGTTGCTGAACAAGGTGACAAGCATGAAACTTGTACGAAGAATTCTGAAAATTTCTGTTGCCAACCATTTGCTAGGGATATAGGAGATAAAAGGTTTTTTTTTTATTTTTTATTTTTTATAAATTTTTAGATATAATTTTTTTCTGGGAGAAGATAGAATGGGAAAACATGAAGATGCTCAAACCTTTTCTTTCTGAACGTTGTCTTTTGTAGTAATTTCACACTTGTTTTTAATTCCCTTTTGATCTGTCTTCCTTAATAAATTTGTATCCACTTGGATGAATATGCACTTAGATTGCAAAAAAAAAAGAATATTGTGTAATTATCATTTAAAGTAATCCTAAACGTTACTTTGCACTGCCATTGGTTTAAGGTATATATAATCACAATTTCTGAGATGGGATGGAGTACTGTACAATTTGCTTCAAATTTTGTGTGGCAATGCCTTGGTCAGCATCTCACAACTTTTAAATAGTGGACTTGTATTGAGGAAAATTTGGTAGATGCATCTACTTAAGTTTTCTTATCAATAAAACTTCTATTACCTATCAAAAAAAGAAAAGTAGTGGGCTCATTTGGGATGCAATCCAGCTACCATCTGTGGGAGTGAAGACTAGAAAGTAGGGTGCCTTGATTTCATTGTGTTGCCATGGCAGAGCTCTCTCACCAAATTATTTGAGAGAGAGAAAGAGAGAGAGAGCTATGAATGAAACATGCATGTGTGTGTACCCTTTGAAGCAAAATAATTTGAAAATTTTCCTCGGCCCATATGGCAAATACAGTGCATCAATCAGGTCCCTTCTGGTTTTAAATTGGCTTGCAATCATGTGGGATTGGCATGCCTTCTAATCAGTGAAATAGATCAATTTAGTAAATGTCAGATTTGCATAAGTGATTCATCTGACAAAATAAATATAATTAAAATGTCCTCCATGTATTTAGAAACTACATTGCATTCCCCTTCCCATATAGAAGGCTTGTCAATGTAACATGGTTGTAATCATGTGTGATTGTCATACTTCTTGATCAGGTGGAACTGAGTATTACTTCCCTAACCAACCCCATGTGTGCATGCATGCTATGAGAGAATAACAAAGAGAACTAGGTTTGGAGCCACTTCGCCTAACCCAATTGCCAACTAGAAAGTCTTGTTATATTAAAGAAATATGTGGTTCATACCCAAGAAAAATGCTCTATTTGAGCTTCTATATAGCTTAAGATGATGCAGAGAATGCAACTATAATTAATGCTGATGGATTTTATTTGGTTTGTACCCATTTTTTGTTTCATTAATTGTAACCCTGGAACCTCTACTTAAAAGCTCCATAAGAACATTGTGGGACATGTTGAATTTTTTATGAACAATATTACATTGGAATTTTTTTCATAAAGCTTGGTGGTGATTCCAGAATAACTCTAGGTGGTGAAGCTTAGGGTTTGTTAATTTTTGAGTTTTAGTTTGGTGATGTTGGTTGAGGATTCAGTGGTGGTTTTCAAGGTTTTGGGCAGTGACAGGGGGATTTGTGCCCATGGGATCATGATAGTTAAGTGGTGCTGATGGGCTGATGGTTTGATGGGTTTTGTCTGGGTGTGTTTTCGACTCTGTCATCAACTGTTGATGACAACAGTTTTTATTTATTTATTAAATTTTGGATGTTTTGGGTTGTTGAGATGTGAATCTGGTTAGCTTTGAGATTTGAGGTGCCTGTTGGCTGAGTCGCAGTGGTTTGGTGATGGTGGCTTGACAGATTGTGGGTTATTGTAGTTAGTGGGCTTGTATGATTTGGTTGTGGTTAGGTGGTTGCTTAGGGAGTAGATACTGTGAACTAGATTGGACTTTTCTCTTATACCAAGTTGATGCAGCACAAGTTCAAAAGAAATTGAGTGATGCAAATAGAAATAAAAAATTATTGGTCTTTTTAGCAGCTAGGTTTTGATAGGGAAAATAATTAAACCATAAACATAGTCCCACATGATCCTCAATTATAATAAAATTACATTAATAGCAAGCAATGTTAGGCTCATAGAGTAGTTTTTTAGGATCTTCTTAATCACTCTCCTGCCTTTATACATAAACAATGGGGGTTTTATTGGGGGCATTTGGCAGCAACATGACTAAAGCCTTGAAATTTAAAGTATTTGACTCAGGATTTCAAAGTGAGGGATTCACTAACCATCTGATTTTTCTTTTCATCTTTACTAGTTGACACATTACTCGTCTTGGGCTTGAATTATGGTGGAGTTATTGGCGGTGTACCACTCGAAGACTGAGGGTTACTCGAATATTGGGTGTCAGGTTGCTTAACAAGCTGTGACTTGCTTTCCATTTCGTAGTTCTGGACAAGGGTTTAGACCTTAGACATGGTCTAGTGTGATGACCTCACTGAGAATTAACTCTTTCCTGTGGTTGTCATTCAAGCCTCTTCTAAACCTACACAATGTCATTATCTCATTTTCGACCAGTTGCATTGCATCTTTGTTTTCCTCTAATTGGGTGATGTAGTTAGCCATGGGTCTATTACACTACCTTAGGTTATCCTACTAGTCTAGGAGGGTGCTTCCATAGGATGAAGGAAGATACTTTTTAAATTTCTCTACTAGTCTGGGAAGGTGCTTCCATAGGATGAAGGAAGATGCTTCTTAAATTCCTCTACTAGTCTAGGAAGGTGCTTCCATAGGATGAAGGAAGATACTTCTTAAATTTCTCCATTTTTATCCAGTCTGTAAAGGCAGGTTGGTTCCTCCTAATGAGGATTTGTTTGATGCTTTCCCAAAAATTTTAGACTACCTATTGGCTTCATTTTTACAAATATAACTTTTTTGTCCTCGGATAAGTTGTACCACTCAAAGATGTGGTCCATCTAACACAACCAATCTGTAGGTCTAGGAAACCATAAAAAATGGGTGCCTCAACTTTTGTACATCCTATCACTCTCCTCGAAATTACTAGGCTCCCTAAAGTCATTATAGTTTTGAAGATCTAGCTTATGAAGGTTACCTTGAATGGGAAACTGTGCCTTCTCGCCCCTTGTTATTGCTTCTCATGTATGGGTCTTCGCCCTCATTCCTGTTTTCAAGGGAAGCCTTTATGGACTTTTTTTCGTGTGATAAGTAAGCCTTTGCGGACTTCTATAGGGTGGATAGGTCTTGGAGGGTTTTAATCATGGTTTCTAAGGTTTTATTCCATGGTGGGCTGGGACTCAAAACTAGACTGCGATTCAGAAGTAGACTGAGATGTAGTCTTGGAGCTTTTAATGGGTCAACCAAATATTAATAAGTTTCATAAGAATGGTAAATCAAATGAAACAAGTCAAATTTCAAACTTGTCCTCTGCTGAGGAAAATTTCTAAGTGGTGCTCTCATCATTTTATACTTCCTATTTAGTCTAGCTCATGGGCAAATGTAGTAGTTTAAATTTTCTTAGAAAATAATATTCCTGTTATTAATTTATGCCAATATCTTAATTCCTTGATTATTGCTTGGAATGGCTGCATTTGTGTAATGCATAAATGTTGTGATATTCATGCGCCCTAATACTAAACATTCAATGTATTACCCTTGAAACAAGTTCTGAGATCAAATAAATGTTTATTATACTGCAGATGCCATTTAATAATGTCCACAAACTGATTTTGCAATAAATTTGAGACTTTCTCACATGTATTTAATCATTGATCAGGTTTTGTTGGGGTCAATGGGTGCTCTTGGACTTATGTCTATCCTATCAGTTGTAATTGGACGGATATTTCATTCTGTGCCTGCTCAATTTCAAACCAGTAAGTTTTATTTATCGGCATCTGTCATCTTGATCAAGTTTGCTTACATGCATAATATTTCTAAACAGCTAACAATATGAGCATTTAGGCCATCAAATTGTATTCCTAACACATATTGTTTTCTTAAACATACAATAAAAAACATGTGAATGTGTTGATTTTTCATCAAATCACATTATTGATTTTTATAGTCTCTAAACTCAACTCAAGTCAGCTTGACAGACAACAAAGCTTTATATAAATTTTTGGGGGTAAGCTATTGTGGGGTCAAAGAATTTGACAAACCCGGCCCACTTTGTACTAGGCCTAAGGCCCACGCCGAGGAGGAAGAAATGGCCGAGGACGAATGAAGAAAGCCCAAATGGCCCAAAAACATCGTCGAGGACGATCTTGTTCTCGGCCAACCCAGATCCTAGAAGGGAAGAACGGCACTTCATCGACGGCAGCCTCCCAGAACGTCTCAAGAAAAGGGACAAGTACCGTAGGACAGCCATGGGAGCATAGCGTAGGAACAGTCCAAAGAGAAATTGTCACCTTCGCATTAAATGCCCACAACTAACGTTCTGGCCGCATTAATGAGGAGTCACGTATCCCAAAGACAGAATGATGAATAGGCCATGTAGCGAGAGATAGACGACTTGAGGAGAAAGCTGCGCCATGCACAACAAAGGCGATCTCGTCTTAGTCCTGATATGCCCTCTGATGATGAAAGCGATGATGACTATAGGCAAAGATTGAGAACTCCTCCAAGCGAGACCTTTTCTCATGAAGAAGAGCACTACTGGAGGCGTAAACGTAAAAGCCCATCTCCTAAGGGCTTGGGAAGCGATGCCATGAGCAAGGCGCTGGATCAACTCTCCAAGTCACCTTTCACACGCCACATAGAAGGGGCTACACTTCCACGACAATTCCAGCAGCCAACCTTCACCATTTATAACGGCAAAACAGACCCTGTGGAGCATGTGAGCCAGTTTAACTAAAGGATGGCTATCCATTCTAAAAACGAGGCGCTGATGTGCAAAGTTTTCCCCTCTAGCCTGGGACCAGTGGCGATGAGGTGGTTCAATGGCTTAAAGACAAATTCCATAGATTCGTATAGGCAGCTAACCCAAGCCTTTGGCTCCCGTTTCGTTACAAACAGCAGAGCTCCTCGGCCCTTGAGCGCGTTATTGTCGTTATCCATGCATGATGGAGAAACTCTAAAGGCCTACTCGGATAGATATTGGGAGATGTATAATGAAATGGAAGACAATTTTGACGATGTCGCCATCAGCACCTTCAAAAATGGTCTCCCAGCCAAGCACAGCTTGAGGAAATCTTTGACTGGCAAACCTGTCACCAGTGTGCGCCAATTGATGGATCGGATCGATAAATACAAACGAGTAGAGGAAGACCAGCTGCAAGGTAAGGGAAAAGAGAAGGTTATCCCTCAGGAGAGGAGGGATTTCAGGTCAGACCGATATAACAGCAAATGCCCGAGGAGAGATTTCGTAGGGCAATCCGGAGCAATCAACACACAGACTGTCAATGCTGTATTCCGAGAACCAGTACATCGGGTGTTGGAGAAAATCAAGAACGAGCCATACTTTAAATGGCCGAATAAGATGGCGGGAGAGTCCACGAGGCGCAATCAGAACTTTTATTGCCAATACCACCAGGACCACGGACATACTACGGAGAACTGCAGGAACCTTTGGAACTATCTGGACCAGCTAGTCCGAGAAGGAAAGCTGAAGCACCTTCTACATCATTTAAGTGGTCATCAAAACCAGACCTATCAGTGCTGCCGAGGTTATGTACCCCGACCTCTACAAAGGGCTGAGGTTAAAACCGGAAGATTTGATGCCCTATAACTCTCCTTTGATGACCTTCGACGGGAAGCTTGTCATTCCAAGAGGCATGATTAGGCTACCCATCCAGACTGGCCTAGAGATAGTGGAGGTGAACTTTATCATGGACACCTACTCTCCCTATACAGCTATCGTCAGTAGGCCCTGGCTCCATACCTTAGGGGCTGTTGCTTCCTCATTGCATCAGGTGGTGAAATTCCTGTCAGGGGACCAGGTTCTCGAAATCCGTGGTTGCCAATCCATGGCAAGACAGTGTGTGGTGGCTGCCATCTCACATCGGCTCGATGCGAGGCCTTCGGCCTCTGCTGAAAAGAATTTATAGCAATCAAGGGACCCGGTGTCACCTCCTGATACAACTGCCGAGGAGGCAAAATGCGAAGATCTAGAGGAGGTGGTTATTGGTGGTGACCCGAAGAAGTTCTTTCGGGTAGGGGCTCAACTGCCTCTTCAGAAGAAGGAGGAGTTGATTGAGTTTCTCAAAAGAAATATCGACGTATTTGCATGGGATGCCTGCGATGCTCCCGGGATTGATCCAGCCTTCATCTGTCACCATCTCAATGTCAACCCGTCCATCACTCCCAACAAGCAGCCGTCCCGTCGCTCGTCAAGAGAGCACGCCGATGCAATTAGGGACGAGGTGGCGAAGCTTAAGCGTGCAGGAGCTATCAAAGAGGTTTTCTACCCCGAATGGTTGGCCAACACCGTGATGGTCAAGAAGAAAAGTGGAAAATGGCAGATTTGTGTAGACTTCACGGACCTTAATAAAGCATGCCCAAAAGACCCGTTCCCCATGCCTCGGATAGACCAGCTGGTGGATGCGACAGCAAGCCATCCTCGGATGAGCTTCTTAGATGTCTTCCAAGGTTATTATCAAATACCACTAGCCCTAGAGGATCAGGAGAAGACAGCCTTCGTGACACCTACTGGGAACTACCACTACAAGGTAATGCCGTTCAGTCTGAAGAATGCAGGGTCCACTTATCAAAGGATGATGACAAGAATGTTCGAGCCGTAGTTGGGCAAAAGCATCGAAATCTATGTTGATGATATACTGGTGAAGAGTAAAGTAGTGTCTGAGCATTTAGGAGACCTCGACAGCACCTTTGATGTCTTAAGGAAGCACAAGCTGCGCCTAAATGCTTCCAAATACTCATTTGGCGTGGGATTAGGCAAGTTTTTGGGCTATATGGTTACTCATAGGGGAATTGAGGTTAACCCTGACCAGATCAAGGCTATTAATGATCTAAAACCACCGCGAAACACCAAGGAGGTCCAAAAGCTTACTGGTATGATCGCAGCCTTGAATCAATTCATTTCCAGGTCGGCGGATAGATGCAGACCATTCTATCTCTTGATCAACAAGTGGAAAGAATTTGAGTGGTCCGAGGACTGTATTGTGGCCTTCCAGCAACTCAAGGAGTACCTATCACGGCCACCTATCATGTCCAAACCTGAGACCGATGAAGTCCTATACGCATATATTGTTGTGGCCCCTCATGCTGTGAGCTTGGTGCTAATACGGGATGACAATGGCCTTCAAAAGCCAGTCAACTACGTGAGCAAGTCGCTGCATAAAGCTGAGGTCAGATATTTACCCCTGGAGAAAGCTATACTGGCTGTGGTCCATGCTACGTGAAAACTTCCCCATTATTTCCAAGCCCACACAGTGGTTGTTCTAACCCAACTACCCTTGAAGTCTGTGCTTCGGACCGCTGATTACACTGGAAGGATTGCCATATAGAGCAAAATCCTACGAGCTTTTGACATCAAGTACATACCTCGAACCTCCATAAAGAGCCAGGTCCTAGCTGACTTGGTGGCCGAATTTGCCGAACCACCAGTAGAAATAGTAACAGAGGAGCGCCACATGGATGGAAAATCGGTTGGAGTAATCTCTACGCCAGGACTCCCATGTTGGAAGGTGTACGTCGATGGCACAGCAAATCAAAGGGGGTCCGGAGTGGGGCTAGTCCTAATATCTCCTGAGAAGACTATCATAGAGAAATCCCTGAGACTTGGATTCTCGGCCACGAATAACGAAGTTGAATATGAGGCCTTGTTACAAGGAATGGCCATGGTGCAGAAAATGGGAGGAAAAGTAATAGAGATGTTCTCGGACTCGTGACTAGTAGTGGGCCAGGTAACGGGAGAGTTAGAAGCCAGAGATGCGAGGATGCAAGGATATTTAAGCCAGGTCAAACGCTTGCAGTCAGACTTCGATCTTTTCAACCTGTCACACGTCTCCAGAAGTGGAAACACTGATGCAGATTCATTGGCCACGCTTGCTACCTCCTCGGCAGGGGGTCTGCCTCGAATTATTCTTGTCGAGCATCTGGGTAGAGCAAATGAGGTTGCAAAAGGCACGGTCCATATCAATGAGGTTAGAGTGGGTCCTAGCTGGATGGACCCTATGGTGAGTTTCCTCAAAGATGATATCCTGCCCGAGGAGAAGTCAGAGGTTGAAAAAATGCGAAAAAACGCTCCTCGGTTCTGGTTGTCCGAAGACCACAAATTGTATAAGCGCTCCTACTCTGGGCCATATTTACTGTGTATTCACCCTGAAGCATCAAAATTACTACTTGAAGAGCTACACGAAGGGATCTGTGGGAGTCACATAGGAGGAAGATCTCTGTTGCACCGAGCCATTACCCAGGGATACTGATGGCCAGGGATGCAAAAGGAAGCCCTGGAATATGTTAAAAAATGTGACCAGTGCCACAGGTTTGCCCCAAGTATTCATCAGCCAGGAGGGGTCATCAACCCCTTGTCCAGTCCGTGGCCGTTCGCCCAGTGGGGCCTGGATATTGTAGGCCCTTTCTCCAAGGCAGCAGGAAATAAGAGATATCTGTTGGTCGGCACAGATTACTTCACCAAATGGGTCGAAACTGAGCCATTGGCCAACATCAGAGATGTGGATATTAAGAAATTCATCTAGAGAAACATTGTTACACGATTCGGGGTCCCTCGTACCTTCGTTTCAGATAATGGACTCCAATTCGACAACAAAGCCTTCAGAAGATACTGTTGCGAACTAAGGATCACTAACAGGTATTCAACTCCAGCTTATCCTCAAGGAAATGGACAGGCCGAGGCTGTCAACAAGGTCATAGTCAATGGGCTTAAGAAGAGACTGGATGACACCAAGGGAAGATGGGTAGAAGAGTTGCCAGATGTCCTATGGACTTACCGAACTACACCACGGCGGTTAACAGGGGAGACACCTTTTGCCATGACCTATGGGGCTGAGGCTGTTATCCCTCTAGAGGCAAACTTCCCAACGCTGAGGACGAACTCCTTTACTCCAAGCAGTAATGATGAACTACTGGGGAAGAGCCTGGATTTGATCGATGAACGCAGAGAAAAGGCAGTGATCCAGTTGGCCTATTACCACCAGAAGCTCAAGCAGGAATATGATGCCAGTGTGAAGCTGAGACCACTAGCACCAGGAGACTTAGTGTTGAGGAAAGTTGTAGGTGCTGCCAAGAACCCATCCTGGGGAAAGCTGGGACCCAATTGGGAAGGACTATACGAAATTACTTTAGTAGCAGGAATAGGTGCATACTACTTAGAAGACTTAGATGAAAAAGCTGTACCTCATCCGTGAAATGTAAATAACCCGAGAATGTATTATTATTAATAAAAGTATTTCTCTAGTTCAAGTTTTAAGTCTATTATGGTTATATGTCTTGTATTTCGGCAACAATCTAAGTACTAGATAGAACCAAGGTCTTGCATGGTCTTCGGACTCAAACCTATGGGGAAACTAGTTACTTCAAGAAAATCTAAGTACTAGAAGGAACCAAGGTCTTGCATGGTCCACGGACTCAAACCTATGGGGAAACTAGTTACTTCCAACAAGAGCTTAGGTGGCAAGTAGAACCCCAATGTTGGGCGGATCCTCAGACCACAACCTTTGAAGAAATCAGCAAGGTCAGGCATTCATGCAAGTTGCGAATATAGCCTAAGTATACGCTCGGTACCTTGGATCATCTCCTCGGTCCCCACCCCCTAGAAATATGAGCAAATGCAAACTAAGTGTCCCCTTAATGCTGGTGAGTTAGAATTTAAAGCTCTAATTTCAAATACGATATGTACATAGCCATTTTTACCCATTAGGATAACCAACCCAGGAAACACGAGATTCACAGTAATAACAATAACAACGATAACAATAAACACATAATGTAAAGAAAAAAAAAAAAGGGAAGAAGAAATTTCATACATTTAATCTAAAGGTCTGATTACAATGATTTTCATACATTCCATACATTTCAAAAAAAAGGGGGGGGGGGGAATTACAAAAAAGGGGGAGGCAAAAACTAAAACAGAAGCTAGATGGCCTATTTCTTCAGCTTTATCTTGATTCCATCCTTGGAGAGCTGAGTAGAAGCGGCCTCAGGACCCTTGGAGCTGTCGCTCGGAGGAACAGTCTGAAGGGGCTGAATTGAGAGAGCTGGCTCCTCGGCATGAGGGGCCTGAGCATCAGCCGTAGACTCTGTAGTCTTCTGGGGCGCTTCAGGGTTCAGGTTTTCTTGTGTTTCTGTCGCCCTAGGAAGCTCACCCTCCTCGGCTTGCTCATTATGAGCGGTTATGGCTAGAGCAGCTTCAGGCCGAACAGCCTCAGCCTCCTCGGGAGCAACCTCAGTCTCAGAGCTGGTAGGGGCAGTTTCACGGATGGTCGGAGGGTAGTATACGTTCTCCACCTTCCACAGATCGGATGAAGCCTCAACCCCAGCTTGTTTAAGGACTTCATTCCAAACCTGGGAACAGTAGAGCCTGCATACTCCAGGTACTTGAGCCTTGAGAGTGGCCTGGGTCTCAACCACTCTCAAGTCATAAGCCTCCTCCTCGGCTTTCTCCTTGGAGCTCTCAGCCTCCGTCCTGGCGAATTCTGCCTCTGCCTTAGCCCTCAAGGCCTCATCCCTGGCCCACTCAGCAACATTCTTGGCCCCCTCTACCTCGGCCAGTTTCTGCTTCAAATCAGTGATTTGCTTCTTGGCAATCTTCAACTGGTCCTTGGCATTGCATAGGCGCCTCATCTGGTTCTCGGCCTGTTTTTGAGCGCTAGCAAGGCCTGACTCAGCGCTATCTCGGGCCCTTGTCATCTCCTTCAGCTCCTCCCTTGCCTTCGAGAGATTAGCCTTGGAGTTTTTGAGGGTCCGCGTAGCATCCAACACTTGAGCTCTAGGGACCTGCTCTGCTCCTTAGCATCCTCTTCTAGCCTATAAGTGGCCTGGACAACCTGCCAATTGAAACAAGCACACGGTAAGTTGGAAATCAAGGAACAAAAATCAACGGAATCACAAGTGTTAGAAGTCTTACCATGCCCAAGTATCTCTTGATGCTGAGAAAGATCTCCTGCCTCCTCAGATTCCCCAGCTTGGCCATATCGGCGGGAAGTAGTAGAGACCTTTCCAATGCATCGGCCAAATAGGTGCCTTCACCCCCTCGGAAGTCCCTGAGGGAGGCGTTGTCCATCAATGGCTCCCCGTGGAGCATTAGGGCAGGAAGCCAGGCCTGGGCCTCGGACTGAATGGCGACCTCCTTTTCTTGGCCCTGGTGCCCGATTTTTAATTGTTTTGAAGCTCGTAAGGCTTCATCTTCCTCCCGAGAGGAACGAGATTTCCCCCCGTCCACGAGCTCTTTACCTTTGGAAGCTCTCTTCCTTTTTGGATTGGCAGGCTTGGGCCGAGGAGGCAGAGTCGACTGGGAAGGAGGAGGAAGTCTGGACCGAGGAGATGATGGATGGGATGGGGTGGAAGATGACCTGGTCTGAGCAGGCTGAGGCTGGGGTGGAGGAGGAGGAAGTTTGGATTGTGGCTTCCCCGGTGCGTCCTTCCCCGGTTGGCCCTTAATCAGGTCGAACAAGCTGGTTTAAGGTTTTCTCTTGAAACCCATTTCGACCTGAGAAGAAGTCCCTTCTGGTAGGAGATCCGCTTCAATCAAATTGGGGTCGCCCAAGTCACCAGAGGGATCCTCGAATAGACTGACTTGGTCAAATACACCAAATTCATCCTCGGACGGACCTAAATCACCCTCGGCCTCCGTTGCTTGATGAGATGAAGAAGGGCCTGCCAACGGGATGCCTTCGGGGACAGGAGATCCTTCGGGGAGCAAGAACCCATGTTCTGCTACAGTGATTCTGTGAAGCCGAGGATCTTTAGCTCTGACACGTACTTCGGAGCCGCGAAAGATTTCTGGATGGGATCGTACCCGAGAATCTTGTGAGCGGCCCTGACTTGGTTGTTAGCTTCGTTCACAAAGACCTCCGCCTTAAGGATGGTTTCCAAATCTTCCCGGTCGACTAAGTGAAAGTGTCATTCAAAGGCGTGTGGATCTGCAAAAAAAGAAAGCCTATTCATATTAGCCACCGAACAATGCAAACTATGACAACACAAAAAATTAACCTTCTTCCACTCTGAATACCCCACCTGGTTCCCCCTCCTCTGTCGGACAAGGAAGGCAGTCGTGCCATTCCCCAGACACGATGAGAAAGTCCTTATTTAACCCCTTGCTAGACTCGGGGAGGCACTGAATGAGCCGAACCTTATCGTCCCTCATCTTTATATAATAAGATTTACCCCTTAAGTGTTGGAGGTTGTAGCACCAGTATACATCATGATGGGTTAACCTCAACCCCATTTTCTCATTTAAGGTGTCCACACAGTCTAGGATCCTAAACACGTTGGCGGCGCACTGGGTGGGAGCTAATCGGAAGTGCCTAAGGTAGCCCCTCATCACCGGCCCTATAGGGATTCTCACACCTCCTATGAAGGCGATTATGGGAATCACTACTTCACCCTCTTGCCTCCTAAAATGCCACTCCCCTTCTTCACAGTATCTCAAACCTACGTTACGGGGTATCCTATAATCGGCAATGAATTTTTCCATCGCCTCTTCGGACTCAACCAACTTTTTTAACTTACCCATCCCTATAAATGGCTAAAAACTCAAGGAAGGACGAAAGAAAGAGAGGAGTTAGAGAGAAAAGAAAACTTACAGAAATGAGGAAAAGCTCCTCGGACAAGCTTTTTATGCTGAAAAGAGACGTGAGTTTGGCTGGAGATTTGACTGAACTCAGGATATGTGCACAAGAACTCTTAAGTGCAAAAGTAAAGAGGCAAATCGGTTCAAATGGGTATTTGTACCCCCAATTAAAAATAACCGTACGGGCTTTCCCGCTCATAAAGCCAAAGAAATCTCCACCGTTAGATTACCATCACACTGTTGAACGTGGGGAGCACAAAGCCGTCAGAATTTAATGAGGACGCGCTCCATATACCGAAGCACCAGGAACGTGCCTTAGACAAGTGAAAAGGCTCTGGCACTGATGGAGGACAAGACTTGGCAAGCCATGATCAAGGCCCGAGGACACCAAAACCCTCCTCTCCGTCCGAGGAGCCGGACAGCAGGATTTTGAGGGGCTATTATGAGGTCAAAGAATTTGACAAACCTGGCCCACTTTGTACTAGGCCCAAGGCCCACGCCGAGGAGGAAGAAATGGCCGAGGACGAATGAAGAAAGCGCAAATGGCCCAGAAACATCGCCGAGGACGATCCTGTTCTCGGCCAACCCAGATTTTAGAAGGGAAGAATGGCACGTCATCGACGGCAGCCTCCCAGAACGTCTCAAGAAAAGGGACAAGTACCGTAGGACAGCCATGGGAGCATGGTGTAGGAACAGTCCAAGGAGAAACTGTCACCTCCGCATTAAATGCCCACAACTAACGTTCTGGCCGCATTAATGAGGAAATGACCCATAAACAGTGCGGTCTTAGTTGCTGCAACTCACAGAAGGTTTGGGAAGGTGGCTAATGGGACAAGCACTCGAGTAGTGACCTACATGATCAACAGATGGAGGGCCAAGATCGACTGGAAGGGGATATATAATGTGAGGAATCCTCCAAGAAACAGGAGGATAAAAAACGGAGAAGAGGATAGCAATTTGTATGATCCTTGAAATCTTTGTAACCAAGCACTAAAGAAATAATAAGAACATCAAGTTCCTCGGATGGGGATTGAGGACAGAATTTCATACTTTAGTCCATGTCCTTGTTATTCAATCCATTCATAACTATGTCTAGTTGTTGTATCCCTCACTAAGGCCTAGTTCTTAAACCCATTCTCTATAAATTTATTGTAAGGGGCTAGTTGGGCCTAAGTCGTGCTCGAACCCAGCCCCTACAGCTATATAAGGCCCCAAGTTTATGCATTTTGCTTCATCTTGCACTATATCTTTATTAGACCGTTGTTTCTTCATGTCCTCAACAGATTATGGTATCTCTTGTCCATGTGAAATTTTCTTGAATTTTCTCTCCAGGATGGTGCAATTGTTGTCCCTGTTGTACATTAGTTCCTATCATTCCCTCCAGTCACACATTGCCAATTAAGGAATAATTGTATCCCTTTCAATTAATACCTAGAAAGATCTTGTTTAAAATGACAGTGATATTCATAAAAAAATTCAAACTGCAGTTGAATATTTACAAAAGTAGCTGGCATTTTTTGATACAGAATCTCATTTTAAGAAAGAATTGATTTGGAAAGTCCTAGACTTGCATGAATAAGAGGCCCCTTTAAGCTACACGTGTTAATTTAGAAATGTCTCATATAGTCATATCTGTCAGTGCATTGGCCCCAAACACCCCTACACTACTGTTGTTATCTATTATAGATGTAAGTATCTAGGTGGATTTATCTTTTTCTTTATTTATGAATAGAATAATAGATTCTAGATCAATGACACAAGTTTGTTTGATAATGTATATATATCTGAATTGATTAAACCAGAAAATAAATGTCCAGTCACTAACCAAAATGGACCTAGATGTCTCTTCTTTGTGAATGTTTGCTGTTTTGGTCCTTCTGGACATGCTACTATGTCATTGGGAGAGATATTGGACGAACCAGTTTCTAGGTGACTACAAATGATTTGTTTCCAGTTTCAATACTGGACAACTTCCTCTGTAGTTAAGTCTTCATAGTGGAAGAGCTTCACTTGCATATCCACCAAGAGGAAGTTTAAATGTTTTTTGTTTATATTTGAAATTTTTTTTTTACAGTATTTTTATACATCAAATTGCTCATACTTGAATTCCCTTCTTTCAAATATAATATTTTTGTCCTGATGGACTACCTATCAGTCATTTTTCACATGAAAATTTCGTTCTTTTGTCATCCAAACAGCATTGCCAATTGGAGAATATGCAGCTGTAACTCTTTTATTGTTCTTCGGTCTTAAATCCATAAAAGACGCATGGGACCTTCCAACAAATGCAGTTAAAAGTGGTGACAAGAGTAGCCATGAACTTGATGAGTATGTTGAAGCTGAGGAGCTTGTCAAAGAAAAGGTAATCCTATAATTTCAAAACCTGCCTATGATGGAGCTTAAGTTCTGGTTTCATTTCTTTCCCAATCATTTTAGCAGACCATGTGTTGTCTGATTATTCAAATTGATGATATTGATATTTTTTCTGTCTCAGGTGTCAAAACGGCTCTCGAATCCATTTGAAATTGTCTGGAAGTCCTTCAGCCTTGTTTTCTTTGCTGTAAGCATTTTTGTCCTTATCTGCAGTCACTTTTTATATAGTGTAGGAGATGTTTTCTTGGATTTTAATTATTTTTTAGTAATTGGAAAACATAGGAAACTTAATTGATTAGTCAGACTGTTCATATTGTGCGGTTCCCAACCTTTAGCATCACATCATTGCAAAAGTTGCTGTCGTTTCACCTGGAACCTAGCATTGCCTCATCACATTTTATGTTCACTTTTTAGTTTTTTTGGTAAAATGGCAGCAGCCCTCGGTGACTTGATGTACACAGAGATTGTAGAAAAATAATAAACTTTATATCTGGGTGTATCAAGTGTTACCAGTTTTACTTCAAGCACACATTACAAATTGTGTCTTCTGATTGCTTCTAGGAATGGGGAGATCGCTCGATGCTTGCAACAATTGCTCTTGGTGCTGCACAGGTATGATTTTTGAAATTTCCAAAAAAAAGTATCACCTTGATATTTTACAAAATATAAATCATAGCTTGCTTCCTTTCCTCTTCCCCCTACTTCTACAGTCCCCATGGGGTGTGGCAAGTGGAGCCATTGCTGGACACCTAGTTGCTACATCTATAGCTATTCTAGGAGGAGCTTTTCTTGCCAACTACATTTCTGAAAAACTGGTAAGTGCTATTACAGTATTACTTGCTATTAAGAACTAGAAATTGCATTTTGATTTCTTTGCAACTCACTCAATCCTCAATCAGGTTGGCTATTTGGGAGGAGCGCTGTTCCTAGTTTTTGCCATGGCCACACTTTTTGGAGTTTTCTGATGAAGTCTTCTACGTCCACAGAGAGAGAGAGCATTGTTTGCACAACTACAATAAAACACTGCCACACACAAAGACCAGACAATGAATCAATAGAGAAAGAGGTAGAATAAGGAATCCAACATTTAACTGTTGGGGCTGTGTATGAGAGGCATATATCATACTTCACAAGGCTCAATATTGATCTCTTGTAGTTGTGCCTGTTGTTGTAATAGAGGTATTTGTAAGATAGTTAGATCTTTAGAATGATATCAGAAAGAAGTTTTTGTACCTGAATATTTTCAAAAAATCTAATGAGTGAGTAGCCATTGTTTCTTACATTCTCTGTTGTGGTATGATTACTCATAAATCTCTGAACATCTGGATGTTAATAGTGTTTTCGTGTCTCTTGTTTAGAATGTGTGGAAACATGTTTAGGCCATGGCATCACTACTTTGGAACTTGAGAAGAAGATTGTTTTTCTTGATCAGTATTCAAGAGGTGTAGAAACACTCTCTTTAGTCTCCCACTTCTGTATTCAAAGTTAAACGAAAGACAGTAAGAAAATTGGGAAGTTCAATACTAGAATCACAATTTTTTTTTTTTTTTTTTTTTTTTTTACCATAGTATTAAAATATTTTCCAATTACCCTAATGTAGTAAAAAAAAAATGCAGTACTAAAATATTTTCCTATTACCCTAGTGTAGTCAAGAAAAATAATTATCCTATATATGCATATCATAACATCTCCTAACCATTGTGTCAAATTTTATCGGATTATTTTTTTTTCTTTTGGAAATGAAAGCTAAGATGGAAGGGAAGGGATACATGTTGGTACCTTTATGCTATTTAAGAATAAAAACTTAATAGAGTCTTTAAAAAATTAAGACATATATGGAACTTTTTTTCTTTTTTTTTAACAATCAGGTTTATTTGAGACCTTTAATACTTTTATGCTTTTTGAAAAATGATTCATATTCTAGAAAACTTTAAAGTCAAAACAAACACTAGACACGAGAAAAAAAGTATAACTTATATTAACATTATTTTTTCTATTTAACCATTTTTAAAAATAATTTTGTCACGCCCCAAACCTAGCTATAAAGATAGGCACGTGACAACGGCCGCACACTTATAAACACACTACAAGTGTGCAAGGCCTTCTTAGCAACTAAAAATTATCCTAAAAAATTACATCAAATAAATCCAGAATATCTCAACAATTTCTTTATGAATAGATCTCCAATAATTGGAAAGGAACAAAATCCAAACCTAATGTACATAATGTCAATGCCAATTGGCCAATAGATATAAGACTATTACAAGACCATTTAATCCCAATATCACTAAGCTTCTTTCCCTGGTCACAACACAACAGCAAAACTCCCAAAACTTATTATTCCTCACGATCTAAAACTAGAGGGGAAAAAAGGGTGAGTTAACAACTCAATAAGTAACTAAAGTCCTAATAAGTTCTATCAAGCAAATAGATTTGCTGCTCATAACACAACAACAAAACTCCCAAAACTTGTTATTCTTCACAATCTGAAACTATAAGGGAAAAAGGGGTGAGTTGACAATTCAATAAGTAACTAAAGTCCTAATAAGTTCTATCAAGCAAATAGATTTGTAATAAGTTGTACATAGATCGAATATTTTAATCTTACAAATATATTATAGATGGATTAGAAAATAATCAGTTTTCCATATATCAAAAGTTGTAATTTATAATAGGTTCCAAAAACACATTAGCAGTTTCAAGGACTCAAAACAGTTCAAATACTCAAATATAATTCATATTCTTAACAATCTTTTATGACTATGGTCACGCTATATCCCCGTGACTGGGCATCAGATTCAAATGAAACTAGTTTCGCGCTAATGTATATCTCCTGTTAGCTGGGTCTAGAAACACGATAGGCTCGTGATGCCCTAGATAGAACTAGTTTCGGCACCAATGAATAACCCCTATTGGCTGGGTATCAGAGTCAAAAAATAGTCATATTGTCCAAAATCATATATTTCAAATCAAAGTTCAAACAAAAATATATCTCATTTAAATACATACACACACACGCGCACGCGTGCACACACACACACATAATCATATATTTAGTAATCAAATATGTTTGTTATAATTCTTTATTCTTTACTTTAAATCAATGTAGCTAAAACAATTAAAATAAATTGTAACAATTGTAAACAATTTTCAGTAGTTAAAATACAGTAGTATAAGCAAAATAAAACCAATTAGGATAAGATTACTTACCTCAACTAGCTCACCACAAAAGAACTTCTCCCTAACACTTCCTCTAAAATCCTTAGTTATTACCTAAAACAATTTTACAGGCACCATTTACTCAATAATCAAATAATTTAAGAAAAACTAATAACAGTACCTAGCTAGAAGAGAAACTGCTAAAAATATCCAATAATTTCTCATTATTAACTCTTCTTATAAGGACAAAAATAGCATCCTAGGGAACTTATCCTATATTTTAGAACCATCATTAATTTATATAATATAAATTCTGTCTCCTTACCAAGCACATTATGTGCAACCCTATGCCAAAATACTTATTGAAATTGAAGTCTGTTGTTTGGAAAAATATCCTGCAACAGATGTACAATTAAATAAACAATTGACATCAATTCATTTCAATACAATTAAAGTAATGCCGGGATCACCATAACCCATAGTTATCACAACTGTACTGAACATCAACTTGAGCAATGGTCATGTTAGAAATATATAAGACATATTAGATCAATGTAATAGGCCCAAGCCTACTCCTACTTGTACTAGTAGACTAAGGTTCCGTATGGTGTACGGCCTCAGGCCCAATGGGCCTCGGCCCGAACATTTTCAAGAATCGAAGTTGAGCCCAAACCTCATAGTAAGTCCATATTGGTTTTGAGTGCATGATAGATAAGCCCATGTCCGGCTGTTTACGATCTGTTCGGGATTGCGTATGCCCGGAACGACATACCTCCCCTGTGGCTCGATATTGCCTTAGGGAGTATCACTGTCAGGCAATCTTTTGGAGGCGGAAACCAGTTCCAAAGCCACTACCACCATTTCCAACGAGATATATTCCATGTCAGGAATAATCACATCAGACCCCACCTACACGAGTAAGACCAGAATGCAATCATGAAACCCCCACAAACCTCAAGCTATAAATAGAAGAATTGAGTAAAGAAAGGGGGTTAGGAACTCTAGAAAAGAAAGGGAGAAAAGAGAGAGAAAGAAAGTGAATTAGGAGAGCTGGGGAAGAGAGTAGCACGGAGAGGAAACCAAAGGCGTTTACTGGGGTTAAAGGAAGTTAAAGTGTCACTCGGAGTGGAACTAACCTTAGTAGGAAACACTAGGCCCACTTTATAAGTAAATTGTGAGCCCAATTCTAGGCCCGGTCCCTGAGGTAAAGGTTGGGTGCCCACAATTGGCGCCGTCTGTGGGAATCTCCTACATAGCTATGGTTCTGTCGAGACTCGTGCGGGAAAAATGTCCAAAGGTCAATCAAGGAGCTATGCTGAAAGTGGTTCTGGGAGATCTTCTCGAGGATCTACTTGGCGGGAAAGGAGGCAGAAGAGACGCGAAGATAGAGAGTATGAATAGGAGGAAGGGCAGTCTGGCCTCGGAGAAAGGTTATTTCAAACGCACCGAGCATTGTCAGGCACTTCAGGGCATAAGCGTTTTGACAGGAGGGATGAGGAACTCGAACACTTGCATAGATTGGTAAGGGATTTGGAGTTGAAGGCAAGAGGTAGACGTTGTAAAAGAGACCGCGAAGAGCGAGCAGAGGGATCTGCTAGTGTGGGAAGGGCTATGGAGAAATTTCCCACCAGTTCAGTTCCCATCGACATCGAGATCGGTCTCGGGAGTATGCGGACCGGGACTCAATCTGCCTGGAGGGGTTATGACCCTGGAATGCTGCCATGGATACCATAAGCTAAGCATTGCGAAGAGCTGCTCAATCACCGTTCTCGGGAGACATAGAACAGGCACCGATGCCGAGCAGATTTACTAGACCCCCATTTAGCTCTTATGACAAGAAAACGGATCCGGTAGAACACGTAAGCCATTATATCCAGATGATGTCCTTGCACACTTATAACGATGCACTGATATGTAAGGTATTTCCTTCGAGCCTCGAGCCCACCACTTTGAGGTGGTTCAATGGATTGAGGAAAGGTTCGATTCACAGTTTTGTCGAGCTGATTCAGGAGTTTGGTGTCCGGTTTATGACTTGCAGCCGGGTGTCGCAACCGGTGGACGCGTTGCTATCTATGAAGATGGAAGCTGGGAAACCCTTCGTAGCTACACTAGCTGGTACTGGGAACGATATAACGAGATCAGTTAGGGTAATGAAAAAATGGTAGCGAGCACCTTTCAATTGGGATTTCCCAAGGATTCTAAGCTGCAAGACTCATTGACAAGAAGGCCTCTTGAGGATATGAGGCAATTGATGAGGCGTATCAAAGAGTATAAAATATTGGAGGATGATCGGCAGCAGAATAAAGGCAAGACTTCGGTCACGAGTCAGTCTCGGTAAGGGGGTTTTCAGTCAAGGCCCCGAAAGGATTTGAGGATCCAGGAACCAGGCACATAGGCAGGGGAAGTGAACGTGACGTTCAAGGAGCCGGTGCACAAGATTGTGGATCGAATTAAGAACGAGCCATACTTTCGGTGGCTAAACAAGATGGGGGTAACTCGTCGAGAAGAAATCAGAATTTGTACTGCACTTATCATAGAGATAAAGGGCATACCACTGAACAATATAGGGTGTTAAAAGATCATTTAGAGTAGTTGGTAAATGCGGGGTATTTGAAAGAATTTGTGGTGGACCTAAGAAATCAGGAGGCCAGGCAGGGTACCCGACCTCAGGGGAATCCTTTCCCACCCCTATTAGGAGTGATAGAGGTCATCCATGCAGCTTCAAGGGGTACCCTGATGACCAAGAGGAGAGGGGTATTGGCCGTGGTTCCTGTAGAGAGTTGTCTGGACGAGCAACCCTCTGAGAAGAAGTTGAAGTTCACTCGGGAGCCCATTGCCTTCAGTGATGATGACTTAGAAGGGACGATCCAGCCGCACGACGATGCTTTGGTGGTCACAGCCCGAATAAATGGTTTTATAGTGAAAAGGGTATTGATAGATCAGGAGAGTGGTGCTGAAGTGATGTATCTCGACTTGTTCAGGGGGCTTGTCTTGAAGAATGAGGATCTCTCTAAGTATGACACACCCCTGGTGGGGTTTGATGGTCGGATGGTGATCCTGGAGGGGCAGATTTCGCTCCCTGTAAATATGGAAGGCAAGGAAGTAATGGTAACCTTTATAGTAGTTGCTTTATTTTCTCCATATACGGCGATTCTTGGAAGGCCATGGATCCACGCAATGGGGGCAGTTCCATCTACCCTACACGTTAAGGTCAAGTTCCGCACTGAGCATGGTATTTCCATAGTAAGAGGAAACTAGCAAGTGGCCAGGCAATGCTTGGTGGCCGCTGTTAACCGGGAGATGAAGCAAAAGGAATCAGCTGAAGGGGTTCCCTTATAGCAATTAAAGGAACCCCAACGGAGATTGGGGGTTAGCTACTCCGAAGACTTAATAATGGTGAAGATACTGCTAGATGAGGATAGGAGTTTTCAGATAGGAGTAGGCATGAAGGACGGGGATAGGGTGGAGATGCTGTTATTACTGATACAGAACGTCGATGTGTTTGCTTGGAGCTCATACAAAGTGCCTGGGTTGGACCCCGAATTTATAGTTCACAAACTTAATGTAGACCCGTTATTTCCTCCTAAGAAGCAGAAGCCGAAGAGGTCAGCCAAGGAGCATGTTGATGCAGTCAAGCTGGAAGTCCAGAATTTGAGAGAAGCAGGGGCGATATGGGAGGTTTTCGTTCCGGAATGACTTGCAAATACTGTGGTAGTGAAAAAGAAGAACGAGAAGTGGAGGGTTTGTGTAGATTTTACTGATTTGAACTGGGCATGTCTAAAAGACCCCTTCCCTATGCCGAAGATTGATCAGTTGGTAGATGCTACGTACAGGCACCCGAGGATGAGTTTTGTAGATACTTTTCAGGGTTATCACCAAATTGCCCTGGCTGCCGAGGATCAGGAGAAGACAGCGTTCATTTCCCCTAATTCCAATTACCACTATATTGTGATGCCATTTGGCCTGAAGAATGCTGGAGCCACTTATCAACGGATGATGACAAGGATGTTCAGGGATATGATTAGGTGTACGGTGGAAATATATATTGACGACATGGTGGTTAAAAGCAAACAAGAGAAGGGGCACGTCGGTGATCTCGAGGAAGTGTTCAAAGTGCTCCAACGGCACAAGCTGCGCCTTAATGCTGACAAGTGCATTTTTGGAGTGGAAACTAGCAAGTTCCTTGGGTATATGATCACTTACCGAGGAATAGAGGTCAATCCCGATCAGATTAAAGCTGTGGAGAGCCTTAAGCCACTAGGTAATCCAAAGGAAGTCCAAGTGCTGATTGGCATTCTAGCCGCCCTGAATCGGTTTATTTCAAAGTTTGCAGACCGATGCCGTCCATTTTACTAGCTTCTAAAAAAATGGAAGGGATTCTAGTGGAATGAAGAATGTGAAAGGGCTTTTCAGGATTTGAAAGATTATTTGGTACGAGGACCTGTGCTGTCAGCCCGAGAGCCTGGTGAGGATTTATTTATGTATCTTTCGGTATCCAAGCATACCGTGAGTGCTGTATTACTGAGGGATCAAGGTGTGTAACAACCCATATACTATGTTATCAAAACTTTGGTCGATGCCGAGACGAAGTATTTGCCCCTGGAGAAGTTGGTGTTAGCACTAGTACATGCTACCAAGAAGTTGCCCCATTACTTTCAAGTCCATTCAAGTCCATACCATTTATGTATTGATTGAGTATCCCTTACAGTCATTATTAAAGAGGTCTGATTTCACGGGTACGATAGCCAAGTGGGGGACTCGGTTGGGCTCTTTTGACATTAGGTACAAACGTAGGAATTCGGTGAAGGGTCAGGTTCTCGCAAATTTTGTTGCAGAGTTTTCTCCGAGGAAGGAAATGGAGGTGGTTTGTTATATGGAGGTTCACCTGTGGAAGGTATTTGTGGACGGTGCATCTAGTACAACTGGGGCTCGGGCTGGAATTGTCATCATTACCTTGGAAGGAATAAGATTGGAACATTCTTTTAGGTTGGGGTTTAGAGCTTCCAACAACGAAGCCGAGTATGAAGCCTTGCTTGCGGGATTGAGAGCTGTTTTTGATTTGGGTGCTCGAGAAGTTGAGGTTTACTCGGATTCCCGGTTGGTGGTTAATTAGGTGTAGGGCAGTTTTGAAGCTAGGGACCCCTGAATGATGTAGTACTTGCAGTTGGTAAGGCAAATTATGAACCAGTTTCTGAAGGCAAAGGTGGTTCAAGTGGCTAGGGGGCGAAACCGGCATGCTGACTCTCTGGCCAATTTGGCGTCATCACTGATCGAAGAGGTACCTTAGTTAATCAAGGTGGAGCTAGTGGCAGAATCGAGTATTAACGTAAGGGTAGGTGTTTCAGTGGTAGCAATGTTTGAGCCATGCTGGATGGATCCAAAGATTGACTTTTTGGTCGAGGATCGATTGCCAGATGATGAAAAAGAAGAAGCCAAGGTGTGTAGGGTAACTACTCGGTACTGGTTATCAGCAAACCATAAGCTGTTTTGGGGGGCCATATCTTCAGTGCTTGCGCCCCAATAAAGTTGATGAGCTCTTGATCGAACTCCACGAGGGGGTGTGCGGTAGTCATGTTGGGGGATGTTCATTAGCACACCAAGCAATGACCTAGGGATTTTGGTGGCCACAAATGCAGAATGATGCTTCCGAGTACGTGTGGAAGTGCGAGCAGTGTCAAAAGCACGCCCCGTTGATCCATCAACCAGTAGGAAGTCTGAATCCTATCAGTAGCCCATGGCCCTTTGCGCAATAGGGGCTAGACATTGTCGGTCCATTCCCTCGAGCTACAGGAAATCGCAGGTTTGTTCTAGTGGTCATGGACTACTTCATTAAGTGGGCAGGGACTACTTCATTAAGTGGGCAGAGGCTGAGGCATTGGCTAATATCCAAGACGTAGATGTTAAGAAGTTTGTGTGGAGAAATATAGTAACAAGATTTGGAGTACCAAAGTCCTTAGTATCTGATAACGAGTTGCAATTCGACAGCAAAGCCTTTCGCAAGTTCTGTAGCGATCTTGGTATCAAGAATAGGTATTCCACCCCAGCATATCCGTAGAGTAACGGCCAAGCTGAGGCCACTAACAAAGCAATTCTAAACGAATTAAAGAAAAGATTGGAGGGCGCTAAGGGTAGGTGGGCCGAAGAGCTGCCTAACGTTTTGTGGGCATACCAGACAACTCCCAGAAGGTCTACGGGAGAAACTCCATTTTCTCTAACGTACGGAGTGAAAGCAATCACATTGGTTGAGGTAAATTTATGCAGTGCTCGGGTTTTAGAATTTGTCCCTACCGAGAATGATGAATTAATGGTGAAGCAGCTGAAGCTGTTCGAAGAATGCTGGGAATCGGCAACCATACGGGTAGCTGAGTATCAACAGAAGCTTGCTCGGCGGTACAACAAGGATATGAAGAGGAGGGAATTTAGCGCTGGAGACTTGGTGCTACGGAAAGTAGTAGGAAACACAAGGGACGTCAGTGCAGGAAAGTTAGCCTCGACCTGGGTAGGGCCGTACAGAGTTACTGCCATTGCTGGAGCAGGAGCATACTATCTGGAAGATTTGGATGCAAGACCACTTCCCTGACCATGAAATATGCATAATTTGAAAAAAATTTACCACTGACCATTGGAATGTAGTAACTCGAGTTAAATGCAGCGTAATATGTGAACAATGTATATGCATGCATGTGTATTCACACTCCTGGCGTCGTCATTATTGATTTGTTGACTAGTTAAAGACAGAAACCTGTTCCTGGTTTGATCCTTATCACCGAATAGGTGGAAACCTAATTCCTATTTTATCTAAGGACAGAAACCTGTCCCTGGTTTGACTCCCTAGTTCGATTCTTATCATCGGACAGGTGGAAGCCTCATCCCTATTTTATCTAAGGACAGAAACCTGTCCCCGGTTCGATCCTTATCACCGGACAGGTGGAAACCTCATCCCTATTTTATCTAAGGACGGAAACCTGTCCCCAGTTCGATTCTTATCACCGGACAGGTGGAAACCTAATCCCTATTTTATCTAAGGACAGAAACCTATCCCCAGTTCGATCCTTTCATCAGACAGGTGGAAACCTCATCCCTATTTTATCTAAGGACAGAAACTTGTCCATGGTTCGATCCTTATCATTGGACAGGTGGAAACCTAATCCCTATTTTATCTAGGGACAGAAACCTGTCCCCGATTCGATCCTTATCACCAGACAGGTGGAAACCTAATCCCTATTTTATCTGACAGAAACCTGTCCCCGGTTCAATCCCTATCATTGGATAGGTGGAAAATTAATCTTGACCTCTATTTAATCCGAAAGTAGAAGCCCTTTTGATCTTGATTGTCGAACAAAAGAGCATCCTAATTCGGTTAAGAAAAGAAAAATGTGGCCGAAGTAATTCAACTCCAAATATATTACTAAAAATTGTTCACGAAGGCAAATATCAATAAAAGTTGTCCACGGATTTAAACAAAGTTAATGTTTTGTCACCATATGCCGGTGACTATAAGTAAACTAAATAAACAAGGCAGAAGATAAAATAAAGCAAGTGTTTGGTCACCACATCCTGGTGACCATAGGCAAATCAAAAAAAATGAATTTAAAAGAGGACAAAAGAAGGAATAAGTAAAATCTTTTAAACGGTTGGATCATTAAGCTGACTGGGAGCAATGTCGGCAGTGTGCTCAGCTTGGGCATCCTCGGTGGGCTGAGTAATAAGATCTGGATTGGAGGATGGGGCGTTGCGCGGTAGGGCATCTGGGTTGCTAGTGATCTCGAGATCAACTAACTCCTTGTGAGAATCAATTGCCTCCACCAGTGCCTTCATGCTAGGGGTGTCTCCTTCCTCGGCATCTATAGGATTTTGAACTGGAGGGGGAGGAGGCTCAGGGTAAGGTATTTTCTCGGGGTTTCTTAATGGTGAATCATCTGGTACCCCCATTGCTTGTAAAGCAGCCACCCACCCTTCGTCGAACTTATGGTGCCCGATTGGCAAAAGATAGGCTGCATAGAATTTTCGGCATCCATGAAGCCTGTATTGTACCATTTGTCCTCGACCGTTACAAGGGCTGCCTTTAACTCCTCAATCTCGGTGGCCTGCGCCAGATTTAGGCTCTCCGTCTCGGCTAGCTTAAGCTTCATTTCCCCCAGTTTTTCACCCATCTCTGCCAGGCTTTGCTCAGCCAACGCTCGGGCTCTCTCAGATTCTTGTGCTCTTCTTTCGGCATCCTTGGCAGCCTTATCCTTGTCCTTTGCCATGGCCACTGCTACGTCCTTCAAAGCTCACTCTTGGTCAACGTCCTTGGCGGCCTCTTTTAGCCGGTCCTCGAGCATGTAAGCCAGTTGCGCTGCCTGTAATCGCAATGTCAACAAGAATGAGGGAAGAGTATAAACGCTTACCCGTGAAACAAAAGAAAAGTAAAGTGCATTATCGCTATGGTGTGCCACTGAAGCCGGGAGGATAAGGATTCATCTGCACCACCCGAGAAGAAGTGCACGTCTTCCGGAAGCTGCAGGCCTTGGCCCAGGCTTTGCACGACTTGTGCACATTTGCCCTGAGCCTAGGTTCTCACACTGGCTGTCACGAGGAGGGGCTCGTTCCCGAGCCTAAAAATAGTCTGCCATTCCACGACCGAGTGTGTGGAGGAAGACGCCACATTGGATCCGAGTTACCGGGTAGGGTGAGCTCCGCTAGTGGGCTCCCAAATAACCAAACCGCCCGTCACAGCAACTGGGGGAGTCCTCGAAGGGGCTTCTTCTTGTACTCGGGGAAGGTTTGTAGTGCGCTGCCTTTTTTGAGTTCGGGTGGTTAGAGGATGATGATCTCTACCCGGGGCCTGCTGCTGTTGAGTTGATGGGCGTGCACTGGGAATGAACCTTTCCATCGTCATTGTCCTTCTGGTCACCATATTGCCCTCTTCCTGTTCGGCTTTTACTTCAGAAGAATTTATCGACTCGACCTCTACTTGTTTGGTTGGTTGAACCACGGCATCGGCCTCCTCAACGGTCTATGGACAACAAGGCCTTGGAAAATGGAGTTGGCTGATGCGTCTTTCATGGGAACTTATGACTTCGCTCTTGTCAGTCAGGGGTCGAGGTCCCGAGCTTTGCCTATGGTTAGGTTGGGAGGGAGGAAGTTCGGATGGCGTACATCAATGTAAGATAGTAGCGAGCTATCTACTAATAGAGCTTACCTGAACGGTTGCCAGGTGGAGTAGACTAGAGTGCAACAAAGTATGAGGTGAGACGTTTAGAGCTGCCCGTCAAAATTCATGAAGATTTCTGATCAAAGAACAAAATTTAAGTCCCTTACATATACAACTCTGATGTCCAGCTTGAATCTCTTACCGTCTGCGGTTTTTTTTTTTTTTTTTTTTTTTTTTTTTTTTTAAACAACACAACAACAAACAAATAACACATTTTTAGACAGTAACAAAGATAAACAAAATACAAGTACAAATAGTTAGTTATGCACAGTATCGACCAATGTCCCGGGGCGAGGTTGGGTAGGTGAGCTCGTTGGCATGCCAATTGCCGCTCCTCCAGAAGTATTCTCCTACTGAATTTTTGTTAGAATTGGGCAGGAATGATACGAGCCGTACCCGTACATCCCTAACTTTCAGGTAATAATCTGTCCTAATGTTACCACATAGACTATACATGAAATTAATGTCATGGTGATCTAGCTGCAATCCATATAACTGGTTTAAACAGCTGACGCAACTCACTACTCAGTAAATATTGGGAGGGAGTTGGTCGAGACTCAACCCTTAAAATCTAAGCGTCCTAAGTATCAAAGAGTCCATAGGAAACCTGATCCCTCCTTCTAAGATGGCCATTAAGGGGAAAAACAATACTTGAGGGCGCCACTCAAAAGCGATGTTACCCTCATGATAGTAAGCTACTTCTACATCCTTAAGAACACCATAGGTCGCTCTAAAGTTAGTCAGAGACACCTCAATGTTAAGAAGGTGAGAGTACCCCATTTCTAAATCTAGAATCAGAGAAGAAAAAAATAAAAACTTTGAAAGAGAAGAGGGATGGGTGGAGGAACTTACTGTAGGCTCTAGGAATTGGAGATCTTGGTTGAAAATCTATGCTCGGAAGAAGTATGCTTGGCAGAGGATGAAATTCGGAGAGTAAGGGTAAAGAGTGGTGGGATGGGTCAAAAGGTACTATTTATAATGGGAAGGCATTTAATGGGAAGAAGCGGGAAAAATCCTTTTAGCTTCTTTTTGTAACTCCCACACGTGTGGCCTCGGTTCACGAACCGCTAGGCCATGATTATGCTCACACTTGACAAGCCATCATAGCGCTACTTTCAAGAGGGCATTAATAATCGTCCTGCTCATTTAATGAATGACAGTTGAACTTCCCAAGGAGTCTTTGGCACCTTTTGGGTTGTTCTTGATTCGTTCCAGGTGACCGAACATAAATCGAGAGGGGGCTATTGTACGATGTACGGCCTCAGGCCCAATGGGCCTCGGCATAAACATTTTCAAGAATCAAAGTTGAGCCCAAACCTCATAGTAAGTCCATATCGGTTTTGAGTGCGTGATAGATAAGCCTATGTCCTGCAGTTTACGATTTGTTCGGGATTGCGTATGCCTAGAACGACAAACCTCCCCTGTGGCTTGGTATTGCCTTAGGGAGTATAGCTATCGGGTGATCTTTTGGAGGTGGAAATTAGTTCCATAGCCACTACGACCATTTCCAAAGAGATATATTCTATATCAGGAATAATCACATCGGACCCCACCCACATAAGTGAAACCAGAATGCAATCATGAAACCCCCACAAATCTCAAGCTATAAATAGAAGAATTGAGTAAAGAAAGGGGGTTGGGAACTCTAGAAAAGAAAGGGAGAAAAGAGAGAGAAAGAAAGCGAATTAGGAGAGCTAGGGAAGAGAGTAGCATGGAGAGGAAAGTAAGGGCGTTTACTGGGGTTAAGGGAAGTTAAAGTGTCACTTGGAGTGGAACTACCCTTAGTAGGAAACACTACGCCCACTCCATAAGTAAATTATGAGCCCAATTCTAGGCCCGGTCCCTAAGGTAGAGGTTGGGTGCCCATAGGTTCATTGTAACATAGGTTATTGTACTACATTCTTATACAATAAAGATGTAGCCCTTAAGGGATTCCTCCGTGGATGTAGGGCGACAAGGCTGAACTGAACCACGTAACCCTTGTGTTCTCAGTATTCCCATTCTATGATTCCCCTTTCACATCCACTCTAGCATATACAACATGGTATAACACATCTCGTTGCTAATATATTTAACAGGTCAGTTTTTTGTAAAGCCAGTTTAACAGTTGCAACACCAATTGAGCCACTGACTTTCTTACTATAACAAATATCTATTATTATTACATAAATCATAATTATTAATATAGGTTAAAATTAACAAGTATAAAAAGATAGCATATCTTACTAAAGCGGCTCTTATGACTTAGAGATACAGCCTCTTCTCATTCAAACTATAGGTTTCCAAGTCAAATCACCATGATAATTGCTTACTACAATTTGCCCACTTCAAGTAGAGCATAAGATAGAGGATACCTTTGCTCTATATGCTTTATTCTTGTCAGATTTTCAAGCCTACACTATTTGACTTTCCTATTCACCAAATCCTCACTTCGGTACAACGCATTAGCAATGGGGATTGTAAAAAAGTTCTATTTTATCATCCAAAAACCTGTTTTATCTATTATACCAACTCACTTTATAATACACCTTACATCCCAGTTTTTATTTTCTATACTACTATGGGCTTTCCCTGTTTGGGATTCTCATTGTTTTGGTTCAAAAATGCCCCTAGACCCTTATGTTTAAGTAGAGACAAACTAAAGGATAATCCGGTAAAAATACAACTTTAACTCCCACTAAAACATTGCCTAGAAAATAAGATCACTATCTTGCAGTCCTGTTGATTTTCAAATTGCTTTATCCACTTATAAATTAGATTCTCAAAATAAAAATTATATATATATATATATATAAAAAATAAAAACACAGTTTTATTTTTTTTCTACAAAATAAACATGTAGTATTTGTTCATTTTTTGAAGCTAGTCTCATGATACTTGTGGTTGTATTAATAGTTTTAAATGCCTAATATTAATGAAAAAATGTGTAAACCTCAAATTGGAATGAATGAAAAATTATGACACTATAAAAAAAATAAAAAATAAAAAAGCTTCATCGCACGCGCGAAGAGCTTGTGATGAGGCTAGTTACATATAACCGATTAAAATAATATAAACTACCCATCAAATAATAATATAAATATAAAGCTACTCATCTCTCTCCCCTTCCATCTCTCCTCTCTGTCTCTCTCTTTCTCAACCACTCCCATCACCCAAACCCAACTCCTCCATCGCCCACAAGCTAAACCCAAACCAACCCAACCATTAAAACTACCAACAACAACCACACCACCACCACGCCACAATCAACAAACACCACCCAAACCAAAAACCCAAAATAACAAACCCATCCACCACCCACCACTCACCACAAACAACAACCATACCACACCACCACCAACACGCCACAATCAACAAACACCACCAACCACAAACCCAAAACAACAAACCCATCCACCACTCCACCACTCACCACAAACAACAACTACACCACACATATACAGTTAAAAAAAAAAAAAACTAAAACCCAATAAAATAAGTGAAAAATCAACTGGTAGTCAAAAGCTGTGTTCTCTGTAACTGTTTTCTTAGCTTAACACAGTCAATGATTGCCCACTCTTATTTCTTCATCACCAATCTTTGTATCTCACTCACAAACCCATGGTTGACAGTCAATGACCGTCCAAATCACAAACCCATGGTTGATTTGTGATTGCCCCCAAATCAGCCACCGACCATCACCGCGGTGGCCCAAGGCGAGCAAACCATGGCAGCCCACGACGGGCAATGGCCCCACGGCCACTCATGCGATCTGAACCAACCCATAGCCACACGTGCGATCTGAACCCACCCACGGCCACACACAGCGATCTGAACCCTACCCACAGTGAGCCACGACCACCATCGGCCCACGGAAATCTGAATCCCATGCCAATCTGAAGCCTACAAATCAATCTTGAGAGAGAGGAGAAGCTTTCACTGTGAGAGGAAGAGAGGAGATAGCGTGGGAGAAAGAGAGGTGAAGAGAAAAAGGAAGAGTCTAGGAGGAAGAGAGACTGTGATTAAAAAATGAACTTTTTCTTTACAATCCCATGAACAATGAGACCTCACTGTAGTTGGGATGTAAAAAATTTTGGGTTTGCATACCCGGATGGAGCATGAATTTAATAATTTAGTTGCTAAAATAGCAACTAGGGGGTTTTTACAACCCCCAATGCTAGTGCTCAATAGAAATTGTGCAGAACCAGACCCACCATGACCATGCCTAAACTTCTACAAATCCATCTACACCTACACGCATGACGCAATAGTGGGCATAGGAAAAGAATAACTATTACCGAGACAGTCCAGGTACCAAATTACCAAAAATACAATTTAATCCCTTCTTTGTTTGCATCATAAAACTCATTAGGTATTTAAATAGTCTCACTACTAGCCAAAAATATCCACATAAAAAAATACTCTAATTCCATATAAAGCTTAGATTTGACAAAGAATGAAATTTCTTAGGCTCTTCCCTCAAGTGTGCCGTCAATTATTCTCTACTTGAATATTTTGGATAGTCTCCTCTCTCAAAACATCTGTCATTATATGCTGACTTAATTGGCTTATATATAGCTATGTTTTCAACCTTATTTTCTAAACTCTCCTTTAGTAATATTAATTATAAAATTGACCCCACAAAAATATTTACTTAAATACCCCTCTCTTTTTTCTTTTTTTCTTTTTTTTTTTCCGGGTATTACAAATTTTAATGTCATTTTTACCTGTATTAATTAGCACTTTTGAAATTAATTTTGTCTTCAACCTTTTATTTTGAACTTGTTTCTTAAACTAAAATCTTGACTTCTCCACTATTTATTAGCAAATGTCTAGATATTTATGAATTCTATTACTAAATTATCTCATAAGGATTAAACTAATGTACAATACTTTATGAGCAATACGTTAGGATCCCAATTATATTCAAACACTAACGGCATTGAATTTAGTGTGCATATGGCAAAAATTATTTTTGTCAACTTATTTTACTATTCAACTTATTTTTGATATTATTCATGAGTCCCACTACACTTTTTGGTACTATTCATAAGTCTCATAGTACTATTTTAGCTAACTTTTACCTTTATCTACAATATTTTCAGCAAAAAAATTTTAGTATTAGCAAAATAAGTGGATCTCAAATGGATACTTAATTGTCATCTACATTGGCTTAAAAAGCCAGTTTTTTAAAACTTAGGTACAGTACCTTAGGTGCTGTTCCTTAGGTTCTTCTCTTAAAATTCAGCCATGTGGCTACTTAACTAAAAAATACACTTTCATCCCATGAGAAAAAATTCACATGGCAGAATCTAAAAAGGAGAACCTAAGGAATAGCACCTAAGTACTGTACCTAAGTCTTGTTCTTTTTTTACTATTCAGCTTATTTTTGCTGCTATTCATAAGTCTCATTGCAATTTTTGGTACTATTCATGGGTCTCATTGTACTATTTCAGCTACCTTTTAGCTTTATCTATAGTACTTTCAGTAAAAAGTTTTCAGTTTCAACTAAATAAATTGTTCACAAACAGAAACGTAATCGGTTTGGCTAAAAGTTAAAAGTTTTTAGCTTTCTTTAAATTTATATATATACACATAAAATTAGCTTCTTTTTTTTTTTTTTTAAGCCAACTTTTAACTTTTATTGCATATTTAGAGTCTGTTTGGCATTAGTTTCAGCTTTTAACTTTTAGCTTTGATATTTTATGTACAGTTTTTTAAAACTTCACTTTTTTCCACATTTTCTCAGTATAAAAGTTACCAAAAACTATATCTTTTTACATAATCGCTATGCAAATAAGCTATTGAAAATTACAAGATACCCAAATGTGCACAAATATTTTAAAAATTAATTGAAAAATAAATTGTATTGTACCTAAATTCTGTCCATCCTAAAAAGCTTTAGATTTTGTTTAGTAGGAGTTAAAACAAGTGGGATGGGAAATGGAAGAGAGAAAATAGTTAGTTTGTGTGTTTGGTTAGAGGGATGAAAAATGAGGAGAAAACAATTTTCTTAGTAGGCCCACATTTTGCGTAGAGTGGGGTTTTTCACCAAATTGGGGAGAAACTAAGGGAGAAAATAGGCTTAAGATGGGAAATTACACATTTTCCCCTCCCCACTTTCAACGTTGGTTTCTTTGCTTTTTTCCAAGCTTAACAAGTTAACGTCCATATTTTTTTTATTATAAATTATTAAATTATTTTTATATTATAGAAGCATGAGAGTAAATTTTAACAAAAACAATTTTCTATCATCTCATTTTTCTTCTCAACCAAACAAAAGAGTTTTCTACCCATTCATGTTTCCATCCCTCAACCAAATGCAAATGAGGGAAAACTAAAATATTTTCTATTCCACCACTTTTCTATCCCTACCATTTTCTATCCTCACACTTTTTCATCCCAACCAAACCCTTAGAGAATTCTAGTTTTTTTTTTTTTTTTTTTTTTTTTTTTTTTGAGGGGGGAAATCTGTAAATTCATTGAAATAAACCGGCTAAATCAGCCTGAAGTACATGAAAAACTTGTAGTGGGGTTTCCTCCATCCACACTAAAAAGTCTTGAATATTAAGTGCATGTTTGGCCAAACTATGAGCAACACTATTACAATCTCTCATTACATGAGAGTACAGTAATTCTTCAAACGAGTAGTGCTTAGAGAATTCTAGTTAAAGTGAAAGGAACTTCTTTTATGACATATTCTATATATATATTTTATGGCGTTTGGAAAATTAGTGCAAAATTTTTGACTTTATTGGAGAAAGATAACAGGCACAACACAACGAGTCAATGACTGCCTCTTGCTATGGTTTGAACGTTAGCATGATTATCTTTTTTTTTTTTGATAAGAGTTAGCATGATTATCTTGGCTTCACTCAAGAAAGGAAAGTATTTTAAAAATGTCGAAATTAGCATTTTCGTCCTAATGTTTTGGGATCATTTTCAATTCGATCTTCATTTTTTTTCTAACAGTTAATTTAATACTTGTTATTTTTAATTTATTGTCAAATTAGTTCCTACCATCAACATATTTATGGCAAATGCTTCAGTGCGTGAGTAACACACTTGAAGGATACGTGACTACTAAAATAATAGTAATAAATAATTTTATTTGACGTTTAAAAAAATGACTCATCGGCATTTAAATGGAAAAGAGAAAAAAAAACAAAAAAAAAAATCTCAATTTTAAATATATAAAAAAACTAGTCGCTAACTCGTGCGATGTACGAGAATAGCTACCGGATGAGTTTCAAGGGAAAAAAAAAAGAAATAATTTTTATTTATTAGTGGCCATTAAAAGGTCATAACTATTCAAATTAGATATACCAAAAGGTGCCTATTGAAAGATCATAATTTTTCATATTTGATATATATTAAAGGTGTTTATTGGCAAAAAAGGTGCCTATTAAACAAAAATGTGTCTATTGACAGAAAATGTGCATATTGAATGAAAATATGCCTATTGAGGGGTTATAATTTTTTGGGTATAAATAGTGGTTCACATTCATTTAGTAACTTCTTCTTAATTTCTTCTCTTTCATATTTTTTAGAAACACAAGAAACCTGTGAGTCTTATCCAAAACTTCTAGTTGTAAATTAATTTTCTTTGTTAAATAGTAAAAACATCTAGAAATCAAGTCACACCAATGGTGGCAACAATAATATTGAACGATTTCTTTATTTGGTTACTTTTTCTCAACATTTTATCTTTTATCTTTCTTCAAAACATACAAAACATGTGGATCTTTTCCAAAATTTCTATTTGTAAGTCGGTTTTTTTTTTTTTTTTAAATAATGAAATGGTCTAAGAATCAAGCCACACCAACAGTAGCAATAA
The DNA here is from genome assembly GCA_028535165.1 of Quercus tomentella. Classification (NCBI taxonomy): domain Eukaryota; kingdom Viridiplantae; phylum Streptophyta; class Magnoliopsida; order Fagales; family Fagaceae; genus Quercus; species Quercus tomentella. The sequence goes on from JAPQVY010000001.1 coordinate 31,199,100, forward strand.
TAATATTAAATGATTTCTTTACACACCTTCTGAATCCTATTCTTCTTAGATTTCTGATTCTCTTCCCTACGAATCAAAACAATCCAAAAGTATTTAAATATATTATACCACGAAAACTGATAAAAAATCAACCAAATTCATATAATATATTATAACAATGATTGTTATATATATCATACAATTGCAACCGTTATATAAAAGGTCAATTTAGTGGGCCATTAATAATAACCGAACATTAACGAAATCTTTCAAAAAGTTTATCAAATGGTGCTATATATAAATATATATTGTGTATAGACAAGAAAAAAATTAAGGTTGAAAACAAGACTCCCTTTACGTGCAAACACGATTTTATTTATGCAAACGCAATCACCAATAGTAGAACTTATATAATTATCCCAATTCAATCACAAAATAACTTCTCAAAACTTATTTAGTGCACAAACAGAAACTTTCCACAGAAATCACAAAAATAAATTGAGGAAAATTTGTCTTAAGATTGTTAGATATTATTACACAAATAATTTACTTTTTTAATTTTGTGAATAAGATCAATAAACAATATATGCACAAATCTGATCATGTCCAAGGATGCCATGTTTTGATAGTCTTTATATTATCGATGAACACATAAACGTTTATTGGTAATATTAAAGTTTAATGAATCGTGCTTTTGTGTTCTTGAAATCCTTTAATATATTTTTATATATATGGATTCATATGCATGCGAATCATATAAGCCTTTTAACTAGTGCTTTGAAGGTATATTTGAAAGTTCAAATAGTGTATAAAACACCCTTGAACGTTTTGACCCCCAATTACAAAATAACCAATTCAAGCTTTATGACAAACAACTAGTGTGCGGAAAATGAACACAAGCTATAAACAGAATTGGTAAACAATCTAAGCCAATTAAAATCACATCCACAGTAGAAAATAAAAGGCAAAGATCAAGGGAAGAGAGATGCAAACACAAGGACAACACACGATGTGTTATCGAAGAGGAAACGAAAGCCCTCGGCGTAAAACCTCTCCGCCGCCCTCCAAGCGGTCAATAATCCACTAGAAAATGTAGTTGGGATACATGAACAGCAATAGACGCAACCTTTTTCTTTTCTAGCTTACCGGATTCCGCTATAATCCATAGCATCCGCCATCCTTGGCATCTTCCAATGCTTCCCAAAGTTCCAAAAACACTCAACACTCTAAATGGGTGTGGGTAGTGTTTGGATAGAAATCTCCTCTCAATAGGTATGACAATGAGAGAGGGAATGAGAAGAGACTACAAAGATTTCTCTCTAAGAATGAGTAACTCTCTCTAATTGGGTGGGTGTTTTGAAGAAACCTCTCTTAGGGTTTTTCTTTCTGAATGACCACCCATATTTTGTGGGAATGAGGGGTATTTATACTGGTGTGAGAATGGAATGCGAAAAGTCAGTTTTTCCAAAAACAGGGCTGGCTGGCGACTTGACCTCGCGACTTAACTGAGTCGTGAGTTCAAGCCGCGAGCTAACTGAATGGCCAGTCTGGATTTTTGTCCTGTAGTGCTCCAGCTGGCATAACTGTTCAGCTCCCCTGCATGCTCTACGCGTGTGCAACTTTTGGCGGCTTGCAAGCCGCGAGCCTCCCGCGAGATCCAGCCGCGAGTCCCTGCTTCACTGCACAGTCTTGAGCAATTCTTCACACTCTTGAGCAATTCTTCATACTCTCTCACACACTACCCTTACATGATACCCACCTAAATACAGGGTTTCTAAGTGTTATATTACAAGCAAATTTGTCACGGAATAAAGCCAACACATGGTTGATTAAATTCAACCTTACAATATTAGTTCAAATTTTTTTTTCGGCACTGAGAAGTATAACTGATGGACGAAGTGGCCCACAGTATATCTTTTAATGACAATGCCGACTTTGCTAGTTTTTTTATTAGTGTTGTACACCGTCAATCTTTATATAGGATTCATGGCCTGACTTCAGTCGGATTAGTTTAGATCCTTAAATTGATAATATATGCATGATGTTACTTTGAGAAGTTAACTATGTAAACATTCAAGGAATTCTCTTTTTCGGTACTGATATAGATGCTTTCATGCTAATGCTAGAATTAGATTGTTAGGGTTTGTGCCCTAAGAGAAATAAAGTAAAACTTACAAACCAAATGAATACGTAATGTTTGATATAAAACTAACCAAGATACAATGATCAACAACATGTAGAAGAAGCACTACATTTTCCAGGCACAACAAATAGAATTCTCTCTCTCTCTCTCTCTAAAGATTCTTATGAATGAATGAAAAAACTAACTTTTTAAAATGAAATGAGGGATGCCTTTTTATAGGCACACTGACACCGGTTCAAAATAGGTGTAATTGTGAATAGACATATTAAAAAGATACAATTGTTCAGTGTTTTTAAATGTATACTTGGTATAAATTTGTGTAGCCACATGGCACAATAAAAAGTGGTCAACAAAAAGTCAAACGTTTTGACTATTAGTTATTATATAGATGTATGAATATTTTCCAGCTTTTCTTACACTTTCTTGGCATCCAAACACAACAACCAAAAAGCACAAAAATTAAATTTACCAATCTCTAACTCCCATGGACACAAAAATCAACCCACCTATCCAAAAGCAACTCTAGGAAAACCGAACTATTAAAAACTTAGGCAGAATTTAAACCAAAAAAAAAAAAATTATATGTTGAGCAAGATTAGCACACAATATACTCGTCAAGGTAATCAAATATTGAAAAGAAAAAAAAAATATTGAAACAAGTTTTTCTAATATGAGTATATACTATGCAATATTAAAGATTTAAGAGGTAATTACACTCCCCCTTAAGGGAGGTCAATGATCTTATTTCATAATTAAAATTCAATGTTTTAAATTTTTAATTAAAGTTTAAAATATTAAGTGTAATTTTTGCTTATTATATATTTTTCTTTTTTTCAACGGGTTATGGAGAGATTTGCCGTTGAAAGTGTTTTGGTACTTGATAAATTTGTATTTTTTTTTTTTTTTAAATATCAGTTTTTTTACTAATCATTGTTAAACTTTTTTAAAGAAAGTTTTATAAAAATTTAATATTTCGTTACTGATATAAACAAAAGCGGGGGGAGAGTATTGATTTCTTCAAACTTCAAGAGAGACGAGTGTTTTTTCTTTTTAAGTTTGGGGTGAAGTGTCATTCTCCCAAACCTCAAGGGAGAAGAGTGTAATTACCCCAAGATTTAATTTCTTTCAACTTAAATAGATATCTTGTGGCAGGTAGAATAGTTAGGTGCTTCACTTGAAGTCTGAACACCCACATTAGCCCCAAAAAAAAAAAAAAAAATGATATTCCTTGGCGGACAAATCACTCCCTAAATGGTTGTTCCATCCATTTATAATAAATATCTATGTAAAATTTTCATATTGTTAATGCTTGGTTCCAGTCTAATTTGCTGTTTGGTTGATCAAGCTTGCAGAACTAATTGTTTTATCTTTGTTAGTCTGAGTAAATTTTCAGTAAGTTTTTAATAGCTCTTGCTTTGGCCTGAACGTTAGCTTGAATATTTTAGGTTAATAAGAAAGAAAAGTAGTTTAAAAATCAATGATAGTGGCTTACTGAATAAGTAAATGCAACTTCTGTTCTCGCAGTTATCAACCGCAAATCCCAATTAAACATTTTTATGCATCCAATAACTGAGGGGTTAGTCTTACAAATTGAATATAGCTGTCTGCCTACTAATCATATATGCATATCCTCGGCTGGTCATGAAAGTAAGCACCAAGTAATTAATGCTATAAATAGTAATACCCCAAGTAATTCTCATATTTAGCATCAGTAAATAATGGCTAAGACTCTCTAAATTGTTGCCTTCGTCTTTATCATCCTCCTCCTTTCATAGCTTTACTCTTTTCTCACGTGGTTCCCCCACAGGTCAGCTTCAAAACTTTTCATTCAGTGTATTTGGCATTTTTTTTTTCCAAGTTATTCGTTTAAAAGTCATTCTTCTTGTCTCAGAATATAGCATATAAGCTAACGAAAAATATTAGGTGCCAAATTCATATTCTTGTTGAGAATATATAAATAGTAGCGGTTTTTTTAATTTATTTAAGCGCATTGGTTACCGTATGGTTCAATCAATGTTAAAAGATAGTAATAACTATTCAATCAATCTTTCAGTTCAAAGAATGGTTCAATCATGTTACACCTTAATGGATAGTCGGTGCCTCAGTGGTCATTGGTTTAAAAAATATTTTCTAAACTTCTTATAAGAAAAGAAAAAAATAACTGACTTTTTTGACAACTTTTTATATTTTTCATGAAAGTAGTGTCAAGACTTTTCTAAATTGGTCTATTAACAAATGTCCTAAGGGCACTCGTTAACTAGATCCTTAAAGAAATGGTGCCTACACTATTTCTTGAGATATACCATTATAGCTTAATTGTGTTTATCTTTATTAATTAAAATGCTGTCTTACGTTCAACTCTTTGATTCTTTAAGGGGGGAAAAAGGTTCAACTCTTTAATAGTAATTCTAAATTCAATAATATATTATTTAAAAACCTTAGCCAACCAGTCCAAAACTAATTAATCGGCTTACGCAGGTCATGAGCTTGTTTAGGATCTAATAACTATAGTCTATATGTATTAGATCCCTATAAATGTAGTATTATAGGAAAATTTTCAATTAGTAGAATTCCTTATTTCCAAATTTCTTTAGATTTGGTGCACATTCTGACTTTCTTTCAATGATTCTTTATGTGATAGCACATTAGCACTAATGGAAGGCCAAGCCGAACTCTGTGAGCGCCCGAGCAGTAAACTTTGTCACCCCTACTTCAAATCAGAAAAATGTGACAAGTTTTGCAAGGAGAAGAAGAATGCAATTAGTGGACGATGTTCTTATGTTACTGACTTTGCTTCTGCATGCATATGCTGGATCTCAGCTCAATCTTGTTACTTAAATAGTAAGAACTGAAAAATTCAATACAAGTTTGCATACGGACACAACCATTCTCACACCCAAAGCATAAAATAGTGAGAACACAAGGCACACAAGGCATAAATCGTCAGCCACTCACAATCACACAAGTCAATAAATTGTGAAATTGAATGTGTGATTAGTTGTATTTCTAAAATTACTCAATTCTATATTGGTGTATTACAATATAAGCTTTTTTAAATTTTATTTTATAATATTTTCTTGAACCCAAACCTCCGGCTAAATTACTGTATGACTCCACATGTTGGATTTGTTAAGGTGTACTAGATGTGAACCAAAAATATTGTCTACCAGAAGTGTTTGAGCCTTTAAAGTTCTTGTTATTGCCTCTCATTTACCAAATGTGTTTTACGCATGGATAAAAGACGGGGAAAACAAAAACAAAAACAAAAACACCCCTTGACTTGTGAATTAAAAATTACAAGACTTCCTGTTCTTCTAATTTGAAATTAATAACCCCGAAATGTTGAGAAATACCCAAATGGTTCCTTTTGTCCACTTAAAATAAAATTTACAAATTTTAGTTCAAACAGATTTTTTTAGAACTATACGATGCTGAGATCAATGGCTCAAACTTGGCTCAACCTGTCGTCCACAAAAAGCAGATCACACATGCTTATATCTTATCCTCATCTCCACCGAGGAGCTGCGTAACATTGTTTTGAATTTGAGGAAAAAAAAAAAAAAAAATCTTAATTTACATTGTACTAACAATGTAAGACTAATATCGTAAACTAAACAAATGTGTACAACAAATGGGCACGTTACAATGTAGGATTTATATCGTAAACTAAACAAATGTGTACAACAAAAGGGCACATTGCTCTTGCAAAACGGCACACCAGATAAACCCTAATAGCAAAGTCATTCGTAAGATACACTTTACAATAATCTCATCTTGAATGACGTAAAAACCCTGTTTCGCTAAAAAATCAACAGATTGAACTTCGTCCTAAAATCATTTGGGTATATGGCAAATCCAAGCAAGCCATTTTTCAACCTTTCAACTCTCATTTTTTCCTTTTGGGGGGGAAGGGTTTTTGGTTCTTTATATTGAGATTCAGGACTCAGATCATTCAACTACACATTGATGAGACCGAAATGTACCATTTGATAGCAATTCAACAATTCGTTTTTCAAGTCTTCTTGCTCCCAGACTAGGCCTCAAAACATTGGAATCTCCCCAAACTGAACACGTGTGATTTCCAGACTCACCTAAGCACCAGCCACCAGGCACCACATTCCCAGGACTGCGCCCCAAAATCTCACGGTCAATGCGATCAAGCACTGGATCATCTGACTTGAATCGTGTGGCAAAGGCTGCTCCGCTCTGAATCATTACCTCAAAATCATAAGAACTGAGCAGGCGAGGCTCGTCATAAGAGGACTTGTCAAATGTGGCATATAATAAATTGTTGTTTATGACTGTTCTGTTGAACTTATGGGAATTACAAAGAATGGTAGGGAAGTAATTGGAAAGGGATGATGGAGTGTTTGCAAAATACATCAGTAGAGTCCTTGGGAGGTTGTCCGTACCAAGGATGCAGAAGTCAATAAAGTTACGACTTAAAACGGAGAAGGATGAACCTGCATAAAAATAATCCAAACTCTGATGAGTCAGTTAAACAATTTATTCAACTTTTCCTTTGGGAAAAAATAAAGTTGTGCTCCTAAAAACTGTCACTAGCATGCGGTGCCTACTGCTATGATGGAGTGGATTAATAGTGTCAAGGTAGCTACAATTTTACTTTTTTTTTTTTTTTTTGGTAAAATACTATTTTGATTCCTAAACTTTACCAAAAGTTTGTTTTGCATTCCTAAACTTCAAAAAGTTTTTTTTTTTTCATCCCTAAACTATTAAAAATTTTCTTTTTTCCTCCCTATTTTTTGCCTCTAAACTATTAAAAAAACTCTTTACTTATAGGGATGGAAAACACATTTTTAGAAAAATTTAGGAACCAAAATAGTATATTACCCTTTTTTTTCTTTTACCCAATGGATCCCTGGTATTAACACAAGACTGCAGCAATTGCATGCATTTGGATTAGCTTTTTTCTTTTAGCTTATTTACTTATCTACACCATTGTAGAAACTTATTTTTTTTATATACAACTTTCCTTTTACCCACTTTCAACAAATCAACAAAAGCTAATCCAAAAACACTTATATCAAGTGTCAGCTTATGCCATATAGCCAAAGGTCATTAGAATCTGACTTACATACCCAAGTGTGAGACTGGAAAATTCCAAATAAAATGAAAAAGAATTCATATAGACAGAATTATTATTTGAATGGTGCAATACAACACAATTACATTTAACTAGCAATTTAGATAACATATGATCAATACAGTGCAGTTGCACCATAAACATCCAAACAACAGTCTAACGGTCTGGGCAATAACATGTTATTCACTCGCAGAACTTCAAATGGTATTAATATGACTCACAATTGCAAATCATAGTTACAAATTAATGACATACAAGTAAAGAATGGTCTTGATATTGCTAGATCTATTTGGTTACTTCCGTTGTCATTTTTGGCATTGCAGATCAGAAATCTCTACACTATTGGAAGCAAATAAAGTTAACAAACAGCCCTGGCAATAATAATTTCCATAATGAGGAACTTTAGTCATTCTAGTTGCCTAGAAGCTCCATGGTTGGAGGCATGTCTAAATGGATATTTCACATACACTGCCCTGTTGCTCATAAGCAAAACTCCTCGATACAATACAAATCCAATATATATTGATTCTGAAATACTAGATAGTGAAATCCTCAGCTAACAGTTTTAAACTGGATGTTTTGTGTGGGATTAATTAAGGTACAGTTTGAGACCTCCAGTATGCATCCCAATGGCATCATGTAACCATGATATTCATCAATCCCAACTCTGGCAAAAGCATATTCAACTCTAACACTTCAAATCATAATAAATTTTAAAAGAATTCACCTATATGTTCATATTTAAATTTTTTCCTTTTCAAATCACCATGGATTCAACATATTTATTTGACTTTGAAATAGATGGTTTGAATTTCTGTAATTTAGTATTCTATTGAAGTTCTCTACACCTCTTGGCTCTGTGTGCGCGCAACAAGGATGTAAAATTTACAAAGAAACAAGAACTCTGAAAAAAAGACCCATTAATATCCCCAATGCTCTTAAGCCAATCATAAGGAGATCTAATAAAAAAGGACTTCTGCTGAAGCAAAAGGGATGCCATCCCTTCAAAAGACCTAGAATTACATTTCCTTCCAACTGCACCACATAAGACAAAGAGGGATAGCATTCCAAATGTCCGCACTTTGATAGCCCTCAAAACCATCCCTCCAACAGATTACGATGTCTGTCATCAAGGCATGCCCCAAAAAAAATCCAAATAACAAGTAAAACATAGACCAAAGATCCTATGCAAGATCACAACGAAGGAGAAGATAGTTGTCTTCCCCCTTTTTTTTGCATGTACGACACGAATCAACAATGATGATCTTTTGCTTTCAAAAGTTGTCCATAGTGAAGATTTTACCATGAGAAAATTAAACAACCTTTCTAGGCACTTTCGTATTCAAATTTCTCTCAAAGGAAAATCCCCCTATTATCTCCATGTAAAGCCCCACAGAAACTATCTCAAAATAAATAAATAAAAGAAAGTAAAGCCCCATAGAAAGATTTTGCATCAAATCTGTGTTTCTTAGATAATATCCAATACATCTTATCCATGCCACTCCCTAAAATATGAGCTGAATAAATAGTTTCAAAGAACCTTTCACTAGTTTCAAGATCCCAATCATTAAAGGAGCAAAGGTTGGACAACAATAGACTGTATTGTTGAGCCTATGCATACATTGAGCAATAGTGGTTTGTTTATCAATCACCAAATCATGCAGGACAGGGAAGACACATTTTTAAGAGGCATATTGCCATGCCACACAACATGCCAAAGCTGAATAGAACTACCATCCCTGACAATTAATTTCACATAATTAGAAAATTTACTCCATTCTTTTCTAATATAATTTCATACACTCACCCCATAAGCACCCTTATACTTAGCTAAGCACCACTGGCCCAACTCTTCTCCATATGTAGCCCCACAACCGTTTTGCAAAAAGAATCCCTCCATGTGGCAAAATGCCAAAAATATTTCCCAAAAGGTGCTTGGTTAAAGATTCCAAGCCTTTGAACACCCAATCTACCACCTAATGATCTGGGAGCAAACTGTGTTCCAATTCACTGAGTGGAATTTCTTTTCTTCTCCTAAAATATAAGAAGGTCGCACTCATTACATAAGGCTCACACTTCTGCAGGTTTAGAATAGGTGGTCAGTAGGCAACTTCTCTTATCCTAAACCTACACAAAAACACACCCAAAAATGAAATAATAATAATAATAATAATAATTTTGCAACTTTTCAAGTCTATTAGCCACTCCCGTGTGCATGGGGAGATGAGATGTACATGAAGTAGGTAGAAACACTTCAGAGAGAGCTTTCAATCAAAGTGACTCTACCACCCTTTGATAGATAATTTCTTCCAACCAACTAATCTTCTCTCCATCCATTCCACAATAACATCCCAAGTTGAACTTGCCTTAAAAGGAGATCCGAAGGGCAAACCTAAATAAGGATAGGAAGAGCTCCGACATGACAACCTAATAATATAGCTATGTTGTCCACATTAGGAACAAAACCCCACTAGGACAATCTAACTCTTACCAAAATTATTTTTGAGGTCAAGCACTGCCTCCAAATAAAGCAATACACAATGGATGTGGAGAATCTCATCTATACTCTAGATTTGATCCACAAAATATGAAAGTGTCATCTGCGAATAATAAATAGGAAATTAGCAAACTCCATTGGAACCAATAATAAAATTAGACACAAAGCCACCTTCCACCACTCTGTTGATCATACAACTGAGAGCCTCCATCACAGAAATAAAAAGAAGAGGGAAAAGAGGATCACCTTGCCAGAGACCCTATGAACTACCAAAGAAACCTAAGGGACTCCCATTTAAGGATAGAGAATATAACTGCAGAGTGCAAAATTCAATCCACTTCCATTTCATCCAAAAAACCCAATGCTCCATCAAATGAGTAACGCAGCTCTGATTTATGATCATACACCCACGACCAACTTCAATAAGCAAGAACTTTACCAATACTCTTGTAAGCACTACCAATCAAAATGATAGGCTTGTAATCCTTAATATTAGATGCACCTAGTTTCTTTGGGATTGAAGTGCTAAAGGATGCATTCATGCTCTTATTAACAAAACTGTCATTATAGAAAGAATACATTACTCTCATAAAATCATCTTTTGCCACACCCAGCAACAATGAAGGAAGCTCATGGTAAAGCCATCCAGACCTGAATATTTTTTTTTTTTATCACCATTCATCTCTTTAATGGATCCATATACTTCACACTCTTTAAAAGATCTTTCTAACCAACACTATGATCAACATTAAGAGTAAGAAGTTCAAGCACTCAACCCCCAGTCGTATGTATACTGATTCATCAAATTTTTTTTGTGAAACTACATGATGCCTTCCTTCACCTCTTGATCCTCCAAAAATCAACCCCATTGATGTTGACATTGCCAATGAAATTAGACAGCATTTGAGAATTTACAAGCCCATGTAGAATCTCATATTGTTTTTTGATAGGTAGAATCTCATATTGTTATCTCCTTCCTTCAACCATAAAGCTCTACAATTGGACTATTCAAAAAACTCGGCTCCTCAAATTGACCAACTAAACTTCGTCACAATTTTCGGTTTTGACCAGTTTTTTTCCCAACACAGTTGATTTCAATTTTGATTTTTAATATTTTCCAGTTTCAACGATCCAATCGAAGTTGTCGCTCAGACCTCTCTATGCCATCACTCAACCCCTCCCACCACTGCCGTCAACCAACCTCAGCCCCTCCCCACAAAAAATATTTCAATCTCTAGGTCCAATTCTTCGAAAGCACTCTCTCTCCCTCTCTCTCTCTCAAGCTCTTCAGAATCAGCCCCACTGATGAAGGTCCACAGGTTTTATTGTCAGTTGGTCCATGCAGGGACATACCTAGCTCTATGGTTGAAGATCTTTCTAGTATAACTATAGAAATTGATCTAGATATTATTTTTGTGTTCAGCCGTATTTATCATTCAATAGTTTTTGAATACTCCACACTAATTCAACGTCGTATATGTAACTCAAACAAAGTATTGGCATTAGACAATCAGCAAAGTGCACAACATAACACACTTCCTAAACAATTATTAAAACTGAATAAACCGGAAAGCAGTCAAACACCTATGGAGCATAAATATTAAATGCCAAACCTGTAAACAACCGGAAGGCATTAGGCAACTCCCTCTTCTGTGTAGCATAAAACATCCCAGTTTTCTCCATAAGATAAAGCCCCGGATCAACAATTATCGGCCTCAACTTCCTAGACCTATAGATCACCAAAAACACAAATACAATTCATAGGTGTTTGAATCTACAATTTGGGCAGTTGAATTTGAAATAACACAAATCCGAGAAGTAACTAGAACCCATACTCTTTCCAGCCGATGTAACTTGAATGATTCACAAAGTTGAGACTTTTGGGTAGAAATGACAAAATGTGAAGAAGATCTGCAAGCCCAAAGAAAACCCAGATAAGAAAATGAACCAAAAATACTCAGAAAATCGAAAAAAGCTTAACCACACAGTACCACAAAGAACCCACATAAGAAAATGAATCAACAACACACAAAAAATTGAAAAAAGTGCAACCCCACGCAGTACCACAAAAAACCCACATAACAAAATGAATCAACCACACACAGTACCATCTTGGGTGACAAGTGGGTAATCAGCGGCATTGAGAGTAACAAACCAATCCCAATTCTGCGAAAGCCGGAGCAGTATAGAGGCGCCACGGAGCGTGAAGGAGATACCAGAGGAGCCCTTTGGGTAAGCGAAATCGGCCTTGCCGACGACATTGACGTTCTGGGCAGCTTTGAAAATGGGGATAGATTGGACTGAAAGAGCGAGACCATCACGCTCAGATTGTGGAGCAGTGAGGTCAAGGTGTAGGAGGTACTGGTTTTTGGGGTGGTAGGTGGCTAAGAGAAGACGGAGGATCCGACCCGAGTCGCCGGCGGATCCGGATATGAGGTAGGCGATGGAGGGAGGGGAAGGGTCGGAGGAGGTTTGGTGGGTCGGGAAGAGATATGGATCGGGTCGGATTTGGGAGGTGGAGGCGGAGGCGGAGGCGGAGGTGGAAGAGGAAGAGAGGAAGAAGAGGAGAGAGAAGAGAGAAGCGGCTAAGATGATGTAGAGTGTGGTTTTGTGATCTTTGGGATTGGGAATTGGAATGGTGGTGGAGAAGGGGTGTTGTGTTGGTGGTGAAGGTGAGGGTGAGGGTGATGGTGATGGTGATGGAGAAGGTGATGATTGGTTTTGCATTGTTTCTCTGTTTTTTTTTTTTTTTTTTTTTGAATTTCTGGATTGGGTTTTGGGGAATTTGGCGTTAGATCATAGATGCGTCTGCCAGTTCTATTTTTGAGAAGAATATGTAATAAATTCCTTTGCCAGTTTGATTGTGTGTAGTAGAGCTCACTCTCATTTTGATTTTACAAGTTTTTGTTTTCTTTTCCTATTACTGTATTTGATTCTCCTCACCAACGACAAATTGTGTTGCTTTTGTTTTTTCTTCTCAACATTTTCTTTTTCGGGTACAAATCCGATAAAGTAGTACAAGCCTACAAGGCAAGATACCAAAACTCATCATTGGGCAAAATGCACAGGGAGCGGCTCACCTCCGGTTTTTATTTCTCCTGTTTCCTCTTTTTTAGACAGATGAATGACATCTGGCACACCAACCATCTAAAGGTAAAAAAAAGCCCACGTCTCTCTCTCAATTTGTGCGTTGCTTTCCCTTTTCTTTTTCTATTTCTTTCTACAGCTACCCATCCTTCTATGGAGCTTTCTGGGCTATCACCCACTTCAATCTCCCTTCTCTCATTTTCCCTTTCTCTCTCTCTCTCTCTCTCTCTCTCTCTCTCAAAAATCTTTATTCAGATTTTTTATTTATGCTCCGTTGAAGATTTAAAGATTGAAGGGGTTTTCAAAATTCACAAATCTCTCAATTCCTCAAGTTGAACATCATTTTAAAACTAGAGTAATAAACACAACAAGAAGAGTGAAAATCATACGATTTTCACTATCTGAAAAGCAAAAAAAGAAAAGAAAAAACACATGCAGATCTGAAAAATTTCAACGATGATAGATGTCGACAGAAAGGGGGATGCGAAATCTGAAAAATTTTGTGGGTAAGCTTTTAGTGAAAAGCATCTGAGATTTGAAACCTTAATGAAGAAAAAGCTCACTGATTTCGAACTTGATTTGAAAATCGAAAATGGAAAACAATTGATTTTCTTGCAAGCACACGATAGGGGATTTAACTTTTCACAGATGGTTTGGGATTTTAGTTTGACTAATATGGTCGGTTTTGGGCTTTCCATTTATGCTCTACATTTTCAGTTTGGCGTTGTGATGCTGCATAGTTGCAGAGTGGTGCACAATTGCGCATGGTGAGATGAGAGCCAGAGAGAAAAGGAAGTGGCAGTTAGGACACTGTTGTATTTTTCCAAGTTGGCTTCTTTTTTTTAATCGTTGGATCAGTTTGCTTCCAGGTGTCATTCATCTGTCTAAAAGCGGGAGGAAACAGGAGAGATAAAAACTGGAGGTGAGCCGCTCCCACGAGATGGAAAAACTTCTGGTTATTTAAAAAAGAGAAGTCTTTATCTGCAAAATTTTCAAAACACTTACAAATCATAAATGATAATTTTTTTATTGGTTCTGATTTAAACTTTCCCTTAAAAATTATTTTTTTACCCATTAGTAACAACTAATAATAACATTTCATTTAAAATTTGTTGTGAAAGTGTATGCGAACATATACATATAGCATTTGAGATCAATTAGAAAATTAACAATCCATTCATGTGGTTGCTAGCTAAGCGATATCTGAATGCAAGAAAATCCACAATCAAATAATGTGTTCATTATATTCTATCTATCTATTTGGGGTTTATTCACATGAATAATCTGTTATTTGATTTTTTTTTTTTTTTTTTAATCCGAAGTCATAATTCTAATGGAAAGGTTTTTAGTTGTTAGGCAGATATCAAGTACAACTTACATAAATTTCTGTTTTTCGGTAAAGCTACTAATTATTTTAGCTTAAAATGATTACTTATTTTATATCTAACTAATATATAGATTTTCTTTAAGCCTCATGTTTTCTTGATAGAGTCGTGCTTTTATACAATTTATTTTTTAAATTAAATAAGTCAATGGAAATAATCTCTTCCAAAAGTAAAGTGAAAAACCCACCCTATGTGAGGATGGATTTGGTTTAAAACCCACCCTGTTTATTAATTATTATTCATATAATAGAGAATGGTTTTAACAAGAAATGCATTTAAAAATTCAGAAAAGAAGAGGAAGAAAATCAATCAATATTAGTCATGTTAGTCATGTATGCCATAGGGTGAGTTGTAGTAAACTAGTATTAGCATTTAGGTTTTTTGGGTGGGGTTAGAGGGGGCAATTACCCCCACCTCCCAATCTTTATCCATAATCACAATCTATTAAGTTATCCAAACAAATGTCAAGAGTTTTTTAAGACGTCGTTTAGTCTCCTTTATAAGGGAACTAAACTCACTAAGGTTCAAATCTCTCTTCTCAACTTTTTGTAACCAAAAAAAAAAAAAAATCTATATATATATATATATATATATATATATATATATAAAATAACTATTAAATAAGAAACATAATTTAAGGACACACAAACGGTCATTTAAAGGAACATATATATCATGCATCGAGTGCATGAGTCCTCCCTCTCACATGGAGTTGAACCCTACAACTTGTGGAGTTCACCTTCATGTGAGAGGGATGACCCATGTATCCGATGCATGGTGTGTTTTTTCCATTTAAAGGGTCAAGTAGTTGGACCTTTTCTCTACAATTAATGGTGTAACTTTACTAGTGCTACATTCATTGCTTCCTACAATTGTTTGACCTAAGTGTTTGACATCTCTGAAAAATTACAAAAGTAGTGCTTCAAGCCTTCAACAATACACGATATATATTGTTGTTATGGTTTTCCCCACTACATTATTCATTAAGGACCGATATAAGTCAGCCTCTTTGCTGGAAAAAAAAGAAGTATTTCCTAAATTGCATTCTCAATTGGAATGCTAACATTGTTAAACAGGGACCTCAGAGCTATCTCATAAGAACAGAATATAGCCCCATTCACCAAATGCCCTTGCAACAGCAGTTCCTAATCCTCGCCAAAGCACACGGTATTCTTCCTCTCTTACGCTCCTGCGGAAGCAATCAATAATACCAGTGTATTTGGGTAGAGATGAGAGTGATTGAGCCTGTAGTCTGGTCTGTATAACATCTAAGGGATAGGAGCTAACCCAACTGGCAACTCCTGCTAGCCCTCCTGCTACGAAAGTTGTGTTGAGGCTTTCTTCGCCGCTCTTTCTGCAGCCCGGGTGAAGCTGTTCCCTCATATACTCATACGTGTAGAAGTAGACACCATGGGCGGGCACATCCCTCAGAAAAGTTATGGTTAAACCTCGGTACATCCCTTTTAGACCTTCAGCTTTGAATATGCTTTTGGCAACACTTACAGGGCCCGTGTGAGGATTTGCTTGATGTAGTTTAATATGGCTATTACTCTGTAGTTGAAGGCGGATTTTTACTAGTTCTATTGGACTGAGAATTAGGCTCTGAAGAGCACCGGTACCAAATCCTGCTAGTGCAACACTCTTGAAGGAAGCTGGAACTGCAGGTGAAATGGATGAGTCATGCTCGAGAGAGGACAGCATAGATTTGGAAGGCCACAGCATTCTGCAATTTGAAAATAAGGCATTAGCATGGCTTGAGGGACTGGAACCCAAGAATTGTTTATTAGTTTTGCAAAACAAAGACCATCACAAAGAGTAATCACGTCTACTATTATAAATTAAACTGGCCTAAAACCCACGTTCCTGCATGCAGAAGTACATTTGAAAAGCAAGCAGGAATTGGAGAGAAATGCTTGGTGAAAAAATTCAAGTCATGGGAGATCATACCTACCTTGTGATCATTATATAGAAAGGACACTGAAGGACATAAAAATTGAAATATGATAAAATCAAACTAAGAAATGAACAAAGTGAAAAATACCTGAAAAGTGACAGGCCAATGGTGCACCCATGCCTCTGTAGAGAGCAGCAGGCCCTTCTTTGCCTACGACATTGCGAAGGATGCTGAAGGCAGAACCGGTGATGGACTGCTGTTGCCGGATTCGGAGCGTATCAAGTGCATAACCAGAGATTATACCTGCCATGCCTCCAAAGCCTCCAGCAACAAGTGGATAACCAGTAGATCTACCCCAACTGCTTGCAACAAACTCTAGCCAGAAATCCATTGTACTCTTTTTCTTTGGATGAACAAGTACTTTTATTCTTTCAAAGAAACACGCTTGCAAGTAAGGACATGCACCTTCTAAACTGCAAACACATTACACGAGAAACTCAGTTCGCTGAAAATTAACTACCCAGTTCTTGTTTTGCCTAAGAAATGAAATCTTATACTCTCCTTTGCGAGTACAGGTCAAATTATTGATTTGTGTTTGTATGTGCATGCACGTGTTAAAAATATCTTCTTTCTTTTTTGGTGGAATATTAAAAATATCTTTTGCTTACCAGGATTGCAATGCAAAAATCTTTTCTCAATTTTCAAGAAATAACCAATTAATAGAGGGAAAATTCTTAGGTATTTTTGGAATAGGGAGAAATGGTGCTCTCTCCTTTCACATTCATGGTAGATCCCATTATAAATTTAATGAGTGGTTTCTATTATGAATATGAGAAGAGAGAATACCACTTTCTGTACTCCAGGAGTACCTAAGAACTACTTTAAGAGAGATTGCCTAATTGCTAAAAAATCCTGCAAATTAACTTTCTTGTTCAACTTGTAAAATGCAGAAACCTTTGTGCTTGGTATTCTCCCTCTTACCAAACCTTTATCTCATTCCTTGCAAATCTTCTCTTTCAATTTTCAAATCCCTGCAATTTATGAATTTTCTTTACTTTCTAAATCATTTTATATCCCTTTTATAGCATAGAGAGAGAAAGAAAACAGAGACAAAGGGTTAAAAACCTTGCATAATCCAAGGGCCAAGCCCTTCAATTCTCTCAATTGTCTCTCTTGCTTGTTGGACGCTTTGGTGTCTCATTGGTTTCAACAAAGGAACCTAGCGTATGCCACCGAGTACTGTTCTGCTGGGACTGGTCTCTGAGAAATGAAACGGCCAACGTCCCTTTTTTACCCAATTTTTATACATGCACTTTTTGTTTTCTACAGTAATTTTCACAATTGCTGAAATTTCAGCATTATTTGAGAAAAAGTAGCAAGTCAATGAAAATGAGTGTTAGTTATATCCACCACTTACAACCAATCACTTAATCTTTTTTTTTTTTTAGAGAGTTTCAACCTATGGCGTCCGCTCTTGATAATAGCTCTTTATCATCAGACCAAGACACCAATCAGTTTTTGGTGTAGGCGGGGATTGAACCCCAGATCTCTTATACAACCATCAGAGACTTTACCAGTTGAGCTAACTGGAACCCACAACCAATCACTTAATCAATTGTGAAATTTATTGTGTAAAAAAGTTCGAATGATATTGGAGATACCATACAAAAATTACTGATACACTTTATGGACTGACTGTATCACTAATTACAAAAATGTAATTTAAATATTCATTTATTACGTTGTTTTGTGCCTGCTTTTCAAAAAATGGTATACATAGTTACTCTATTTTCTTTTCTTTTTCTTTTTCCATATATGTAAATCAGAAAATATTTTCTACACTCATTTTATATTTACTTTTTTACACAATATCTACAATTGATACGTTGATGTGCACATTTTAAAATATGAAAGAAATAGATGTGATCCACCCAATCGGAGGTACACATTTTGTAAAACACTGCACAATGGGAGTATAAATCCACAGTTACCCTTTTCAAAATTTGATCCACCCAATCGGGGGTTTTCTCATTGTCGAGTGATGCAAGAGAATATACCCATGCCTGACCTAACTGACTTATATATATAGTGACTTATGCATCATTTGTTTTTTTAAGAATCTCATCTTGTTTTAACTTCTAAGAGCATTCGCATTGAGTCTTGTAAATGGTGGGGAATTTTAGTATAAAACCACTAAAAAGATGCATTATCCAAACATGTAATTGTAAAAAAATTTACAACTTAGCTACAGTGCCATCCTAATTTTATGATGGCACTGCAGCAAGATTGTAAACATATTATATTACTTTTAACTCTCTTTTTCTCTCTCTTCCTGTCATTTTTTTCCTTTCTCTCTCGCTTTTTTTTTTTTTTTTCCAATTTCTGATTCTCTCTTTCTCATTCAACCCCCTCTCTTTCTCTCTCGTCCCTCTCTGTGTAAATCGGTGCCAATGCATTGCCTCTCTCAGTTTTCTCTCTCAAATCACACGGCATGGGTCAGATGGTGCAACGGCGTGGGTAGGTGATTGCAACAGCGTGGGCAGATGGTTGCGGTGGCATGGGCCTGGTGGCTTGGCCGCCGCTGATGAAGCAGAACCTTGCTGTGCTTGCCTCCACTAAGCAGACTCTCTTCCCTCTCTCTCTCTCTCTCTCTCTCTCTCTCTCTCTCTCTCTCTTCCCTTGAATCAAGCCTCCGTAGGTCTCATGAGTTGGTGGAGCTCATGGGTTTGATGTGGTGGTACATGTGGCAAATCGGGGTGGTGCTGAGGTGGTAGATCAGTGGGTGGTGGTTGTGTGGTTGATGGTGGATTAGGGTGGTGTCGTGGTTTGTGGATTGGTGAGTGGTGATTGGAAAGTTTTGGTTTGGGCAGTGGTTGTTTTGTTGATGGAGGATCAGTGGGTAGTGGTGTTGTTGATGGTGGATTGGTGGGTGGTGATTGGAAAATTTTGGGTGGATTGGTGGGTGGTTGTGTTGTTGATGGTTGGGTTGATTTGGGTTTGGGAGGTGGATGTGTTGATTGTTGGGTTGAGTTTTTGTGCTGAGTTTGTTTAGGGTTTGGGATGAGTTTTTGTGCTAGGGGTTTTGGGTTTTCTCGATGGTGATAGAGGTGATGAGTGGTTGAGAAAGAGAGAGGAAGAGAGACAAAAATTAGAGAGAGAAAGAAATATATTTTATTGTGTAGATATATTATTTTAATATGTTGTATAGGAAAATAAAAGTTGGGATGTTGGGTGTATTGTAAAATGGTATGATATAATAGATAAAGTAGATTTTGAAATGGTAAAATGAGATATTTTTTTAAAACCGGATGTGAATGCTCTAAGTCCCCTTTTTTTTTTTAATCATTGTTAATTAATTTGTAATTTTCTATAAATGTCGATGCATACGTAATATAAGTGCCAACTGTAAAAGGAATGCCATGCATGATATTTTATGTTGAGAATATTTAAGACCCCTCATTCTTTGGCATTACGTGTGCGGCCAAAACATTGTGTCTCATCACTCTTATCAAAATTATGTGAAAGCACTTTGAAGTTTGAAATATTTTTAGCCTCATACTCCGTCGACAAAATTTTGGATGAAACTAAGTAACAAAGTTATCTTCTTCACGACATGGACATGTGTTTTGCTATAGAAAACTAAAATCCACAAAATTAGGAGATTTCTTTAGCATTTAGCAAGACTAAGATCATAAACTTACTCTATATTGCAAGTTCAAGACAGTGGCGTGTGGTGATACAAGTGACCAATAAGAGTTGGTTTGTTCGAAAAGGTTGTACATAACATGTTTGATAGGCAGTGGAATCACCTCGAGATTTTACGCTTTTCTTGCATTGGGTCTGTAGTCTAACTCTAGCCGCTTTGAATTTGCCATTAAGTGCTCCATAAGTTTATATTTTAGGATAAATTTATATTAGGCAGTTTGTTTTACTATTTAGTTTATTTTTTGTACTATTTATTGGTCTTGTTGCATTTCTTGATATTATTTATGGGTCTCACTATACTATTTCAACTAACTTTTAGCTTTATCTACATTACTTTTAGCAAAAAGTTTTCAGTTTTAGCTAAATAAACTATTCCCAAGCAGACCCTTAATATAAAAGGGTCATGTTAATGGGTGCTGATGGTGTCACAAAAAACATCAACTCCTGAACTCGTCCATATGGCCCGTCCAATGAAAGACAAGCTAGGTCAAACCAGACAGGCGAAGTAATCATCCAAAGCGTCCTGGCTAACCTCGTCCGTCTTTGGACGGACGAGATCCTATGGGAATCTTATCCATCCTTCATCATTTGGACAAGGACAAGCCGTCCTAGATAGTCTCGTCCGTCTTTAATGAAAGATGGACGAGTTCACCGGATTGAACTACAGCTACTATGGAACGAGCCGTCCAACTGAGATAACTTCCATAGCGGTTATGGAAGTTACCCCCAATTCTCCGGACTCCTCGACATTAGGAACGGTTATAAAATAGATAACAGTTCCACACATACTATATAAGGATTCTTCGATGAAGGGTAAAGATTCAGACATTTTTATTTAAGAAAATACTCCTTCCTTACAGAGAATTCCAAGTTCACTAACTTCATCATTGGAGGACTTTTGGCCGGTCCCCACCGGTCTCCTCTGATTCAGTGTTCTTATTTTACAGGATATAGCCCATATAGCCCAAAGATCATTATCGTTCGAGACTTGTCAACCTACTGGTATCCAAGGAATTATCAGTTGGCGCTGTCTGTGGGAAGAGATTGTTTTACAGTTTACTTCTCCATGACAAAAGGTTGATGGTTCGGACTAGATCGAGGGCTACTAGCCCAGGCCATCAGGGAAGCAGTAACCCTCATTGCGATCGCCAATCTGCACCGGTCATGCAGACATCATCTGTCCAACACGCACAATCTATGGCGGCCGCTATGGCGGAGTTGACTCGCCAAAACCAAGAGTTAAGAATGGAGATTAATATGAGGAGGCAGACACGTGAAGAACATGAAGAAGGAGGACAAACACAGAGTCATGGTGATAGAGAGAATACTGAGATTAGAAGTCAGTTCAGAGGCACCACTTCACGAACGGTACCATACTTGAAAGAAGAAATGGACCAAATGAAGAAAGTCATGGAGGAAATGAAAGAGAATATAAAGAGGGCAAATCCGATAGAAGATTTGGTTCACAGAACTGATTCCCCCTTCACGGCTTCCATCAACGGTCACCCTCTACCATCAAAGTTCAAGTTGCCTTCTCTGGATTCGTATGATGGAACACGCGACCCGTTTGATCACATAGCCACCTTTAAGACCACCATGCATCTTCAAGGGGTGCCTGACGAAATAATGTGTAGAGCCTTCCCTACCACCCTCAAGGGTCCAACGCGAGTTTGGTTCAGTAAAATACCCCCGAATTCGGTAAGTTCTTTTGAAGAGTTAAGCAAGTTGTTCGTTAACAATTTCATTGGGGGACAAAGGCACAAACATTCCTCGTCCAGCTTGTTAACCATAGAGCAGGGGGAGAACGAGAGCCTTCGGTCATTCATCACCCGTTTCAACAAAGAAGCCCTGAGTGTGGACGAAGCAAATGATAAGCTCCTATTGGCGGCCTTCCATAATGGGGTGAATTCGGATTTGTTTATACATAAACTCTATGAAAAAGAACCCCAGTCCATGGCCGAACTTGTCCATTCGGCTCAAAATTTTATGAATGCAGAAGACGCAATCATTGCTAAGAAGAGGAAGAGGTCTGAAAGAGTAAACGCAAATCCCAGCCGTCATCCCGAGCAAGGCCCTCGTCCAAAAAAGGGACAGACGGAAGAAAGGAAAGACCGAGATAGTAAAAAGCCAAGCTCTTCAGCACGGAACCAGCAATATACCCCTTTGAACATCCTACTTGAGCAGGTCCTTATGCAGATCAAGGATGATCCTTCCTTGAAATGGCCGGAGAAAATGAAGGGAGATCCCAATAAGCACAATAGGAACAAGTATTGTTGCTTCCATAGGGATCATGGTCATGATATAGACGAGTGTTTCGATTTAAAGCAGCAAATTGAAAATCTTATAAGGCAAGGGAAGTTGAGGAGTTTCCTTGGACGAGACCACAGGGACGAGAAACAGAAAGGGAAGATGGAAGAATCATCATGACCATCGCTCGGAAAAATAAGAGTCATTATAGGGGGAAGTTCAACTGGCCAGTCGTCCAAGTCCAAGAAAGCATACTTGAAAGTAATACAGAGCGTCCAACTTTCTGGACGATCACGGAGAGCAAGGTCCACGGACGAACAAGCAATCACCTTCACGGACGAAGACGCTGAGAGAATTCATCACCCCCATGATGATGCTCTCATCATCTCCTTATTAATTGCTGACTACACAACTAGAAGAGTGCTTGTGGACAACGGAAGCTCAGCAGACATTTTATATTATCCATCATTTCAGCAGATGAGATTAGGACGAGACCAACTCCGTCCAGTAAACTCCCCCCTAGTAGGTTTTGGTGGAATGAAGGTGCAACCCGTGGGTACTATTTCCTTATCCGTGGTAGTGGGGGCATACCCACGACAAATCACCAAGGATGTGAACTTCCTTGTGGTAGATTATCCATCCTCCTACAACGCCATAATTGGAAGACCAACTTTGAATAGTTGGAAGGCTGTTACCTCTACTTACCACCTATCAGTCAAGTTTCCAACAGAACACGGAGTAGGGCAGGTGCAAGAGGACCAACTAGCAGCAAGAGAATGTTAGCTGGCCATGTTGGCCATGGATGAACAAGTTCAAGCCATGAATATTGAAGAAAAGAGAGTTGTAGCAGAGCCTACCGAAGCATTGGAAGATATTTCCTTGGATGAAGATAACCCTGAAAGGTGTACCAAGGTCGAAGCAGATCTAGAAAAGAAGATTAAGAAGGACCTCGTCCAGTTTTTGAAGAAAAATATTGATGTGTTTGCGTGGAGCCATGAGGATATGCCGGGTATAGACCCTAGTGTCATTACCCATCGTCTGAATGTATGTCCTTCCTCCAAGCCTGTGCGGCAAAAGAAGAGGGTGTTTGCCCCTGAGAGAGATAGTGCTATCAAAGACGAGGTTCAAAAGTTGATAGTGGCAAAGTTTATTCGGGAAGTGTACTACCCGGATTAGTTGGCCAATGTAGTAATGGTCAAAAAGGCAAACGGCAAGTAGAGAATGTGCGTAGATTTCACTGACTTGAACAAGGCTTGCCCCAAGGATAGTTATCCGCTGCCACGCATTGACTAGTTGGTAGACTCAACTGCGGGCCATAAGTTGCTTAGCTTCATGGATGCTTTTTCTGGATACAATCAGATAAGGATGGACAAGGTAGACCAAGAGAAGACATCCTTTGTCACCAGTCAAGGCTTATTCTGTTATAAGGTGATGCCATTTGGCTTAAAGAATGCAGGGGCGACATATCAGAGACTGGTCAACCACATGTTTCGTCTGCAGATTGGGCGGAATGTGGAAGTCTATGTAGATGACATGCTAGTGAAGAGTCAGGATGAGGGAAGGCATCTAGACAACTTGCAGGAGACATTTGACACACTGAGACAGTATCACATGAAGCTGAATCCTAGCAAATGTGCTTTTGGAGTATCATTAGGGAAATTCCTTGGCTTTATGGTCTCCCACAGGGGAATTGAAGTGAATCCTGATAAAATTCAAGCAATACTGGACATGAAGCCTCCGCAAAATACCAAAGAAATCCAATCCCTTGCTGGACGAGTTGCTGCACTCAACAGGTTTGTCTCTAAAGCCACTGACAAATGTTTACCATTTTTTAAGGTTCTTAAAAAAGCATTCGAATGGACCGACGAGTGTCAGAGAGCTTTCAAAGATTTGAAGGCATACCTTACCATGGCTCCGCTACTGAGTCCGTCAGTGGTGGGAGAGGAGTTATATTTATACCTAGCGGTAACCCCGCATGCCGTGAGCTCAGCATTGATAAGAGAAGAAGATAAAGTGCAAAAACCTGTGTACTATACAAGCAAGGCATTGAGGGGAACGAAAGGACGGTATCCACAAATGGAGAAATTAGCCTTCGCATTGATCACTGCTTCTAGGAAGCTGAGGCATTATTTCCAAGCACATGTCATTAATGCCATGACAGATCATCCGCTCAAGAAGGCAATGAATAGACTGGAAGCTGCAGGACGATTAATCCAGTGGGCTGTAGAGCTCAGTGAGTTTGACATTAGATATCAACCAAGGCATGCCATAAAAGCTCAAGCACTAGCAGATTTAATTGCGGAGTTTACCCCAAGTCATGATGAGACAGAAGACAGTAAGAGATGGGTTGTCCATGTGGATGGTTCGTCTACACAGCATGCAGGTGGAATTGGTGTGGTCCTACAATCCCCAGAAGGAGACAAACTGAAACATAAAGTTCGTCTACAGTACCAAGCAACTAACAATGAAATCGAGTATGAAGCCCTTCTCAAAGGGCTAGAATTGGCTAAGTCTGTGGAAGCCAACTCTATACTTGTCCTGGAGTATTCTCAGTTGATCATGGGGCAAGTAAATGGGATGTATGAAGCGAAGGAAGAACGGATGAGGAAATACCTTAGTAGGGTGATGCGCCTTATAAAAAGATTTGAAAAAGCTGACTTCGTTCAAATCCCAAGGGAGGAGAACGTAGAAGCTGTTACCATAGCAAAAGAAGCCTCAGCAAATGAATTTATGGACGAATCTGATGAAATTCAGTATATGCCAAGTATAGATATCCCGGAAGTACAACAGGTGGATAGCAGAGGAAATTGGATGACCCCGATTATATCATACTTGAAAGACGGACGACTACCAGAAGAGAAGGACGAAGCCAGGAAGTTGAGGGTGAGATCGGCTAGGTACGTCCTTATGAACAAAGTGCTATACAAGATAGGCTTTTCTCAACCTTATCTTAGGTGCTTAGCTCTGGACGAAGCAAACTATGTACTGAGAGAAGTTCATGAAGGAGCATGTGGCAATCATTCAAGAGCCAGGTCACTTGTCCACAAGGTCGTCCGTGCAGGGTATTACTGGCCAAACATGCAAGCTGATGCTAAAGCATATGTTAAGGTCTACGACCAGTGCCAACGGTTTAGTAACATCCCCAGACAACCATCAGAATACCTCACCCCGATGGTGGCACCGTGGCCCTTTGCACAATGGGGGCTAGACATTTTGGGTCCCTTCCCTTTAGGCACAAGGCAGATGAAGTTTCTAGTGGTGGGCATCGATTATTTCACCAAATGGGTGGAAGCTGAACCGTTAGTAAATATCACACAACAGAATGTAAAAAATTTCGTGTGGAAGAACATTGTATGCAGATTTGGAGTGCCGAAGGTATTGGTGTCTGATAATGGACGACAATTTGACAATGCACTCTTTAGGGACTTTTGCTTACATTTTGGAATTCAAAACCATTATTCCTCGCCTGCACACCCCCAAGCCAACGGCCAAGCTGAAGTTGCAAACCGATCTTTGTTGAAAATCATCAAGACTCGGCTTAAGGGGGCAAAGGGAGTATGGCCAGATGAGTTACCAGGAGTTTTATGGGCGTACAGGACCACAGTGAGAACCCCTACGGGGGAGACTCCTTTCAAGTTAGCCTATGGAAGCGACGCAGTCATACCTGCAGAAGTACATATGGCCAATCATAGGGTGATGATGTATCAAGACAAGGATAATGAGGAGCAACTCCGTTTGAACCTCGATCTTATAGACGAGGTAAGGGCAGACGCAGAACACAGGGTAGCAAAGGACAAGAACCTCATGGCTAGGCAGTATAATGCGATGGTGAAGCCAAGACGTTTCAACATAGGAGATCTCGTCCTGAGAAAGGTCTCTTTGTCAACCAAAAACCCAGCACATGGAAAGTTGGGCCCAAATTGGGAAGGACCCTATAGAGTTATCAATTGTAAAAGGCAAGGATCCTACTACTTGGAGGCCTTGGATGGAAGAAAATTGGAACATCCTTGGAATGTGGAGCACTTGAGGAGGTACTATCAGTAAAAGTGAACCTATGGACAAGCTTGGACCTTGTCCGTCTACTTACGTTCTACTTATGTTTGATGCTGTTTGTGTTTGATACTACTTATGTCTGATGCTGTTTGTGTTTGAAGTTTGAAACTACTACCTTATTACTTATTATGGTTGTGTTATGGTTATGGACGAAGTTATGAAGTCTGTACTTATTAAATAAAAAGGCATTAGTGTGCATGTGCCTTATCTGTAAACAATATTTATGTTATGTACAAAATGTTGTGTGAATTTTACATCTCCATGATATTTTCGTCCAAACCAATCCACAAGGGGATTGAAATATTCAAGACGAATAAATTCTCTGGACGCAGAGATGTAACGTCTAAATTTTCCTGAGTAAAACAAGGAAAAAACCATAGGTACACTCGTCCAACTCATGGACGAGGAAAAGCCTTATATAGCATTTTCGTCCAAGTTAAGGGTGAGAATCACAAGCCAACTAAAACAATCCAAACTCTGGACGAGAGAAAAGTTAGGCAAAATAAATTGAATGGTATGTAAAATCAGCTTGTAGGTCTTAAGACGAATAAAGCTGGATAAAAATACTACCTGCAAAGACGGTTAGACTAACATAATATGAAGAATATATATTTTCGCCATGGACGAGCCAAAACTGGAGTTGAATTAAATAGCATAACATCACTCGTCCATGCAAAGAAAGTGAGACTTCATTCATTTAAAGGGTGGACGTCCTACGTCCAAAAGCCCTTGTTTAGTCCAAAAAACTGAAATGATTGTTTAAAAACCCCGTCCTAAAACCATGGACGAGGCTAATGTACTTTGGTTACATAAGAAGGTCCCGAAACAGAGGACCAAACAAAAACCAAATAAAAGGGAAACAAACAAAGATTGCTTTTAAGTGTGAAGGTCTCGTCCTTAAGCAGAGGGGGCATTGGCATTGGAGTCGTCTTGGGGTGGCTGAGTGCTGGCGTCGTCCTCCACATTAACGTCATCAGAGCCAGTCTGAATAAGAGAGCTGGTGGCAGCAGCAAGGTTAAGTTTAATTGAGCTAAAGTCAACTTCAAGGAAGTTCTCAATAGCATCCATTCTGAAATCCTCAAAACCAGCTGCATAATTACGATCCAGGGTGTCCGTATACACTTTGGACGACTTGAATTCAACCACAGCGTCCTCTTTTGCCTTGGAGAGACGAGTATTTAGCTCGTCGTTCATCTTTTGCAAATGGTCAATACAGGTATCTTTCTCCAGTGCATCAGTCCTTAGCTCCTCGATCAGCTTGTTATGCTCAGCGACTTCCTCCTTAGCTTTTGCAGCAGCCCCAACCCATTTTTTGCAGTCGGCATTCACTTCTTAAATCCTCGTCTCCAACAAGACCCTCGTCTTATCCAGTTCTGTTGCCTGTCTGGACGCTGCCATAAACTTTGACATGGCCTATGAATAGGTAAAGAATATAGGATGGTTAAATGAAGAAAGGTTGTTAAATGAACAAGGACGAGAAATGAATATTAACATACCTTAAAGAGGTCATGGATGCCAGAATGCTCAAACTCCTTTAAGCCCATGTTATAACACATGTTTATGTCTTCGTCCAAGAAAGCCAACTGAAAACGTTCCCAAGCTAGATCTTCATTTTCAATGATGTTCGTAGAGGGCTGGGACGAGCCAAGCGCAGTTGACTTGGACAAAGGAGTCTTGGACGGAGGAGTCTTGGACGGTGTAGACTCGACCGGAGTGGACGAGTCCACATCAACTATCTGGATGGAAGGCTGAGACTGTGGAGGTTTAAACTTAACCACCTTGGACAAACCGTGCTTCACTCTTTTGTCTCGACGACTGGGGAGCCGTCCTAAATCAATGTTTTTTGGCAAGAACTTTCTTTTATCCCCAGCCGTAGGACGTACTTGAACCTCAGGACGATCCTGGGGCTGAGCCTTAGGACGTTTTCCCTCACCCACAACTTCTTTCCCTTTGTTTTCTTTCATTGTTGACATTCCTAAAATGAGATAATAAGCAGATCAGGAATGTATAACATAGAACTTTCAAAAAAAAAAAAAAAACAAGAAACCCTTACTTTTGCGCACAGTAACCTCGTGTGCAATAGCTTCGTCTGACGGCTCAGGACCCAAACCCCACTTGGCAAGATGTCTAAGAGTGACAAGAGAACAAAAGCTCCTGTCTGTATGAAGACGAGCCCTATGGACGCGGTCACGATGAAATTTGCTCAAAGACGGACGCTTGGCAGCTACAACACCATGAATAAACAAAGGTTAGAAATTGTAAACAGATCAAATAGAAAGAGAAGAATAAAAATAAACAAGGGGAAGGGACGTACCTTCTGGACAAAGGTTCCCTAAGTCCCCAATATAAGGAGGAAAGGGATCCCTGCCAATGTCCACAGGGTTCCCTGCCCAGAAGCCAGAGACAAAGATGAATTCCGTCTTCCATTTTCTATCAGACGAAGCTAGGGACTTGATTAACCTACAATCATTCCCCCTAGCAGTGAACTGGTAAAAACCTTCAGACTGACTTATTTCAGAAGGCTTATAACAATACAGGAACTCGTCCACAGTAAGAGGACGATCCCCACCAAAGACTTCCCTCCACAAAATTTGCATGGAGATAACTAATCTCCACGCATTAGGATTAAATTGACAAACACCTAAACCTAACTTGACCAACAACTCTCTAGCAAAGGCATTTAATGAAAACCTAAGGCCACCCAGGAAATAAGCTTCATAGACGCCTATTCCAAAACGTGGATCACAACACCACTCTCCACGGACGGGCAGCCTAGGGTTAAACTCGTCCGGAATTTGATACCAAGATTTAAGATTATTTAATCTTTGTTCATTCGTCTTAGAATGAACGCCTACTGCATAACTAAAGACGGTCTCCTCCTCGTCCGTCGGATTGGACGGAGGCACGCTGGACGAGGAGCCAGCTTGAGAGCCAGAAGCTCTTCTAAGTTGTTCCTGGACAACTTCAATAGGGAGCCCAGGGGCCCCAGAAGAATAATTCTCGTCTGTACTTCCTCCACTACCGTCACTAGCACTGCTAGAACTAGACCTATCACTACCATCCTCATAATACTCGTCTATAGTCTTATCAAGGCTATCAGTGGACGAAGAAGGAACTAACATTTTGACAAGAAACTCAGAACCTAAAGACAGAGAGAAGAAGAATACCTGGCTCTAGACGGAAGAAGACTCTAGACGCAGAGAAACTCCTAGACGAGGCTTTAGACGATGGATGTCAAGGAAGAAAATCTATGAAATGAGAAGGGTTAAGGGAGGCATTCCACTATTTATAGGATGCTGACCTGGGCATTTGAAACGACTCTACCAATACGAAAATGACACGTGGTATCTACCTCGGAAAACTAAATCGACGGGATCAGTCGCCAATAAATAAATAAATAAATAACACGTGACGCATTGATTTATTAACCAATTATATACGTCCAAGGACGTGTCAGCAGCTCACCCAACTCATTGGACGACCCACATGGACAAGGGGGCAACTGATGGTGTCACAAAAAACATCAACTCCTGAACTCGTCCATATGGCCCGTCCAACGAAAGACAAGCTAGGTCAAACCAGACAGGCGAAGTAATCGTCCCAAGCGTCCTGGCTAACCTCGTCCGTCTTTGGACGGACGAGATCCCATGGGAATCTTATCCATCCTTCATCGTTTGGACAAGGACAAGCCGTCTTAGATAGTCTCGTCCGTCTTTAATGAAAGATGGACGAGTTCACCGGATTGAACTACAGCTACTATGGAACGAGCCATCCAACTGAGATAACTTCCATAGCGGTTATGGAAGTTACCCCCAATTCTTCGAACTCCTCGACATTAGGAACGGTTAATAAACAGATAATCATTCCACACATACTATATAAGGATTCTTCGATGAAGGGTAAAGATTCAGACATTTTTATTTAAGAAAATACTCCTTCCTTCCAAAGAATTCCAAGTTCACTAACTTCATCATCGGAGGACTTTTGTCCGATCCCCACCGATCTCCTCTGATTCAGTGTTCTTGTTTTATAGGATATAGCCCATATAGCCCAAAGATCATCATCGTTCAAGACTTGTCAACCTATTGGTATCCAAGGAATTATCAGGTGCCATTAGGACAATTGTTAATAAACTATATTAGAAAAGTTTTGACATCATTTTTATGATAACTATAAAAAATTGTCAACAAAATTAATTGCTTTATTAATTTTCCATAAAATATTTCTAAAAATCCCTTAGGGTTTTGATTAACATTTTCCAATATAAAATGATAATCATTGTTCCATAAACTTTAATGCATATACTTTTACACACAACTGAAATTGTGACTTTAAGTCACAAACTCATAGTTTCCAACTTTGAAATTGTGACCTAAAGTCATGATTTTAATTGTTTTTTCAATTGTGTAAAAATGCGTGCATTAAGGCCAGTTTGTGTAATAAACACGATTCATATAAAAATTTAGTGGAGTATGCATAAATATTTTTCACAATTATTAACACTAGTTTATACAAGCACAATACACAAACCAGGTTATTATCGTTTTTATTAATCTTTAAGTAAAATTGGGAAACAAATGAAGGTTAATAAAAAATAAAAAATAAAAAACCTAAGAAGACACTTGAGTTGAGTAATGAGCAAATATTTATTTTCCTTGAAAAAATCTAATGCCTTTTGATAAAACACAAAATGTATCGTTAGTATGTTTCTCGTCTATTTTGATGGACGACCTAGGTTTACTATTAAAAGCAAACAAGGTGATAATACAAGACACCGGGTTGGTACCAACCAAGAGCCTCCGATACTTAAATTAGTTAATCTCTTTGAGGAAATCTCTAATATGTATTATAGCTTAGTTTTTTTTGTGTACTTACTTACTCTTCATGGCTTTATATAGCCAACTCATGAGTAAATGCAAAGTTTGTTGGATTCTCATGGCGTTGTGCCTAAGCTGGAAGATTAATAGCTTAGTAATAGCTATTAATCAACTCATAAAGGTATTTGTAACGGTCATGAAGCGGCTCATAAAAGACACCTATAATGGCTTTGTAACTGTTGCTTATTGCCAGCTTAAATGAACGATTTATATCTGACTTAAATGTGCTTACGGTTCCATTTGATCACTACTCGTCAGTTGCCTCCTTTATTCCTTCGTCATTCAAGTCTGGACGAGCGTAGGAATATGAACAGTCGTAGTAGTTTGGAACTTTCTTCATTTCCCGATATTCTCTTCCCATCATAATAAATGCGAAGCGACCTCTTCATCTGACTATGAACACGTGTCTTTGTCTCATAGGTGGGACGTGTGAACGTTTCCTTGATTTTCCTGCGCCTCGATTTCTGCCTTTTTCTTTTTAGAAAAAGTTCTCCTTCCTTTTATTCTTCTTTGTTCCTATGTTTGAAGTTTGTAGCTTTCAAATTCCTAAAACTTCCTCCTGGTAAGACTTCTTTTCTTTAAAGCTCCATTAATGGTTGAGTTTGCATTTGTTAGACAAGAATTTCCCTTTGTATCTTTCCTCTTTGCTAGATTAGGGGTTTTTAAATGTTTAGACTCATTTACAGAAGCAATACACAACATAATAAGCAAAAAATTTAACTTATTTAATAAACCCATCCGTAAATTACATCAAATGTTCACTAATAGCTTCCAAGAATAATCATATCACTTTGCGCAACATAAACATACATAGTGACTCCATTGACACATTTGGCAGTTGGTTCTTTACATAATCAATTGCTTCGGGCTCCACAACTGGAGTTTCCATGATTTACAAGATCCATTAAAGGAGGAAGTACATCTTGGACAACACCATGATAAAAAAATTTACACTTTTAACCATATTTTACAGCTAGTTGTTACAGCTGGTTGTTGGCATATCTAACCATATGCTGTATATAAAAGCAATTCAAATTATGAAAGGAAATATCTAAAGTAGTAAAAACCTTAACTTCAACTAAATTAACAATGGGCATCAATTTATTTCAATCTTTGGGGGTTGAACTGGATTATGAATAATATCCAGTGAAAACATTATGTGGAGTTGGTAGTCTTGGGATTCAATTTTTACACATATGGACATGCTTGCACATGGTTGCTTTTTAAGTAAACATAGTAATAAATTCCACCCATTATAGTTGTCATTTTTCTTTATCCAGTGCAATTCCAAAAGTGTAGAAAACAAAGCTTACAATAATACACAAAAATAAAACCAGCAGATGGAAATATGCTCTGTAAACATAATTAGAGTACATATACGAACAAATACATAAAATTTTATTTCCAATGTCAAATAAACCCTCTAATCAAGAGCTCTAATCTGTCGATGAATAAGGGTCACATAATAACTTAATTTCTCTGGGTCGAGATGGAGAGTATTATTCTCTATTAGAACTACAATGTGGCAGCTCTTCTAAGAAGTAAACTAGAGCAACTATGAAACCTTATAAACATTCATAACTACCTACAAAAGTTGAGAAACAAAGGGTGACACCCATAAATTATAAAGGACATAAACATGTAATGCAATCTACTCTTTCTCCAAGCTTACCTTGTGCCAAATCTCTTACAACCTAACAATTTCATGCACAATACTCTTATTACTAGTAATAAAATGACAAAACAAAACATGTTGTAATAGAAGTATAAACCTAAAATCGATGGAATACACAAAATGCTTCCCTTTGATGGAGAACACAATCAAAGAAACCTTGATTATGAAGGCAGAGTGTTGAATAAGTGGCATTTGCCACATTTTGAAGTTGGTGACTTCCAAGCATGCACATTTTCACATCTAAATAACTCAATGAACAGTGTCATTAAAATAATTATAAATTATCCAAAACTTCCAAATGACCAATACTTAAAACTTGAATAATAATAATAATAATAATAATAATTATTATTATTATTATTATTATTATTATTATTATCATCAATAAAGATATTTTTTTGGATAATAAAGTAAAGAATTTTATTCAAAGTAAGATAAGTATACAGTAGGAGCCCCAAAGACTCTAAACCAGCAGCTGACATAGTAGAACTCTGTAGTACATACCACAACAACAACACAAACACACCATCCAAAGTAGGCAAATTCAACCCTCCTAGGCATGATTATCATGGTAAGGGGAAAAGATGACATCACAAAATGCTTAATCATGCATGAAAAAAGTTTCAAATGGTCAATATTTTTGTATTCTTAATCATACATTATGTTAATTTTGTTTTAATTTTACTTATTAATTTGAGAAGACTTTGGGGGACATCCTGTTTTGGCTGATATAATTTCCGAGCTTGGATCTTTGCCCCCAAATCATCACAGATAACTAGCAATCATATAACCCAAAATACCCAAACCAAATCAAGCTAAAATACCCAAACAAATTAATCCAAAATCAGGAAGAAAAAGAAAACAATTCTTACACAAGATCTATCTTCTCAATACTAAAATACCTAAATCAAATTTAACCTAAAAGTAATAACCAAATCAAATATATATAAATATATATATATATATATATATATATATAAAAACAACTTCTCCCACAAAAATTCTCACCGGTGGCAGTAGCGGATGATCTGACGTTGACGGATGGTGCGTGGCGACTGCAAAGGCGGTGGCACTGACACAGAGCTTGCCAAGTCTCTCTCGTTCAGCCTCTTTTGTTCTCTGTTTCTTTTTCTTTTGGTTTTCTTTTTCATTTTATACACTACCTATTCTACCGATAACAAGTTTACCTAATAATTTAAATAAATGGTCAGGATTGAAAATTTTAAAATGTCCCGCTAAGATTTGAGTAGATACCATACGCACTGAAAAAAGAGGTGGATATTGTAGAATGACCCTTGAACAAAATGGTTTTAGTTTTAAGAATGAGAACTAGGGGCACCAAAAAAAATCTTATGCTTCCTCTTTCCCAAATTGTTGGTCCCATTTAGAAAATCCATCTTTTTAAGTGAACATCATTTAGTGTGCTATATTTTAGTTAAAAAAATATAAGTTTCCAAAATTACCATCGTTAATTTAAGGGATAATTACAGTAAACTCACCTGTGGTATGACCCGTTTTCACTTTGCCTACCTATGTTTTAATCATTTACACTTTGCCCACCTGAACTTCAATCCGTTACCCACCTCACCATCAGACGTTAGAAAAACACCTTTTTATTCAAAATCAGAACATAACACGAATCAAAAACACGAACCCACTATTCTTTTCCTCACGAGCCCTAAAAACATGAAAACCCCCGTAGACACCATATTCTGCATCTGATATTGTAATAGTGTTGCAAGTGTGAACCTAGACGAGCAATGAGTTGTTCGAGGGACTAAAATCCTGTTAAGAAATCAGTCAATGTTTGGGTTTTTACTTTGGGCTTGTGGTTGTTTTATTGTTTTTTGAGTAATCAATCAATGGTCAATGTTACATGTAATGGAATGAGAATATTGGTTGTGTTTGTTGATGTTTATGAAAAATGTGACCACCTGTTCTTTGGACTTGTGTTTGTTTATGGGTATTTTGTCTGTCGTGGTCATTGTGTCTCACAGTGGACCCAAGTTTCTATTGGGTTTAATTTTAGTGTTTGCATGTGGTATTTAGTAAAACAGAATCAAAAGCAAAGCAGAAAATGTGGTCCCTCTGTGTGTTTTGCATCCCAAAAGCAAAATAGAAACATGCAAGTGTTTACTCTTTTGTTGTTTACAATTCTTTAATTGTTAATTGTATACGTGTCAAATAGTAATTTGTTATTGCAGATGGATGATGAGGAAGTGAAATTGGAGGTACGTTATGGGGGTGCTTTTCTGTGGAACCCTAGTTTAGAATACTTTGGTGGGAAAGTTGAAATAGTGTATAGGGATCCTGATAGG
The DNA here is from genome assembly GCA_028535165.1 of Quercus tomentella. Classification (NCBI taxonomy): domain Eukaryota; kingdom Viridiplantae; phylum Streptophyta; class Magnoliopsida; order Fagales; family Fagaceae; genus Quercus; species Quercus tomentella. The sequence goes on from JAPQVY010000001.1 coordinate 31,234,064, forward strand.
CTTAGTTATTTTGAAATACAAGGTATATGTGAGGAATTAGGGATTGATGAACCGTGTAGAGTTCATTATTTAGGTCCCGGGGGCAACTTGGAGCAAGACTTGAGGCTCATACAAAATGATCAAGATGTGGTGCCCATGTGCAAGCCTAATGAGGGAGGGCCAGGGCCAAGAGACACCATCATATTGTATGTGGAGAGTAGTAATGCTCCACTTGCAGTTGAAGTTCCTGATGGTGCAGGGGTTGTTACAGGGGCTACTATAGGGGGTGCAGGGGCTAGTGTAGGGGGTGGTGCAAGAGCTGCTACAAGGGGTGATGGTCTGGAGGAGGAGTTTGATTGGTTGATGAAGGTCTAGAAGGAGAAGACTTTGCTAATGACATTTTTTGTGAGTCTTCTCCACCTCACACAGTGCCATCTAAGCCTAATACTATTCCAACCACTGATACACCTCAACCAACCACTAATACATCTCATCCAACCACTAATACACCTCAGCCAAACACAAATACACCTAGCCTAAGCAATGTTCCTCCTCCAAGCATAGATTTAGATGAAGAGTGGGCTAAACCAGCTTTAAAGGATGATATTGCAAGTGTGGATAGTTCTGATGATGAGCAGAGGCCTGGCAATTTGGAGTTAAATGAGAGGACTGATATGGAAAATGTTAGGTTGGTAAAAGAGATGAAATTCCCAAACTCCAAGGTGTTTAGGAAGGCTTTGAAAGAGTATGTGATTCAGCATCACATTGATATCAAGTGAAAGTTGAATGAGAAGAAGAAGATTTTTGTACATTGTAAGAACAATTGTGGATGGAGGTGTTATGCCTCAATGGTGACTGGAGAGTGCACATTTGAGATCAAGACACTTTATCCTAAGTGTACCTGCCCCCTAATATTTCAAAATGGGCAAGTTACATCAGCCTATGTGGCAAACAAGTATTTGGAGGATTTTGGTAAAAATCCAAATTATGAGGTCTCAGGTGTTAAGCACTATGTGATGCAGAAGATTTCAATTGATTTAAGTATTAGTCAGGTGTATAGATCAATGAAGGCAGCTAGGGGACTAATTACTAGGAATGAAGAGGCTCAGTATAGCCTACTTAGAGATTATGCAAAAATGATAAGGAGGACAGATGTAGGAAGTAAGGCGATTCTGCAAACAGGGATGGAAAATGAGGATGCAGAACCCAAGTTTAAAATGATTTACATTAGGTACAATGCTCAGAAGGTTGGCTTTCTAGGTAATTGTAGACCCTTTGTTAGGCTGGATGGATGCCACTTGAAGGGTAAGTTTGGTGGGCAATTATTGTCTGCCACTGCCAAGAATGGAAATGACAATATATTCCCAGTGGCAATGGCTGTGGTTGAGCAAGAGAACAAGGACAACTGGATCTGGTTCTTGGAGCAGTTTGCAGATGACATTGGCAGGCTAGAGGAGCTCAATCTGGTATTCATCAGTGACAGGCAGAAGGTATTATCATGCTTGTTTGCTTACCTTACTTGAATGCTTACATGCTTACCTTTTTACATGTTTATTTGCTGACATTGAATGCTTGCTTACTTGATTGCAGGGCCTTCTACCTGCAATAGAGACTCTATTCCCAACTGTGGAGCACAGGTATTGTGTAAAGCACATATACAACAACTTCAAGGTTAACCACAAGGGCATGGAGTTGAAGAGTGTACTATGGATGTGTGCTGGCACAACATCAGCCAGGGAATTTGAGAGGGGGATGGACCATCTTAAGAGCTTGGATGAAGAAGCTTGGAAGTACCTGGCTGATATAGAGCCTGCACAGTGGACCAGATCCCACTTCTCTACAAGAGCTTTGACAGATTGTCTGGTAAACAATCTGAGTGTGAGTTTTAACTCTATGATTATGAAGGCTAGAGACAAGCCCATCTTATCAATGCTGGAGTGAATCAGAGTTAGGCTTATGACTAGGCTGTATACAAAGAAGATTGGCATAGAAAAGTATCATGGCAAGTTGTGTCAAAGCATACAGGACAAGTTGGAGAAGTTAAAGTTAGAGTCTAAGGGCTTCTATGCAATGCCATCTCAGAGGTTTGTGTATGAGGTTGACAATGAGAGGGAAAGGCATGTGGTGGACTTGGTAGGGAAGATATGCAGTTGTAGAGCATGGGACTTGACAGGAATTCCCTGCAAGCATGGAGTTGCAGCCATTTTTGTGAATCATGAGAAACCAAAAGACTACACTCATCCATGCTACTACAAGGATGCTTATGTGGAGACATACAAGGTACCCATACCTCCCATGCCTGGCCAGTCTGAATGGATGTCAAGTGGCCAACTCAAGCCTGTTGCACCTATTATCTATAAGCCACCAGGTAGGCCACCCATGAAGAAGAAGAGAGATGTTGATGAGCCAAGGAACCCCTATAAGGTGTCTAGAGCAAACAAGCCAATGAGGTGTGGAAGGTGTCAAAAGGAATGGCACAATGCAAGGGGATGCAAGGCCAATGTCACTGGTAAGACACCATGGGAGAGGAGGCAGAGATGGCAGAAAGGAAAATTTGTAAGTTTTTACAAATTTTTTTTATTCAAAAGCCTAATGTCAATAATTGACACTGTAAAAACATGCTCATATATGGTTGCAGGGAAGTGGAAGGCCTTCTGCACGTAGACAAGGATCCCAGGCCCCAGCATCATCTCAGTCCCCACCAACACATCAGCCTTACACTATGGCCTCATCCTCATCCAACCAGGCAGCAGGGTCACAACCACCAGCTCCACAGCCACAAGCTCCAGCTCCACAACCACAAACTCTATGGTCACAGCCACCAACTCCATGGTCACAAAACCTAAGTCAGTGGTACTCTTCAGACTTCGGGTACATAGTTAGAGGAGCTCCTTGGTTCTCTTCAAGCCAGCCAGCACCACAGACCCCTGCAGAAACATGGGACAGTAGAGCACCATCATCACAGGTACTGTCGTGTTAGGTTTGATGTTTTATTCATAAAACTGTGATACTGGTAGCTAACATATGAATTCTTGTACTTTGTAGCCTACAAGACCACCTGCTACCAGAGGAGCTGCTTTGAAAGGAAGGGTTGATGCAGCTAGGACTCAAAAATGTAAAACAAGAGGTGGAAAGGTTAGCTGTGGTGGGAGAAACAGGGGCAGTAAATGAAGACTAAGTTAAGACACTTTTGTTGCTATGTATTAGGGTTATGTAGTGTTAGGGTTATATGTTATTTGTAGACAATGGCATGACAGACAATGGCAAGACACTTTTTTGTATAGCTGTTCAAACACTTTTTGTATTTTTGTAAGTTTTGTAAACAATGGGCAGGTGCAACTGTTTTGGTTGTTGTTGTACCAAATGCCTTATATTTACTGGTGGTTGATGAAAGACTATTCAATGCCACCTTACATATGTATACAATTTCCCAACTTAATGACAAGTGTTCAGAATTATTATTCTGATTATTGCAGTTGCCCATATATGAGTTTGTTTATGTGTGTAGGTGTATGTGTTGAATAGTAGGTTTGTGTGTGCATTTGTTGTCTTTTCTTGCAAGTTGACAGATAGTTGTCATGCACTTTAAACTTTAATCAATTCACTTTCAACACATTTATCTTCACACAATGCACTTTATGCACAACCCAACATAGCTCACAACATCCAACAAAACACCAACACCAACAGCTCACAGCTCACAAGTAGCCAATTCACTTTAAACAAAACAAAAATACCAACAGCATCTAACATAAATAACACTTTATCTTAAAAAGGCTTATATTATTAAGTGGCTTTAAGCCAATAGCATCTACCATCTTAAATAGTTCTCATTCTCAAAAAAACCTTACATAGTTCTATTACAATACAATTGAGAACCAGCTTATATTACAACCCACCAAGCAGACTCAAACTCATCATTCCAACATTCTCACTTGAGCCAAAACATGAAAACAACATAACCAAAATAAATAAAAAATAAAAAAAACCATAATAGAATTAGTGCAATTCTACACTTCCTCTCTTACTCTAAAGCTCTAACTGCTATCTCCTTGGCTTGAACAGAGGAAGCTCGAAACTTTCTCTCCCTCTCAGTGGCTTTTGCTGCCCTGTCTTGAGCAATTTTTGCCATTTGGGTAGCTTTTGCTGCTGTCTGGGTAGCTGTTGCTGTTGTCTGGGTAGCTGCTCTTTCCTTTTCATGTGCAAGTTGCAGCTCACTCCGCAGTAAATCCAGCTTTTATTGCACCAAATAGGCAGCTTCATTCTCACGCATACAAGTGGGATTATCAAGCCATTTAAAGAAATGGCACTTGGGACCAACCTGTTCATAAATTGAATTGAACACATCACATTCCAATCTCACGTGAATCAACTAGATTAAGTAAAAAGTATACTTACCTTATATCGGCTACAATCCAGAAACCTTCTCCCAAAATTATCCACTATCAGACTTGTTCTCAGCACACAAGTCTCATATGTACAAATATGCCCACTTGAACCCGAGTAATTTCCCCTCGAAGAAGACATCGATTATCAACTTCCTGTGAATCAAAGCTACCATCAAAACTTTAAACCCCAAAACCCACATAAAGCAGAAATGTCGTACCTGGTGATGATCTATCTTCGAATATTCAATGCCTCAAGACAACCCAAAGTTAGAACCTCACCCTCACATGAAAGCACGATCAGAAAAATCAAAACCCTAACTCAATACAAGGGATTTTCGTATTTCTAGGGCTCGTGAGGAAAAGAAGAGTGGGTTCGTGTTTTTGATCCGTGTTATGTTCTGATTTTGAATAAAAATGTGTTTTTCTAACGTTTGATGGTGAGGTGGGTAACGAATGGGTAACAATTGAAGTTCAGGTGGGCAAAGTATAAATGATTGAAACACAGGTAGGCAAAGTGAAAATGGGTCATACCACAAGTGAGTTTACAGTAATTATCCCTTAATTTAAACTCTAATAACATAATGATATTGACATAGGGATGGCAATGGAGCGAGGCAGGGCCGAAGGATAAGGTCTTCACCCTCGCCCCGCATGATTTTATCTTACCCCATCCCTGCCCCACCTCGCATGACGAGGAAAATTTTCTTGCCCAATTCTCACCCTATCCCGTAATACTCTACTTCTTGTTAATTTGCTCATAGCTATTACAATTTTTTTTTTAACAAAAGTCTGTTTCATTAATAAAAATATACTTGAAATTACAAATAATTTTTCTCATCAAATCAAACTAATTTTTAGCAAAAACTAAAATAATATTATTCAAGTGTTTAACAAGACAATGTCACAACAAAAACAAAAATCTCATAGTATAAAATCAATGATTCAATAGTATATAAATTTGTTTCTAATAAAGACAAAAGAAAACGTTAAAATTGGTACTTTATTTTCAACCTTGCTAGAGAAAAAAAAGAGGCAGAGAACCACGTTAGGTATAATAAAATAAGCTGATAATATATTTGTTTAAATAGTAGGGTTTTAGGGCATGGAAAAATTTACAATTTAACCCTTATCAACACAGGGCGGGATGGGTCTAAAAAGTCTAAACTCATCCCTGCCCCGCCTTGTGATGCAGGGCTAAAATCTCACCTCATCCCCGCCCCACCACCTTTGCAGGGCAAGGAAAACTCACGTGAGACGAAGTAGGGAGGAGCGGGTTCAGTAGGACAAGGCAAAATTGTCATCCATATATTGACATATTAAATAAAGTAAAAGGGTATAGGACAAAGTTTGGTTTCAAACATGTTTGAAACTTTAGACTTTAATCCTCAATAGAAAAATGACATGTATCTCTGTTTGTGTAATACAATGCAAAGGAACACATAACCCAATCAACTAAGTGAATGCACATGACATAAACATGTCATCTTTCTATTAGGGTTGAAGCCAATCAACCAAGCATATTTGAAGCCAAATATTATCCAAAAATAAATTAAGAATTTTATTAATTGACTTTTTCAAAGAGGACTATACTCTCACACTTCAAGCTGGAATGACATGATTAATCAACCAAATCTAGGGGTAAATGGGCTCTTCTTCCTCACACAACAATTTTTTACTTCTCTTTTTTTTTTTTTTTTTTTTTTTTTACTTATTTAACTTATTTATTTATTTAATGGTTGAGCTTGCGTCAAATTTTATTCTTATCTGAGTTAGTAACATAAGTTGACGTGTCTTTTTAGGACAGATGTCACCCAATTATTGGATTGAAATTCCAAAGCTAAGATGTTGGAATTGGTGTATCTGTAATCAAGTGTATTTCTCCTGTAAAGAATGGAAGAAGACAAGGTGAGAGGAAAAGCAGAGCCAAGCGGGTGGCCCGCGAAAGCGTGGAGCCTTCTGTCCGCAACCCGAAGCGAATCGCCGCTTATCCAATGCATCACCAACTTTGTGTCCATGGATCTGATGGCCAACACGCTCCTCTCCGCCGGTGCATCGCCCGCCATGATCCACAGCGCAGACGAGATTCCTGACTTCACACCTCACGCCCGCGCTCTCTGCATCAACGTCGGCACTCTCTCTGCCGACTGGCTACCGGCCATGAAGCTCGCTGCCCAGTTCGCGTGTCAGTCCGGTAAGCCTTGGGTTCTCGACCCCGTTGCTGCTGGGGCTTCCGGTTTCCGGTTAAAGGCTTGTTTGGAACTCGTGGAACTTAAGCCCACTGTTATCCGAGGAAATGCGTCCGAGGTTATTGCTCTTTCCAATGCCTCTCTAGGACCCAGTAAGGTAATTTTTTTTTTTTTTTTTAATAAAAAAATTATGGAATTTAAAGTTGGTTTTTATGAACACAAGTGCCAGCTGAGCTCAAAGGTCAAAGCTCTTGCTATCTCAACAATTGTGAAAATTTTATGTGTTGAGGCTTATAGATTTTAGGTATCTCAAGGCTTATAGACTTGGTTTTTGGTTTTCAAGGGTGTAGACAGCTCCCACGAGTCTACTGATGCTGTGGAAGCAGCAAAGTCATTGGCTCAAGCAAGTGGTGCCATAGTAGCAGTATCTGGAGCTGTTGATATTGTTACAGATGGGGAGAGAGTTGTTGGTGCTCACAATGGGGTGCCCATGATGCAAAGAATCACAGCAACAGGATGTTCAGTCACTGCTCTTATTGCTGCCTTTGTTGCTGTTGATCCTTTGCACGCTTTGGAAGCAACAGTTTCTGCATTATCCATATTTGGGGTTGCCGGTGAGATGGGAATGAACTTGGCCAAGGGTCCAGCTTCCTTGCGAATGCACTTGATAGATTCTCTCTATGGGCTTGATGATGCTGTTGTACATTCTCGCGTTAGCATAACCAGCTTTTCATAATTCATGGGATCTGTATGCATGGTATGTTGACTATCACTAGACTTCTTAGAGTTGTGTATAGTTACTATATTACCCATAGTTTGAGGATGAAATGGCAGATCAATTGGTCGGCGTGTTGACTGCTACGCAGTTTTGTTTGGAAGTAGAGTTGCTGAACTACATTTTGTTTCAAGAAAACTGTAGGCAGTTTCTTTTTTCTTTTTGGTGGGATGTAATATACAGGTTTTGTTTCTCTCTTAACTATTGTTTCCCACTTTTTGTTTCACATGCAAGAGTGGAAAAGAAATAAATATAAAAAACCATAAATTTTTAATCATTTCAACCAATATTTTGGAAGTCTATAATTGGTATGCATTTGAGTTGTAAATCTTTTATGACTTGCCTCTCTCCAATTCTATAGTTTTCATCTTTTTTCTTTTTCTTTTTCTTTTTTTGCTTGTAGCATGTTTTATTCTGATCTAAACCAAGTAGATATGAATCTATAACTTGTGCATACCCCTGTTTTTAGAGAAATAGTTATAGGTGTAGTTCAGAAATTCACATTTTTTTATTCACTTATTCTGTTACTTGTCACAACTTACTGGACATTCACTACTTAAAAAATTTTATTTAAATTTTTAGTTAACCTGTCTCTTGCATCAGCTTGTTCTTTACAAGAATATACCATTTTAAAGGTTTCTTCAGAATGGTTATTCCCACTTCTAGCCCAATAGGGTGTCGAGATTAGAGTAATATCTGATTATTTTCATGAAAAATGAAATCTGTAGAAAGTATATTTTAATCATTTGGTTCATCCAGAGTTTCCCAGATGTCCCAGTTTCCACTTTTATTTTCTAAACCTGTGGTTTGCCTCTGCCAAGTAAATCTAGATAGACTTTATCTTATGAGCACAGCCCATAGATTCCCTCTTATGTTCCCCTTTAAACCATGCCGCTTTTGAAAGTTTCCAGCTATTCATTTGGCATGCAACAGCCTCAGAAATCTCTGGAAGCCAGCCAGCTTCAGTTTTTTTTTTTTTTTTAATAAATCTTTATCCTATGAGCAGCATCCTAGATTTTCTCATTCCCTCAAGGCATTCAACCCTTGGGACCAAAACTTACTCATCCAAAAAATAAAAAAATTCTCAAGGCAGTGAGGGCTGAGTTGTACGTTTGGTTAACTTCTATCATTGTTGATGAGATGTATCACGTTCAGGGATTGAATGAGATTTCTTGTCAATTCTTTGCTATTATATCTCTTCTAGACTTCTAGCCATGCTTAGCTTTGTAGGATTGAATTTAGTTGTTCCTTTTTAAACTGACTAGAAGAGGAAGACCTCATAAAGACACCGGTATTGGAGTAAAGCATAAGATCTACTAGGGAGGCTGCAAATGTGTCTAGGCGGGCTTTTACCCATGGGAGAAAATTCCGCGAGAGTGGAAACTCATCAATAACTATCAAGTTATGTAAACCTGTCTCCCCTAAGGATTTATATGCATAGTTAAAGCCCAAAGCATGTGTGGTTGATTTATGATAGTGGCTGCGATTCTGACCGTAGCTTCTGAATGTACTTGCCACTAAACATTCAAGTAAAAAACAGATTATTGTTTGAGTGAAATGCAGATTTTAAAGGCTTTATGTGGAACGAAATTGCTTACACTTCAACTTTTCATTGCAAATATTTTATCTTATATTGACTGTGAAGTATGAAATCTGATTTAGGATAATCAAGATTCTACTTTAATCATGTTCCTTTTCTATATAAGGAAATCGAGAAACAAGACATTGTCTTTCATATGCAATCACCGTAAGTATAAAACTTTAGAAGTTATGACAAGATTACAAATAAAAGATATATAAAATTTTCAACCATCTTGACTTATAGTCATTACATTAAACAATACAATACAACATTACCACATTCATTTCCACACAAACAAACCAGATGTTTTATCAAACAATCTCAATATTTTAGATGGACGATGATCCTCAGCAGTGTCTCTGCACCATCTATGACATGTTGACCAGAAGATAAGAGTGGTCGTACTTCCGCAATCCCATAAGCATTCTTAAACTTGCCAGTCCCTCCTGTCACTGACAAATATGACACGACATTCCCAATCTTGTACACTCCATAGAAATTGATGTTGTCATTATATTCCCCTCCTTCAATCATAGCAGTAAATGTCATCATCTGTGTGGTCCCATCTGCAGAGCTTGCCACATAAACTCCTTGAGCTTTCCCCAGTGTTTGAGATCCCAAATCAGGACTGGAGGTCAATATGTCATCAATAACGGTGATTGTTCCAAAGCCTAGTCCCAACCCATCAGGTCCCAGTTGGGTCTGAGGTGGGTTCTGATTATTTCCTGCAAAAGCAGTACCACCTAAGCCGGTTCCTAGTGGGAGACCATTGACACCATTGACGGTTGGAATGGCACCGTTGGCATTGGGGATGGCAACCCCTCCTTGTGGAGGGATAAACCCTATCTGCTTTGCAAAGGGCACTTCACCATTGTAGATGTTACCTAACAAGCCAGTGATTGGCCTAGCTGTAGGGCTACTGCCCCCAAGAATGTCATGCAAGTATAACTCAAGTGTTGGTTCTTCGCTGTCTGCTGCATGATTAACTGCAGCAATGACGCTTGTCATTTGCACAGTTGCAACTAGCATTATGATGAAAATGAATGTTGGTGATTGCTTGAACATCTTGAAGTGTGTATATTGGAGGATTATTGGTTCTGTAAGAATTGAAAGATGAAGGTTTATGGATGATCATGCAAATGGCCTCTGGATCTTCTCATATATAGAGGAATGGCCAGCTTAAGATGGAGTTGTTGGAGAAGGTGAAGCTGTTGAAGTTGTTTTGTTGCAAGTGTATTAGTTATTGACCATTTAGAAGAAAAGAAAATACTTACCTATCTACCTCAATATTTATATGTACGTATGTACATATGCATATATGAATGTATGGTTTATATTTATATGTATGTATGTACATACGTACGCATGTATGGTTTGATGGGATAGAGAAGCATGGTCTAATGTTTGCCGGGTTCCACCAAATATTATTCATGACAAAATTGAACTGACTCATCCCAACTGTGTGTAACTTAGAAGTCTTTTCCTGCAGCTAATAAAGATTTACTTTTAATTAATAGAAGCAGCAGTTTGCTGGGATAATTTTGGTTCATGGTGGATATGCTGGAGAAACATGGAATCTACTACAACTTAATTTTTTGATAATTCTTGACTTGTTTTCATACAGTCTGACATGCTACCATCCTTGGACTCTCCTAAATCATCTCCACCACAATTCTACATCACACCTATTAGCGCTACACGAGCTACATGAGCTACTAAGACTTTTCAAGAACCTGAACAGGTTCCTATTTTTCTGATATACTCCTAATCTTTCTCATGTTGCTACCTTAACATACTCAGCTGTTCTACTCTACACCTCAAAGCTTATTGGCTTTAAGAAAATAAAAATTAACAAAAATAATTTCAACATGTTCCATGCAATAATGATTTGTAATTATGAATTAATGTTTCTTCAATACAGTCCAACCACTAACTTCAATGTTACAGGTATGCCTGTAAAATAAAAATAAATAAATAAAATGTGGATGGTATGAGTTCCATTTTAAATGGTAACTCTTCTTTGAATAAGAATAGAGTAAAAACCAAAAATTGAGTTTCGAACCTCATTGGATGTGTATGCAACTTAAATTTTAAAAATGTAAGTCAATTTTTAAACTTTAGTCAATTGTGGAAGTCATGGGGAAAGTTCAAAATCATGTTACTGCTACAATTTTATCAAGTCTTGAACAATGCTACATCTTTTGGCACAGGTAAGCCTCAAATTTTATCTTTATTCAATTTTGGAAGTCATGGGGAAAGTTCAAAATCATGTTATTGCTACAATTTTATCAAGTCTTGAACAATGCTGCATCTTTTGCTCTGAATCACCTTGTGCCATGCCAAGCTCCATTGAATCATTTTCTAGAAGTGATTTCTTCTGTGAAATATGATTTAAGCTTTCTTTTTTCTTTCTTTTTTTGGCTGAACATAATAGAAGCTAGTGCAGAGCAAGATTTCTGGAACACAGCTGACTTGTCTAGGTATGACAGGTTTTGAAAAACACATATAAGAGGAAGGTAACTTAGGAAATAAGTTTTTAAGGAGACATAATCTTTCACCATTTGGAGACATAATTTGTCATTACTAATAAACGGGTTTTTTTTTTAATTTTTTTGAATCGTTACTAATAAAGGTTATTCAGAAAATCCTTTTTGTTTGGTGTTGGTGATTGTGAAAACTATTCTCTTAGCATTGTGTTGGATATACAATCTACAAAAAAATTGAATTCCAATCATTTTCCATATCAACTTCTGAACATCTTGGACAGCCATTGTAGTAACCACGTAGTTCTTCTCTTTTGGCCAGTTCTTTCCATGGGGCATTGTAGAATTCATTGTCAAACATAGATGTGCTCCAAATGTAACTACAACCACAATTTAGAACTAGTAAGTTGATTGAAACTTCTACAATTTCTTCCAAGCGCACTGTTAATTGCAAAAGTAGAGTTGCTCTCAGTTTTACAAGTAATTTGGAAATCGCCAAATTGCCTTTATATTCAGTTATACTTCATGACAAGGATGTATATTATGTGTTTTTTCCTTAGTAATTTTTTTCTTTTCTTGGGACAAATTTTCTTTGCTCAATGAAATGACACCTTGAAAGATATACAGATGTTGCGTGGTGCATGGTGTATTGATGATAAACTTTTCCTTGTTATAGGAGCATTCAGTTTCATTATTTATGTCAGGAAAACATTACTGGAAACAAATCACGAAGGATTATTGATTACATTGCATTACCATATTTCATCAGAACAACTCTTTTTTGCTGTTTTGGCCAGTGTTACAAATGAAAAACTGAAGAAACTTACTTATCAAAAAAAAAAATGAAGAAGAAGAAGAAAAAGAAGAAGAGAAAGAAAGAAAGAAAGAAAAACTGAAGAAACTTACAAAATCAATTTTGATTTACTTCAACCAAACTGACAAACAAAAAACCATGCCCAGGTTCACCTTCAAGAAACAATTCACATTTTCTCTTAGATTTTCATACCATTCTCAGTAACTTAGATGCACTGTTATCCTCAGCAATGTCTCTGCACCATCTGCGACATGTTGGCCAGGTGGGATAAGTGACCGCACCTCGGCAAACCCACATGCATTCTTGAACTTGCCAGTACCACCAGTCAATGACAAATATGACATGGTGCTTCCTATCTTGTATATACCATAGAAGTTTAGGCTGTCACCATATTCCCCTCCTTCAATCATGGCTGTAAACGTCATCATCTGTGTAGTTCCATCTGCTGAACTCGCCACGTAAACTCCTTGAGCTTTACCAATTGTCTGTGACCCCAACTCAGGTGCAGAGGTCAGCACATCATCAATGACAGTAATTGTTCCGAATCCTAGTCCCAAACCATCAGGTCCCAGTTGGGTTTGAGGTTGGTTCTGACCATTTGTATTTCCCGCAAAATTTGTACCAGCTAAGCCAGTCCCTAGTGGGATGCCATTGAGACCATTAACTGTAGGAATGGCACCATTGGCATTGGGGATAGCCACTCCACCTTGAGGGGGAAGGAAACCTATTGGCCTTGCAAAGGGCACTTGACCATCATAGATGTTACCCAGCAAGCCAGTGATTGGCCTTGCTGTAGGGCCACTACCCCCAAGAATGTCATGCATGTATAACTCAAGAATTGGTTCTTTTCCAGTGGCTGCTACAGGGTCAACTACAGCAAAAACCATCCCCACTTGTACTAGAGCAACTAACATTGTGAGGAAAATGTAAGCTGATGACATTTTGAGTTTGTCTATTAAAAAGATTTAGGGTCTTCTAGGATTAGAAAGATTATGGGTTTTTGGATGACTATGAGATAGCTACAAACCATGCTATATATATAGTATAGAATGTCAAATTCAAAGCGAGTTGTTATGAGGCTAATCTGGTGTAGTCATTCAGGCCTTGAGGGTAATGTTAGTGGAGTGTGAACCATTCCATTTTAGTAAATATCTGTTGGACATTATTTCTTTGAAGTCCTAATGGCATTCAGGGAGTTAGTGGGGTCTGATGTTTATGTAGGTTCCACAGAGATCATCCTCAGGATTAAGTGATGTTTGTGTCAGAACCATCCAATTTTTACTATGTTTTCTCCTGGAAGCTGAATTGCTTGTAGGCAGAGGTTGGAGATGGAAAGTAATCTCAGTGTAGCGGGTACAACTAAACCAAAACCATTTCATAACAAATATAATCCGGAACAGCATGGAAATGATTTAATATATTTCAAGGTCAAGGAAAACTAATTATACAAATCTACACAAAGTCCATTCCATTCATGACCAAAAGTAAAATTAGTTTATGTTGTAACCAATTATCTTGTACTATGTCCACATGAAAACAGGGATTTCTCTCTCATCACTTTGACTATTGGAGGCAAGATTTGATATATATATATTTTTTGAGGTTCCTAGCGCATGGCATATTCTACAAGTCTTTCTCTGGAACTACACTAGCTCATAAATAAAATGCGTAAATGCATTTTTAGTCTCTACATTTTGGCTTTTTTTTTTTTTTCCATTTTGGTCCTTATATTTTAATTTTACCACTTTTAGTCCCTAAACCAATTAACGCGAGTTATTTTCGTCATTTTCATCAGTCAACCAACGGAAATATCTAAGGTGGCTAACGAAGGAATTAAAATATTATAAAAAATGTTACATCAGCATCTAATTTTTTTTTTAAAAATAATTTATCAATTTTAACTAAATAAAAAAAGAAAAAACAGAATTAAAAACAATAAAATACATAAATTTAGATCTAATTCATTTTGAACAAGAACACACAAGAACATGATTATGGATTTAAACATCAACATAAGAATATAAGAGCACAAACCCAGAACCAAACACACTCAAATTTAAAAACACAAAGAACACAATAACAAACATAAACTATTTACTCTCAAAATAAATACCAAGTTAAATCCATAAAATCATACAAACCCAGAAATCAAACACAGAAAAATCATAAAAGAATATTGTACAAAAAAAAAAAAAAAAAATCCATATATATACACAAACCAAATTATCCAAAAGAAAAAATAGATTTAAATCTGAAAATTAAATCAATACAATCATTAACAAAATACCCACAAAATTGAACAAACTCAGCTCAATCCCTCAACCATACGAACACAAACCCAGCTCAACCATACCAACACAAAGCAAAACATCTTAGCCTCATTAAACCCACAATGGACCTAGCCGATTCAGACCCAGAAAACCCAGATCTACCCACCACTTGCGACCCAAAAAAACTGAACCAACACCACTGATCTGACCCAGCCACCACGATCTCCACCTCCACCAATCTGGCACAGCCATCAAACCTAACCAACCCAATCTGGGTGTACGTGTTATTACACATGTTACATGCTCACAAAGCCTCACAACACTGAGCACACAAACACATATACCCAGCACTCCCTATGTTTTGCCCTTTAACCTCCACATCTCATTTTTGTGGATCAAGCACCGTTCAAGATGATCTTAACTTGTAGATCGGAGAGTAGCTTCTAGGTTTAGGAGTAAAGAGATTCGGGTTTAGAGAGAGTGTTTGTTGATTTTGGGCTTAGGTCGAGAGTCTTGTGAGTACTGGGTTCTGTGGTGGTGTTGGCTGAGTTTCGTGGTGGAATAGGGAGGTTGTGCCTCGTTTTGGATCAAAGAGAGAGAAGCTGAGGTCTAGAAAGAGATGGACTCAGATCAGGTTTTGGGTCTCAAGTGTTCGAAGTGTGTGAGATTTAGTTTGAGTGGTAGAGAGATTGGAGGTGGAGGAAGCTCCGGGCATGGTGGCCATGGAGCTTCGGCACAGAGGAGAGGAAAGATTTTAGTTTGTTATTGCGTTCTTTGTGTTTTTAAATTTGAGTTTGTGCTTGGTTCTGGGTTTGTGCTCTTATGTTCTTGTGTTGATGTTTAAATCTGTGATCATGTTCTTGTATGTTTTTATTCAAAATGAATTAGATCTAAATTTATGTATTTTATTGTTTTTAATTCTGTTTTTTCTTTTTTTATTTAGTTAAAATTGATAAATTATTATTAAAAAAAAATTAGATGCTGATGTGACATTTTTTTATAATATTTTAATTCTTCCGTCAGCCACCTCAGATATTTCCGTCGATTGACTGATGGAAATGACGAAAATAACATGCTTTAATTGGTTTAGGGACTAAAAGTGATAAAATTAAAATGTAGGGACCAAAAAAAAAAAATAATAATAATAATAATAATAATAAAAACCAAAATGTAAGGACTAAAAGTGCATTTACACCTAAATAAAATCTAACACCATCAAGAACCTATTATTTTTGGGCATTAAGTTGCTACCACTGAAGATTAGATGGGCACACGGATGAAATCAGGAAAGAAGTCTGCCTTCCTAAAAGGGGGGGGGGGGTGGGATTTGCATATCCTCGTGATATCACATCAGTGCGTTTGCAACCTCTGGAAATTTGGCATTGAGTTTTTTCTTTTCCCCTCCATTTTATATAATTTTGTAGATCCCTTTTTTTGTTTTTACTTAATACCAAAACGTGCCTCAGCTAATAATGGAATATTTTGCTCTTTGTTATAAATGCCATCATGCTAGGTGTTAGTTTGGGAAACAAAAGCTTAGCAATAATTGTTGTGCATTATCACCATGAGCCGTATAACTCAACTAGTTGGCATAGTTTCAAATTCCCCCTTCCCGTTATTGGCACTTCTACATGCAACAAATGCAACTCATTATTTAAGGTCATTGTACGGTAGTGCAACGTTGTATTGCACAAGTTATTCACTAACAATGATCTTTGCCAGGACAGCGAACCCATCGAGGAAAGAAGCCTCCTGGCTTAATTAATTATTTCAAAGCTTTTCATATGCTTAAGTCCATCACTAAAGTAAGATCAAATTTTTTTTAAAAAAAATGTAAATAAGAAATAGGTAATCTCTATTGCCAGGCATCTTGTTCTCTACTTGCTATACTAAGAGTCTAAGATTTGCTTTCTTTGGTGAATGTTTGACCTTTTTGTTGGTTGAAAAATGACGAATGAAAGAAAGAATGATTACAACATAACAAGGGAAAAAGCTAAAGCAAGCCCTTTATATATATATATATCATGGAATAGCTGATTCATCTGTCTGCTGCATAGGCTCATCATGGTCCATGACCTTGCTCTGTATCACAACAGGGGAGATCAGGGTCCATACTGCATAAAGATTATGGATTAGAAATTAAGCAAAGAAAAGCCAATAATTACATCACAAACATGTTCCAAATCCTGGCTCCCAATTTTATATCAAATCCTTTCGCAAGCTAATCCACAATAGTGTAACATTCTTAAAAAAAAATAATAATAACACTAATTTATATCATGGCAGTCAATGTTGAATTCCTTAGCTGAAACTGGTGGAATTTCTTAGTTTACTTGCCTAATTGCGTCAGTGTTCATATATTAGCCAAATTTTCAGTGCTATTGAAGGTGTTTAATTGAACAAACCTCAATGTAGTGGGTACAACCAAACCAACACAATTTCTTAGTTGACTTGCATAATTGCATCATTATTCATATATTGGCCAAACTATTGCCTGATTCTAGTGCATTGCATCAGGTACTTTCAATAGACTCAGTTCTACGTGCTTAAAAAGTATAACATGTTGCAAAAGTAATTGCAGCAAGAAAAATATGGATTTACTTACAGTATAATGTTGCTGCAAACCACTCGTTGACTATTTTCACCCATGTACTTGCCCAGCCAACATCAATGCTCCACCTGATTGTTCTAAAGGGCATAAGCATATGTAGTATATACATTTGATATTAAAGACTCCAAATGGAAAATGTTAAAGGACAAAGGCATGAGTTATCAAGTTGCTTACTTCCTGGCTGAGCTATTGAGGTTCCAACTGATAAATAACATTGCAAAGTACATGGCCCCCAAAGAGAATACCAGGTGGAAAAATCCGTACTTATAAGGAATATCATCCTCCTGCTGGACTTCATCTTTGCGAAACTAGAAGGCATGAGAAATTCTTATAAAACTTAGCAAGTAGACAAAAATTGAAGTAGTGGTCAGTCTTAAGAGTGATTAGAATGCCCCCAAGGACATTCTTAAGTAATTTATGTTTACCCTCTGAAAGATAGCAAGGATAAGAAGACGTGATTTCTTTTGTGTGTTTCTTTTTTTGTACTCATATCCAGAATATCAAAATCTTACCTCAACCAGAATATAAAATTGTATTATATACTCACACGAGTCAGTGTTTTCATTTTCCAGTTGCTTAAATAATGAACATGAAATTGAAATAATACATGTAATCCTGCCTTTTCTCAACAATTAAACAAGGTTTATAAGAAAAATTATTTGAACTAGGCCATGCAGTGAAAACTAAGTTACAGTTGTTTGAACTTCTAACTAACACTTAACTCTTTCAGGTGAGCGAATACTGTAGCCAAAAAGGCTTTACTGAGATGGTAGAGTTTACCAACCAGATTTTAGTAGTGACTAAATTTTATAGTTTCTTGAATACCCTGAGGATTGGTAATAACAAATGAGAAAAAGAAACTGACCTGAAATGACTGTGAATCAATCCCAGTTGAAAAGGTTGCCATGACAATTGCACATATTGCCATCAAAAAACTCTGGAAGGACAATATACCTTGTGAGGAAAGAAACATTTTTTACTAGATAAATCAAATTCCAAGTTCTGAGTGTAACACTTCCTACTATGCATAAATGTTTGATGCATTGAACAATAAGATAAATAGTCGGAAACAGATGTTTTTAATTGTTAAATCACCAACACTTATCAGACAGCCATTTATAGCAGCAGTCTTTGGATGTCTCAAAATTTTCCATTCTAACTTATGGAGTGCTTGAAACAAGTTATATTTTAATTTCTGCACATTAGGCTATCAATATTATTTTAGAAGTTTCATGAAATGAAGCTTTTAGTTTATTGCTTGATTCATGTTGTTGGCTCAATTTAGAATGATTCTGCTACAAGATGTGGATTGTTTCTCTAAACACAACAAAACACACAAGATGGATCATTATGATCATGAGTGTTTATGTACCCCCTTAGACTTCATTATATAATTGAAAATAACATAGGTGTATTTTTTTTATGGGATGAGGGTTGTATCATCATGATTATGATGATTGTTAAGAAATGCAGGCAATCATCTAAATGAAATTAGACGATTTCAACAGCCAAAAGAATCATAAAGCACAATTGTCCACAATGCACACTGAAATTAGACAGGATCAACTATTACAAGCATCATGGTTCAGTCACTTACAAGTATGGTAGTCCAATCACCATTTCCATTCACTTGCTCTTTTGTGTAGCATTTCTCAGTGGCAGGTTCACTGAAAATCCAATTTTAAATTAAAATGAAGTTATATAGAAAGAAGTATGATCTAACAAACTTACTGGAATCATGACCAGATCAGGACTTAAGCCAATGAAAACTACAAATTTAATTAATTAAAAACTGACCATAATAATAATAAATTTTAACAACAACAATAATAGCAACTCATACGAGAATTGCAGAAACAAAATGTCAGGGTAGTGAGCAATGTCAATAGCTACATGCCTAAATGAGAGCATGAAGACAGAAAGCAGAGGGAGATGGAGGAAGCAGTCTGGTCATCAGAATGAAGAAAACTAATATGGCACTCCTTGCGAGGTTGTCATTTGAAAGTTTAACAGGTAAAGCTTGGTTTGAGATATTAGGACAACTAGAGGCTAAAGAAATAACCATCGATCTTTAAAACCAAATGACATACTCCATTAAGCTGGCCAAAAAAAAATGACATACTCCCTCAAACTACAATCATTAAGAGATTTTTTTTTTTTTTTTTTTTTTTTTAACCCAAAAAAAGAGTATAGAGAATTCTAGAAAAATGTATTGAATAAATTGAAATTTTATAATAAAAAAATCATGTTTTAAGTTCAAAGAAACTATTACCATTCCCAGTAGAACTTATTAATCTCAAGTACTTGTATCATTTGATAAAAATTATTACTTTTCATACAAATTTATAACTGATACTCCTTGATCAAATGTCTGTCCAGCAAGACCTCATGCCTGCATGGCATATACTAGAGAGAATCACAGGCAAGGGGATTGAAATCACTAGATGGGCTCTAAATTTTTAAAGCAGTACTTCAAACCATGGAGACGGTGGTAAGACAATTGACAAAAAAATTTAAATATTAAGGATCTTATATTGCAGAGTCTACAAATTAATTGGCAGTACTTTTCTTTTTTCTTTTTTTGTTTCCGGGAACTGATTAACTTTTTCAAGTTTCCAGACGTGAATGATTTACAAAAATTAGCAGATTTTATCTCAAAACAACCAAGCTAGCCTTTCTAAAAGAAAAATTAAATGGTATTCTTGAATTGAAAAAAAAAAAAGTTAAAAACAGGATGCTTCATCAAGGTTTCACATCCGAAACATGTGTAGTTTGTAAAACTGTCCTAGGGACTACTGTGTCAAACATGTTTTGGAACATTCACTTGAACTTCTGATGCAATCATGACAAAGCCTTCCTTATACATGCATCAACCTATGACATCAATATATTCCTATCTGATTTCATTAGAGCATAGTAAAGAATACTGAAAACAGGTTAGAGATACAATCCAGCCCTCCCCAAAAATATTCTAATTGATCAAAGTCAGTCAGTCATTATATGAGCATGTAGTCCTAACCTTCTGATCGCAGACCAACAGAGGAAAACAACGTAAGAAGCCATAATCCCTGAAGATAAAAGACCTCGGTTGACCTGCAACGAGCATGTACATAATAAAATTATGAAAGAAGGTGAAAGGGGGAACAATCACTTTATAAAAGCCTTAACACATAGAATGTCACACAGAATCAAGCAACAATATATTGTTAGGACCCATAAGCACTAGTTTTATACCCACCTCAAGAGGATTACTTTGTTTCCTAGGGTATCTCAAACACCTGTAAATTCATCCTACCCTCCTCTCTCTTCCCCTCATTCGATAATAAAAATAGACAGTACTTTTAAATAATATCCATTATTCCTCTATTACTTTGATAATTGTAACCATCGACACCACAAAATAATGGCCTTATCTGATCTATAAATATAAAATTTGAACATGATTTGACCACTTCCAGCTGAAACACTGATTGGATTAGACAGTACTTTTGAAAGAAATTCCTGAAGGGCATACCTTTGAATGCAAGGATACAACCATCATCACAATTAGCAGAATTGCTGTCCATGTGATGAAAAATATGTTGAGTGTGCATGACGTTCTTGGGGCATAGAATGGGTACATCACCACAATTCCACATATGGAAGCAATGTAGAAAAGTGTTGACATGAATAACCCAAGGGAGCAGCTGTAAAATACAAAAGAAGATTCTATCAACAATTAACTGATAATTTGGAGTACCCAAAAAAAGAAGGTGGTCATTTTACTAGAGAATATGTTAAATTCATCAAACTAGAGCACCTTATACTTTTAGAAATCATATGCCTTTCTTCCAAAATAAAATGTAAGGATATCACCATAGATCATATCATAAACTTGGGATGAATAGTTTGCTGCAATAACATGTTACACAGGCAAATTTTTCCACTTAAAAGTCAAAACAACATATTAAGGTTTTATTACATATCCATCAAATTTAAATAAAAATAAATTAATTAATAAATAAATAATAATAATAATAATAATAATAATAATAATAATGCAGAATCTAGAATAGAATTTTAAAAAGCTTAGTAAATATGTAAAATTTATTATGGAAACTATTAATTATAGAAACAATGATAATCTGTAAAACCTCTAGAATAATATGTTAGCACATTTGTTAGAATTTTAACCTGCCTTAATTTCTCAAAATCAAGAGATGGACCCTTGCTATATTAAACCAAAGGCCTATATGGAATACACTATTAGACATCTGGAAAGAGAAATGTTCAAAAGACACTTTTGTAGTCCAGATGTTTCGACGAAGCTTTTTAAGTTCTTGATATGAATGGCATGGACCCACATGCTGGCATGCTGCCTAATAGTGACTCGTATATGATTCTCTCCATTTGAAATGGATATATTTCAAGATTTTAGATTATATATTACAAATTTAAAAGTGTATCCAATGCCATGTCAAATCCAAGAAACATGTTGGCTGTACACTGTCAGATCTAGGAAATAAATTCTTAGCCCTAAAATAAATCTTATTCCAAGTGACTCTTGAGTGATATTGTCATTTGCATTGAGCAAGAGCTTATACCTTTGCTTTCTTTCCTTATCAGGCATCCAGTAATTATTCCACCAATTGATAAACTGGATGACACTTACAAGTTGGAGGAGGAGAAAAACCCTATAACAAATAAATCATACTTGATGTTAGTGATAATGTAAATTCAAGAACTCCAACAAATTCAATATGGAGTATGTAAGTTATCTAACAGATTTTTTTCCCTTCTATCTGCTTCTGTTTAATTCTCAACTAGTACAAGGTAAAGAAGTGTCAGCAAATTGAGTCCTCTTTTAAGATCTTCTAGCCACTTGTTCGTTCTGAGATCCACACACAATCTAAAATAGCCAGAAGAAACTCTATTCTTATGTGGAAAATATAACCATATTTTCTTTTAAAATCTTATTAGACAATGGCAGATTGAGTACTCTATATACGTGAAACCACTATTTATCACTGTGTCCATCAAGGTCTCATTGGATTAATTGCTCTCAAGTTGGGACTGCTTTTGTTAATTCCAGTTCCCAGAAACATCAAAATCTTAAAATTTGGTTCTATTTTCATATTCAGTAAAAATAAGGATATGCTTTTGAAACAGGTGAGCCATAGTTAATATAAGTTTGTCTTATTGTGTTGAACATAGACGCACAATGGTTCCAAACTGCAGTACTGATTCTAAACAGAAAAAGATTCAGGTTGCTTCAATGTACAAGATGGTGAAAAATAATGTGAATTCTGGCACATTTACTCTGTGCGAAGATGCCTGAAAATTTGGTTTTCTAAGACTGCAATAGTGGAATCAGTATCTCCTGTGAACGTTGAGATAATGCATTGTAAACTATTGAACCCTAGATAGGAAAAAAAATTGAAGCAACTATATTTTGATTGATTTAGATAGAAGCAACTGAAGATTACCCTGCACCAATGCGAGCAAATTCACCTGCAAGAATACACCAACAAATGTATTGATTTCTGGTATCTTTTTTTCAATATAGAGCAAGCAAAGATTCTGCTATAGCTTTTAATTTAAAGGAAGAGATGAATATTCAACTGTCTTAGAGTAAAAGACCCCTTTCATAGAGCTCAAAGGGTAAGTTTCTATGCTTGAAGTAAGTGACTAGAGCTACTTTTTCTTTGACCATTGTTATTTTGAGAAATTGAGATGGTAATAGCATGATTCAGACTCAAATATTCTTTGTTTCTTACTGAAATTTGAACATAACATAATTTTCTTGTGACCAAAACAAAATGTTCAACATACCATATAACTGAATAAAATCTGAAGACAAGAAGAATGGAACTGCCACTGATACAATGAACAGGAAAAACTTAAATGCCCACCATCTGGAATGCCAAGTATTGCGAGCTTCAAACAATTTCCTTGTACTAATAGTACTAAGAAACATAAGAAAGAAAAATATCTGAGATTTGTGTCAAGGATGTTGATTCATGAAGATGGAAAAAGATACTAACAACTTAATATTATAATATACCTTTATGAAACTATATAATTACCCTGCATGAAATCATCTGTGTTTCATATATTATGTTAGAAGTATACTGGACTTTTACAGTTTCGATTTCTGGTCAGATTCAGATTAGAGAAAGGAAGGGCTCAACTCTAAGTTGACATTTTGAAACCTGGATTTTGGAATATAGATCCATTTTTCGCTCAAACCACTTCAAGCAGACATTGTTTTGTTTTGTTTTGTTTTGAGAATTACATTGAGCTGTTGACGTCAGATTAAAGAACATTAAAACTGTTAGTTATGTGCAACCCTTATGGAATCTGGACTTCAGACAGATATCATAATAAAAG
The DNA here is from genome assembly GCA_028535165.1 of Quercus tomentella. Classification (NCBI taxonomy): domain Eukaryota; kingdom Viridiplantae; phylum Streptophyta; class Magnoliopsida; order Fagales; family Fagaceae; genus Quercus; species Quercus tomentella. The sequence goes on from JAPQVY010000001.1 coordinate 31,257,521, forward strand.
GCAATCATGGTTAGCTGATGAATAAAAGGTTCCTGTACAGCTATTAGTTTTATTGCCACAGGTCTAATTACTCAGATATAGTAGAAATCCTCATTAAGCAAGTTGCTTATTTCTTCAACTCTTAGGGAAAAGATACAAAACATCCTAAACTCACGCGAAGAACTCCCAATGTTCGAAAACAATCATGTCCCCCAGTTCCACAAGCTTTTAGATCTGCAATTAGATATCCATTTCATTATTTGTAATTGTTTCTATCAGGTATCTACAACATGGGGGAGATGAGAGGAAGAACATTGACTTACAATGAAGCTGAGGTAAAAGCCTTTGCCCATAGTCACGGATAAACCATGCAATAAGATTTGTTACCAAGAAGATAATGCCATATGAATAACGGGCTTGCAGTGACTTCTTTCTTTCTGCTGAGTAATCAACAAGGTTCTTTTGCTCCAATGACCCAGATACTTCTTCCTGAGAAACAACTTCAGAGTTTATTGGCCTAATATTTACTTCTGCAGCTTCAACTGCTCCAGTGGACACTCTCATTCTGCCATTTCAGTCAGTATAACATAATCAATTACCCAACAACATTACGCTTTTTCTCCAATTACTGCATCTAAAAAGAAAACTAAAAGATTTGAAAATAGAAAGAAAGAAAGAGAAGGAATAAAAAATCAATGTACTATTGCATTAACCAAAATGTAGATTTTTTAAGAAATAGAATAAATAAATTCCTATATTACAAAGAAAGTAAAAGAAACTAGTCCACATAAGTAATAAAAGCTTCTAAGATCACAGGAAGATTGTTGAATTTAAATTACACACAATGTATTCTCTTACTTTACTTTTACCCTCTTTTTCCTTGGTATAAGGAATAGCTACAAAAATAGATGTATTTTTTGGAGAAACCTTCAGTGTTTTAAAAGAAAAAGGTATGTAGCCCATATCAGATATGTCAGTTTTTCTAACAAATCTCCAAAATGAAATTGGAATTTTCTCTGCATTAGAAAATTGCTTTGAAGTTAGATTCTCCAATGTGCCTCCACAGGACTAGAAATGCATCTCATTGGTAGTACAAGTAAGAAAAACAGATACATTTAGCTGAAGAGACAGTACAGAATTTGCTGTGAATCTTTGGAACCAACTTCAAAGCTATTAATAGTAAGGAGAAAAAATCATATAAATGGGAACCCAGTTATTGAGTGCATAAGCAAATTACATTAAAGATGTTAATATGAATAAAAAGAAAGGAAAAGGTTACAGAGTAGCAGAGTGAAGTTGAAAGTATAACCCTACTTTCTCTGGTTTTGCAGTGTTGTATGAGCTTGAAGAGCAGAGCTGGAAGAATGTGAGATAAGCTCTTTGTAGTATGTATGTATGTATACTTAGAAGAACTTGTGTAGCAGTAGTCTAAAAAGCTCCATAAAAAGCTGGGACTGGGAATATGATATTCAAATTGCAACTGGGATTCGTAGCCGTTGGATCCCAATTAGAACCATTTTGTCAATGTCCTTTCTTGTGATATTATGATTCCCACGCTGAACAACATAGAGACCTGTCCAATATAGTATACTAATTTGGAAACAACATTAATAGTTTATTACATGCATGATCATGATCAATTACAACACACCGTTAGTTACATTAGTTTGTCTTCTTCAGTTGTTGTGTTCCTAACCTTTGTTTTGACTCTCTCTCTCGACATAGTCCTATTAAAAGTCCACAAATCAGCATTATGGTTTCACACTTCCATGAGGAAAATGTGGACAATTTGACCGCATTGTACATTACACCTGGGGATGGGGTGTGTAGAAAAATTTGAGATAATCTCCATCATTCCTAACTCAAATGAAAATTCTCCTTAACGTGTAAGGAGTGGAGTGGAAGCTTTTTGTTTTATAACTCAAAAAAGTGTATAATTAATTTACCAATAATAAAGAGAAGAAAAAAAAATCACATAAAATGAGAGGATCCCTAACTAATTAATATCATTGCTAATTGTTATTGTATTCAATCTGTAAAGATTTATAATATAAGTCCAGCTGTAAGGAGACATTGTCACAAGAATTGGGTAATCAATCCTATTTAGTTCAAATACACATTCTAGATTCACAATCCCGTTCACATAACTTAAACAACAAGGCTTCTTGTGTAGTTGTGAATCTTTTACTCTTTTTTTTTTTTTTAAGGATTAATCAATGTAACTTTCACCCTCTCTTAATTTAATTTGTATTTTTCTATTATAGTATTTATTAGACTACATGCTTGGGTAGGCTCATCCTCATATACTTTATTTGATTTGATGTGTACTCATATTACTTGTACGTACAACACTCATATTATTTATATGACATTCTTATTACGTGCCTATATATAGGTCTCTCTTGTATAGTTGAATAAATATATAATTATTCTTACATTTTCACTCCTCCCATGTTCAACTTTTAGTATTGCTTGTAAAAAAATGCCAGTCATCATACCATGTTAAATTAAGAAAATATTTATTTAAAAAAATGTAAAGGGAATAAGGGAGAAAACTAATTATAATTTATAAATTAACATGTTAAAGAAGCATAAAGATAGAATAATAAGAGTCTGTATTTTGATTTGCTTCCTTGAAAATATTTCAAAATATTTATATATTCAAACGTACGTACGTATACTGATAAAAGTTTGTTTAGAAGATAACAGATACCTATACTATTGTATTTAGATTACATGAGAACTCCCTAAATACTATCAGAATGCTTTGGAGGTATTTGGATTAAAAGAGGTCTGGTGAGTCTTTACAAGTTGATCTTTCGAAGAAAGGAAGCAGAGGAATTGATCATATTGTCTTAATAAGACATACATTTACGGTACAATTAGTGTTTGTTTAGCAACTTCCTTTAACCTTTTGAATTATTTGTTTATGTAAACGTCACATTTTCTAAATACAATTACACTTCAACAAATAATGAATCTAGATTAGACTAATATAATGAGTCTTTGTCTAGAATAAAACAATCCGGCTTGAATTCGTGAAATCTCTAACATTGGCCCCCCAATCCCCATCGTGGGAAAGCAAAGGCAGAGCTAAGTTGAGTGAGAGTGACTCACACATTACTGTGTGGGCATTAATCAAATTAGAAAAGTTGTAGTAGGAGATGAAAGATGGTCTTAATTATTGTTTGATTAATATGTACCTATGCAGCAAAAAAAAAAGATTATATATGTACTGTTTATTTAGACAAACAAGGCTAAAGACAAGACAAGGTTTGTGGGCCAGTCACGTTTTCTAGAGTATGTGGGCCCAATTCTATAAAGGCAGTGGCGCGTCCTCGTAGACTATTTGGTATTTGCAAAGCTGTGAACCATATTCAATTAATAAACAATCTTTTAAAGCATGATTCTGGTGCCAATAATAATAATAAGAATTGTTGGGACTTTCATTTTTATATATGTATAAAATAAATAATATAATATGATACAAAGAGATGGAAGGTACATAAAATTGTTTCAAAACTAGGGCAGTAAACGAACCAAGCCGTTCATGAAAAATTCGGGCTCTGCTTGATAAAAAAACTTGTTCATGTTCGTTTGTTTATAAATAAACCAAACCTGAGCCTTAGTTTTAGACTTGTTTGATAAACAAGCCGAGCGCAAAAAAAAAAATTATTTGTGAACAAGCTCGTGAATAATAGGGCTCGATAAAAATATGCCAAGCTTTTAGGCTCGTTTATAATTTGATATATGTTTACTAAATAAACTCATTATTATGACAATACACATATGTTTTAAAATGTTAATTTGTAGCTTGTTTATTCATATACGTTTTGGAATGTTAATTTATTTAGATTTGTGAAGATTATAGTTGCATGGATGACAAATGTGGATGTAAAAATTGTATTTTGAACAATTACTCAAGCTATAAACAATGAATTATGAATGGATGGATTTAATTATGTAAAATTGTAATTTGAACAATTTCTAATCACAGGTGGAATTAGAAGCATGATAAAATGAGTATATTATTGTTTTTTGTTTACTTGATTTTTGGTAATATAAGCATTTGATGATGCAATTTTTTTGGATCCCAAGCTAAAAAGCTTGACTTGAGCTCGAGTTTGAGCTCAAGCTTGGCTTGACTAATTAATCAAGCCGAGCTCAAGCTTTTTAGCATTTTACGAGCTTGAGTTTAAACATTATTTTTAGGCTTGTCTCAAACTCGAGCCAAGCTTGAATATTTGATTTTTATTGACAAGCCAAGCTCAAACTTGCACTACTCGACAAAACTTGGCTCATTTACAGCCCTATTCAAAACCTCTAACAAATGGTGATCCAGATTTTGATTACCTTCCACAGAAATGAAAATCCCATTGTCTTTCATATTTTGGATTTATAAATTACTCCATGCATCACTTACATTTTTTTATATATTTAAATAGTTCATTTCCTCTTTCGTTAAATTTTGAATAAACTAAATATTAATTAAGAAAAATTATGAATTACTTAATTTTAATACAAACTATGAAATTTATTTATATGAGGCAGAGAGATTAGTTAAGTGTTGAAAACATAAAACCAAGAAAAACATCTAATAGTATTGATGGATGGTTGTTCACTTTTTGGACTTATATGAGAGTTTTTTTTTTTTTTTTTTTTCCCCTGGGAAAAGGCTATGTGATTATTTTAGTCTTATCTCAGTCTTTGTGTAGACCCTAAAAATGAGGCTCCTGCTCAACAAAGGGGAAAATAATAAAAACAAAAATCAATACCTAATATTAAGATTCTAACACAAGATTTACAACAAAAAGTCATTACATATATTCGAGGTGTGTCTAGTCTAGTCTACTATCTAGACTAGAGAGCTAAACTCATCCTTAATAACCTATCACATTAACAATTGAACAAAGACACCTAATCTAACTATATTGCATTGCATTGCATAAGTGTAAAATCAAAATGTAATTAACTAAGAACAAGGTAATCCATAATGGGCGCTTCCTTCTTAATTTCACAACTAACTTTATAGCTAACCTCATGCATTTATTAATTTAAGCTGACTTTAGTGTTCCACTTCCACACCTTACTATATATATTTTGCATTTACATGCCGCTGCAGCTTGATATCTTAATCACCAAGTTAATTTGGTTTGTGATTATTAAAAATGTTCAGAGATTCTATTTGGTTTATGTTTGTTTCTTACTTCTCCTCTTTCTGCACTCTTTGATTTCACATTACTAATTCCTATGTCTACATGTGAACTTGAATCTTCAATATATAATAATGTATATCTTTGTGCTATTAGGTACCTCATCATTGGGTTTAGGTGTGTCCTTTAGAGTGAGTAAATTTGAATCGTAGTGTGGGTTAGGTTTGGTGAAAGTTGGCAGGATTGCTGGCTAATGCATTGCCTTAAGTAAAGCCCCATCTCACCTCCTTCTACAAGTTTCAATTTCTTTTTCTTGTAAATTTGTATATGAAATTTTGTTACAGTGAGGAAAATCCATTTTTTGACCAAGCCAAAAATAGTTATGGTAGCTGAATTATCCGAAAAAGTCATCCTTCCTCAAATAACTAAATTCATAAAAATGGGTAATTCTTTTTTTTTTTTTTTTTCAACAATATCACCTACGGATTAAGTTGGAGCTACTTCAACATTTTTCTTTTTTGTCACTTTATCTTATTTCAATCTCTTTCATATTTAATTGAAGATGATTTAAAGTGTCATGTTCAATTTCATGCCTAAAACAATTTTTTTTTTTTTTATATATAGATATAATGGTGATAATAGCTATTTAACTATATAAAAAAAAATATATGTTGGTTTCATAAATCATATTAACATTTCTTTCCCTCTCAATCTTTCTTCTCCTTTTGAAACTTATGCTTCAAATTTTTTCCTCCTTTCTTACCCTTAACATTACAAAGCACCGGAGGAGAATGTAGTACTGTAGTAGTAGTGTGTAGTGTGATTTTGATCCAAAACAGAAGGTGGGCCTAATTGGATCTGCGGGGGAAATCATTGATCTTGTTAGCGTTATTGGGCTAGCTCAAAAAGATAGAATTAGGTGCACGGGCTGAGCATGTAAAATATTAAATGAGTTAGAACACAAATTGGGCTTTCGTGGCAGCCTTCAAATATAAGTTTGAGTTCCTGGCAGCCCTTGACGTTATTGATAGGCCTGGAATTAATTACTTAAATTATTGGGATAATTACATATTATCCGCATGTAATTTAGTCCGAATTTAACTTGCCCACTCGTAGTTTCATTTTTGATACTTTACCTACCTGAAGTTACTTCCGTTTAGTCTCTATTACCCACCTCTGTTAAAAAAGAGGGGTAAATAAGTTTTTTTACACCCATTTTATGTCTCTCTCCTCCCAAAACAAGAAAAACAAAAACAAAAAAAAAAAAAAAAAAAATTTAAAATATGGTATTAGTTTCTCACAATTCACAAACATGAAGAATGTTGGAGTACATTTCTTTACACCTAATATTATTTAAATAACACCTATTTATTTCTTTTCAAATGTCACAAACAAATTATTGGGCATGCCTAAATATTTTCTGATTATCACTATTCTAGCCCACAACCTTTCTCCTCTCTATCACAAAACTGGGTTACAAATGCAAAACGCTATGGGACCCAATATTTTCTCATAAAAGCCTGAATTATTTAGTAAGTGAGATAAACTCTAATCCTTTCTAAGGCCCAAGAATTCTATACTTAACAGATATTCGAAAAAACCCATGATGCAAATTCATGGCAATATTATCTTGTCCAAATGGGATTCAACCCATGATCAAAGCCCATGATTCAAACCCGTGGCAAATTATTCATCAAAAGCCCAGTTCCCACTAGCAATATCAAAAGCCCAATTTTCATTGGCAATATCAAAAACCCAGTTCCCACTGGCAATATCAAAAACCCAATCTTCATTGGCAATATCAAAAGCCATCAAAAGCCCAATCTTCATTGGCAATATCAAAAGCCCAGTTCCCATTGGCAATATCCAAAACCCATTTTTTATTGGCACTATTTTATCAAAGAGCCCAAGGTTATTAACACTTAGCAAAAAAAGAAAATATCATGGTATAATCATTGCTTAAATATTACTATGACAAATCGTCTTATAAAAACTCATTGGGAGTTATCTTGAAGATTATGATCTCATGTTATAAACCCATGAAGTGCATGATCACCATGAGTGTCACAACATCAACACTCATGGTAAATATTCAAACCCACAAGCTCAACATTTAAATTATGATGCGGTTATTAGAAACCATGAGCATTACTTACAATGCGGAATTCACGGTAAATGATTTACAAAGACATTTTGAAGCTTGCCCTATTATTTCAAATATTACAACTAATTGCCCAAAGGCCCTATTGCAAGTATCTATGAAAAAACCCAAAGTATTCACTAACAAAAGTCCATGAGGAATGAAAACCCATGGCAAACATGTGTTGTTAATGTCCATTTTGTAGGATGCACACAATCTGGCCCAAAGGAATCAGCCCATGTAAGCAAGCCCAATCTAAAAGACATTAGTAAGAGGCAAAGGATTGAGAGTAGACAACCAGCCCTTGTTCATCTCTAACCAAAAAACAACTAGAGACCCCTACAAGAGAACCAAGCCTTTGAGGATGAATTAGGGGCTGTCCTATCAGTTTTCTGCCACCCTCTACCTAACATGAACAGTGCCCGAGGGCAGTCATATCAGCTGAAGTCTGAAGGATGATAGAACTCCATCATCTTCTTCAAGACTATATCTCCAACGGGAGGAAAGCTGAAACCAAATTATCCAAACCTCAACAAATCAATGCTATAAATGTTAAAAACGTTCAAGACATGATTCATGTGCCAAGCCCATGAATTCTAAAGGAAAAAAATTGGGAACATGTGGTTTGGAGGGCATAAAGGGATCTCCAGCGAAACCCCTAAAGTGGACTAATCTTCAATATACATTATTATATATTGAAGATTCATGTGGACTTGAATCTTCAATATATAATAATGTATATCTTTGTGCTATTAGGTACCTCATCATTGGGTTTAGGTGTGTCCTTTAGAGTGAGTAATTTGAATCGTAGTGTGGGTTAGGTTTGGTGAAAGTTGGCAGGATTGCTGGCTAATGCATTGCCTGAGTAAAGCCCCATCTCACCTCCTTCTACAAGTTTCAATTTCTTTTTCTTGTAAATTTGTATATGAAATTTTGTTACAGTGTGGAAAATCCATTTTTTGACCAAGCCAAAAATAGTTATGGTAGCTGAATTACCCGAAAAAGTCATCCTTCCTCAAATAACTAAATTCATAAAAATGGGTAATTCTTTTTTTTTTTTTTTTTTTCAACAATATCACCTACGGATTAAGTTGGAGCTACTTCAACATTTTTCTTTTTTGTCACTTTATCTTATTTCAATCTCTTTCATATTTAATTGAAGATGATTTAAAGTGTCATGTTCAATTTCATGCCTAAAACAATTTTTTTTTTTTTATATATATATAGATATAATGGTGATAATAGCTATTTAACTATATAAAAAAAAATATATGTTGGTTTCATAAATCATATTAACATTTCTTTCCCTCTCAATCTTTCTTCTCCTTTTGAAACTTATGCTTCAAATTTTTTCCTCCTTTCTTACCCTTAACATTACAAAGCACCGGAGGAGAATGTAGTACTGTAGTAGTAGTGTGTAGTGTGATTTTGATCCAAAACAGAAGGTGGGCCTAATTGGATCTGCGGGGGAAATCATTGATCTTGTTAGCGTTATTGGGCTAGCTCAAAAAGATAGAATTAGGTGCACGGGCTGAGCATGTAAAATATTAAATGAGTTAGAACACAAATTGGGCTTTCGTGGCAGCCTTCAAATATAAGTTTGAGTTCCTGGCAGCCCTTGACGTTATTGATAGGCCTGGAATTAATTACTTAAATTATTGGGATAATTACATATTATCCGCATGTAATTTAGTCCGAATTTAACTTGCCCACTCGTAGTTTCATTTTTGATACTTTACCTACCTGAAGTTACTTCCGTTTAGTCTCTATTACCCACCTCTGTTAAAAAAGAGGGGTAAATAAGTTTTTTTACACCCATTTTATGTCTCTCTCCTCCCAAAACAAGAAAAACAAAAACAAAAAAAAAAAAAAAAAAAATTTAAAATATGGTATTAGTTTCTCACAATTCACAAACATGAAGAATGTTGGAGTACATTTCTTTACACCTAATATTATTTAAATAACACCTATTTATTTCTTTTCAAATGTCACAAACAAATTATTGGGCATGCCTAAATATTTTCTGATTATCACTATTCTAGCCCACAACCTTTCTCCTCTCTATCACAAAACTGGGTTACAAATGCAAAACGCTATGGGACCCAATATTTTCTCATAAAAGCCTGAATTATTTAGTAAGTGAGATAAACTCTAATCCTTTCTAAGGCCCAAGAATTCTATACTTAACAGATATTCGAAAAAACCCATGATGCAAATTCATGGCAATATTATCTTGTCCAAATGGGATTCAACCCATGATCAAAGCCCATGATTCAAACCCGTGGCAAATTATTCATCAAAAGCCCAGTTCCCACTAGCAATATCAAAAGCCCAATTTTCATTGGCAATATCAAAAACCCAGTTCCCACTGGCAATATCAAAAACCCAATCTTCATTGGCAATATCAAAAGCCATCAAAAGCCCAATCTTCATTGGCAATATCAAAAGCCCAGTTCCCATTGGCAATATCCAAAACCCATTTTTTATTGGCACTATTTTATCAAAGAGCCCAAGGTTATTAACACTTAGCAAAAAAAGAAAATATCATGGTATAATCATTGCTTAAATATTACTATGACAAATCGTCTTATAAAAACTCATTGGGAGTTATCTTGAAGATTATGATCTCATGTTATAAACCCATGAAGTGCATGATCACCATGAGTGTCACAACATCAACACTCATGGTAAATATTCAAACCCACAAGCTCAACATTTAAATTATGATGCGGTTATTAGAAACCATGAGCATTACTTACAATGCGGAATTCACGGTAAATGATTTACAAAGACATTTTGAAGCTTGCCCTATTATTTCAAATATTACAACTAATTGCCCAAAGGCCCTATTGCAAGTATCTATGAAAAAACCCAAAGTATTCACTAACAAAAGTCCATGAGGAATGAAAACCCATGGCAAACATGTGTTGTTAATGTCCATTTTGTAGGATGCACACAATCTGGCCCAAAGGAATCAGCCCATGTAAGCAAGCCCAATCTAAAAGACATTAGTAAGAGGCAAAGGATTGAGAGTAGACAACCAGCCCTTGTTCATCTCTAACCAAAAAACAACTAGAGACCCCTACAAGAGAACCAAGCCTTTGAGGATGAATTAGGGGCTGTCCTATCAGTTTTCTGCCACCCTCTACCTAACATGAACAGTGCCCGAGGGCAGTCATATCAGCTGAAGTCTGAAGGATGATAGAACTCCATCATCTTCTTCAAGACTATATCTCCAACGGGAGGAAAGCTGAAACCAAATTATCCAAACCTCAACAAATCAATGCTATAAATGTTAAAAACGTTCAAGACATGATTCATGTGCCAAGCCCATGAATTCTAAAGGAAAAAAATTGGGAACATGTGGTTTGGAGGGCATAAAGGGATCTCCAGCGAAACCCCTAAAGTGGACTAATCTTCAATATACATTATTATATATTGAAGATTCATGTGGACTTGAATCTTCAATATATAATAATGTATATCTTTGTGCTATTAGGTACCTCATCATTGGGTTTAGGTGTGTCCTTTAGAGTGAGTAATTTGAATCGTAGTGTGGGTTAGGTTTGGTGAAAGTTGGCAGGATTGCTGGCTAATGCATTGCCTGAGTAAAGCCCCATCTCACCTCCTTCTACAAGTTTCAATTTCTTTTTCTTGTAAATTTGTATATGAAATTTTGTTACAGTGTGGAAAATCCATTTTTTGACCAAGCCAAAAATAGTTATGGTAGCTGAATTACCCGAAAAAGTCATCCTTCCTCAAATAACTAAATTCATAAAAATGGGTAATTCTTTTTTTTTTTTTTTTTTCAACAATATCACCTACGGATTAAGTTGGAGCTACTTCAACATTTTTCTTTTTTGTCACTTTATCTTATTTCAATCTCTTTCATATTTAATTGAAGATGATTTAAAGTGTCATGTTCAATTTCATGCCTAAAACAATTTTTTTTTTTTTATATATATATAGATATAATGGTGATAATAGCTATTTAACTATATAAAAAAAAATATATGTTGGTTTCATAAATCATATTAACATTTCTTTCCCTCTCAATCTTTCTTCTCCTTTTGAAACTTATGCTTCAAATTTTTTCCTCCTTTCTTACCCTTAACATTACAAAGCACCGGAGGAGAATGTAGTACTGTAGTAGTAGTGTGTAGTGTGATTTTGATCCAAAACAGAAGGTGGGCCTAATTGGATCTGCGGGGGAAATCATTGATCTTGTTAGCGTTATTGGGCTAGCTCAAAAAGATAGAATTAGGTGCACGGCTGAGCATGTAAAATATTAAATGAGGCAGGACACAAATTGGGCTTTCGTGGCAGCCTTCAAATACAAGTTTGAGTTCCTGGCAGCCCTTGACGTGATTGATAGGCCTGGAATTAATTACTTAAGGATAACCCGAATTTAATTTACCTACCCGTGAATTTATTTTTGACACTTTACCTAGAAGTTACTTCCGTTTAGTCTCTGTTACCCACCTCTGTTAAAAAAAAGGGGTAAATAAGTTTTTTTACACCCATTTTATGTCTCTCTACTCCCAAAACAAGAAAAACAAAAACAAAAAACAAGATTAAAATATGGTATTAGTTTCTCACAATTCACAAACATGAAGAATGTTGGGGTACATTTCTTTACACCTAATATTATTTAAATAACACCTATTTATTTCTTTTCAAATGTCACAAACAAATTATTGGGTATGCCTAAATATTTTCTGACTATCACTATGATAGCCCACAACCTTTCTCATCTCTATCACAAAACTGGGTTACAAATGCAAAATGTTATGGGACCCAATATTTTCTCATAAAAGCCCGAATTATTTAGTAAGTGAGATAAAATCTAATCCTTTCTAAGGCCCAAGAATTCTATACTTAACAAATATTCGAAAAAAACCCATGATGCAAATTCATGGCAATATTATCTTGTCCAAATGGGATTCAACCCCATGATTCAAACCCGTGGCAAATTATTCATCAAAAGCCCAGTTCCCACTGGCAATATCAAAAGCCCAATCTTCATTGGCAATATCAAAAGCCCAGTTCCCACTAGCAATATCCAAAACCCATTTTTTATTGGCACTATTTTATCAAAGAGCCCAAGATTATTAACACTTGACAAAAAAAGAAAATATCATGGTATAATCATTGCTTAAATATTGCTATGACAAATCATCTTATAAAAACTCATTAAGAGTTATCTTGAAGATTATGATCTCATGTTATAAACCCATGAAGTGCATGATCACCATTTGTGTCACAACATCAACACTCATGGTAAATATTCAAACCCACAAGCTCAACATTTAAATTATGATGCGGTTATTAGAAACCACGAGCATTACTTACAATGCAGAATTCACGGTAAATGATTTACAAAGGCATTTTGAAGCTTGTCCTATTGTTTCAAATATTACAACTAATTGCCCAAAGGCCCATTGCAAGTATCTATGAAAAAACCCAAAGTATTTACTAACAAAAGTCCATGAGGAATAAAAACCCATTGCAAACATATGTTGCTAATGTCCATTTTGTAGGATGCACACAACCTGGCCCAAAGGAATCAGCCCATGTAAGCAAGCCCAATCCAAAAGACACCAACAAGAGGCAAAGGATTGAGAGTGGACAACTAGCCCTTGTTCATCCCTAACCAAAAAACAACTAGAGACCTCTACAAGTGAACCAAGCCTTTGAGAATGAACTAGGGGCTGTCCTATCAGTTTTTTGCCACCCTCTACCTGACATGAACAGTGCCCGAGGGCTATCATATCAGCTGAAGTCTAAAGGATAATAGAATTCCATCATCTTCCTCAAGACTGTATCTCCAGCGGAAAGGGAGCTGAAACCAAATTATCCAAATCTCAACAAATTGATGTTATAAATGTTAAAAACGTTCAAGACATGATTCATGTGCCAAGCCCATGAATCCTAAAGGGAAAAAATTAGGAACATGTGGTTTGGAGGGCATAAAGGGATCTCCAGCGGAACCCCTTAAAGTGGACTTAGAGCTTGACACCTGGATTGGGGTGTTAAATCTTACTTCTTAGGGGTCCAAATCTCAGTTGCAGCATTAGGATTCGTTCTTGATATACGCCTTAATCACATTGATTAAACTCAGCCCCAAAAATCATAGCATTTAATGCAAAGCACTCTAAAATCTCATCATTACCCAAAGAAGCAAGGTAACCCCTAAAGTAAATCTCCTACTTCTAACCAAAAATCCCATGAAGATTAACCTTGATTCACTACCTCTGATTAGTCCTACGTTTTTTGGATTCTTGTTAATTAATGCTTCTCTAAAACTCCATTATAAAAACATAAACACCTCAACTCACTAGAGGACAGCTACCCTCTCTGAAACTCTAGATTTGTTTACTACTTTGCTCATGGTTTAGCTTTCCTTAAGCTCACCACTCATCATCTTTAGCCCACACTCATCTAATCTCAAATACTCTTTTCCCCCTTTTTACAAAATCACAACTCATAAATGTCTCTCAACTAGTCACAAACAACCTACCACTCACAAAAAGCCTTAATCTTAGCATTAATCCTATCTCACTCACTCAAAATAGCCCACATTCACCTCATTCATACCTTATAAATACACATTCACCAAAATCTTAGTTTAATACTTGCTGCACTGAGCTGGGATCTCTCTCTCTCCCTTCACACCATGCCAATTAATCCTTCTTTTCTTTTTCCTATGGAACCTTTAATTTTTACTTTTTATTTTACAGTTGAAGGATATAATGTATTTATAACAATCGAACTATTCCCTCACATTGATGTAATAATGGCCGAAAGTACAATAAGTTCCTCTTGATCGAGACATACAAAGACCCCCGAGAGTTAACATTTTCCTAAATTTATCTAATTATTGATTGTTGGACTGTGTAATTTCACCCCTACTATTGGACAATTTATCTTTTTGGACTTAAGTGTAACTTCACCCTTACCGCTGGAGAATTTATTTCCCTTGAACTATCAAAACATGATCACTAATGTACTAACTAAGTATTGTAAAGTATTTTTCATTGGGCTTTGGTTGTTGTTTTGTTAAGTGCAGCCTTTGTTTTCTTGCTTGGATAGGCTTGTCATCACACCGAAAGCCTTTGGATGTCATCTCAAGAGCCCATAGTCAAGTTTTGGCTTGGCTTCCCAACATTTTATTCAGAGGCATCAATTTCCCCCTCAACAAAGAACATACACAAACATGAAGAACATACACCCAGAAAACTAATACAAATCAAATCAAGTAATACCATCAAAGTATAAACCACAGATCTATCAAAATACAACCCCAAAACCCAAGTCAAAATATAAACATCAACACACCCACACACATCCAAACCCACGGATCCATCAGTAACCATGCCTCAAATCCCATTTTTCAAACCCCAACAACCAAAAGAAACTCAATCCTAAATCAAATAAACAAAGAAGAAGAAAAATATAGCACAACATTTGATCCCATGTTTTATACCAGATTGGCTTCAAAATTAAGCCCACTACTTTTTTGAGGTTACCTATCTCTTGGACATGGTGGTATTCTTGAATTATGAAACTTTTTCATGTGCCCATGGGCCCATGGTGACATTAGAAGGAGACAGATTTACTTGGCAGTCTAAATTTAGGTTCATCTCCTAAGTACCCAGCAAATGCCTCACTTACAATTTTTGCAGCTAAAGACGAATTTGAACATGTTTTGCTTGGTTTTTTTTTTTTGGCGTAAATGCACTTTTAGTCCTTATATTTTGACGTTTTTCCATTTTAGTCCCTACATTTTATTTTTTCCATTTTTAGTCCCTAAAACCAATTTACGCTTTCCGTTTTAGTCCTTGAAGCACTATTCCGTCACCAAACTAACGGGAAAACTGGACGTGGCTGACGTGAGTATTAAAATATTATTAAAAAAATTATTTGACATTTTTTAAATACCAAAATTAAAAAAAATAATTAATTACTCAATTTAATGTTACTGTAGAAAGAATAGAAACCCACCGAATCAAAGAACATGAAACCCAGCAAAACATGAAACCCAGCAAAAGAATAGAAACCCAGCAACCAAAACATCATACTCTCTCTCTACCCTCTCTCACTCACCGCTCGCCCTTTCGTCTCCATTCTCTCTCAAAACAATCTCAAAGACGCCACTTCATCCTCTTTCGACGACTCGCCCCCCGATCCCACCACTCCCTATGACTCGTCCGAGTGGGACGAGTTCGGCTCTGAGTCCCACTCACCTCACAAGTTCGAGGACGAGCTTGACCCTGGCTCCTGGCGCCCGATCTTTGAACCTGACTCCTCCTCCTCCACCTCGGCCCCACCCGATCTAGTCCCTGCCTCGGAGTCCGATTCACTCTTGATAGGGTGGCCATGGAGATCGACATCTTGTAAGGTATCCTTGGCGGCCTTAGCGACTTCGATTCGCTTGAAGAAGACGAAAGCGTAGCTGCGAGAAGAGTAAGAGGTGACGCTATCGAGCGCACCGTACTGGACAAAGAGATCCATGAGATCTGAGTCCGCAACGTCCCTGGCTAGGTTACCGACCCAGAGATTGTTCGATGGCGTCTCCGATTCGTCGGAGTCGCCGCCGATTCTTCCTGGCCTGGTGTTCATCATCATCAATTTGTTGTTCAGAGGTGGCATTTGCGGATCAATTGGGAATTTGGGTCTCACCACAGAGAGAGAGAGTGATTGGGTTTGGAGAGAGAGAGAGAGATAGAGAGATTTGATTTAGGGGAATGGTCTAGAGAGAAAAAAGAGAAGTGGATGAGAGTGAAAAGAGGGGCAGATGAGATTTGATTGGGTTTGGTGGTTTCAGGTTGCTGCTGTGTTTACTTTAAATTTCTGGGTTTGTTTTTTTCATGTGGAATTTATTATTTTTCTGGGTTTATGGGTTTGATTTGTTGGAGGATTCAGTGGAGGAAAGGGATTTTGAATGAATTTTTGCATGTTTAATTTTCTGGGCAACCTTCATGTTCTTTCCCGAAGAACATGAAGAACATGTAACTTTGTTCTTCCGAAAATAATGAAAAGAAAAAAAAAGAAAATTTTTTAATTACTCTTTTTAATTGGTTTATGTTTGTTATTGTGTTCTTTGCGTTTGTGTTTGTGTTTGTGTTTGTGATCTTGTGGTAATGTTTAAATTTGAGTTTGTGTTTTTTGTGTTTGGTAAGAATATGAATCATATACGGGAAACAACATAAAGAACATGAATATGTTCTTCTGAGTTCATCAAAAAAAGAATATGTTCTTTTGAAAAAAAAAATTTGGAAAAAAAAATTCTTTTTAATTAAAAGAAAGTAAATTTTTTTGTTGGAAAGAAAATAATTTTGTTTGTTTGTTTTTTTATTTTAATTAAAATTGAGTAATTAATTAATTATTTATAATTTTGGCATTTAAAAAATGTTAAATAATTTTTTTAATAATATTTTAATGCTCACGTCAGCCACGTCCAATTTTCCCGTTAGTTTGGTGACGGAATAGTGCTTCAAGGACTAAAACGGAAAGCGTAAATTGGTTTTAGGGACTAAAAGTGGAAAAAATAAAATGTAGGGACTAAAATGGAAAAAGGTCAAAATGTAAGGACTAAAAGTGCATTTACGCCTTTTTTTTTTTTTTTTTTTTTTTGTGATTTTGGTATGGGTTTCATGATGGTTTGTGTGTTTGGATTTGAGTTTTTGGCTAGGTTTAGATCTCGTTGTTGCCGGCGTTGGATATGTTGTGGTGGATCTGTTGGGTTTGTGTATTTAAACACACAAGACATCAATTGAAAAAGAAAAAGTATGAGTGTGTTTTGGGAGAGAGAGGAGTGTTTGATCTGTTTTGGGTTTTGTTTTTGATAAAAAAATGTGTTAGAGTAACGTCTGAAAGGGAAGTGAGTTCTGGAGTAGTAACGGAGAAAAGCACACGTGGGTAAAATGTCAAAAATGAAACCACGGGTGAGTAAGTTAAATTCAAGCTAAATCACAGGTGGGTAATCTGTAATTATCCCTAAATTATTCATGTAAAGTTGTGATTTACAACTATATTTTATGTTGGCTTTATTCCATGACAAAAAGTGTTGTAATTGCTTTAATTTATTTCCTTATATTTTGTGAGATTTTATTGTATTGGGTTTAGTATTAAGTTGGTGAAAAATCATGCATAAAATGAAGAATCAGTAGACTTTGCGAGGGTCTCATTGGAAGCTAACCTGCGAAAGAGCCACGTGAAAAACACATGCTAGAAGCTGAAGAGTCATGCCAGCCTGGAGGATTTCGCGAGTGTCTCGCGGGTAAGGCCTTCCCACGAGACACTCGTGAAACATTCTACCTGGAGGATTTTTAAATGTGACTTCCCTACCCTTCACCCATACTATATATACCCTCATTATCCACAAATGTAATGGAGGTCATTCAGAGAGAAAAACCCTAAATAGGTTTTCTACAACACACACACTCATCTTTTTGAGAAAGAGCTACTCATCCTTAGTGAGAAATCATTGTAGCCTCTTCTCCATCCCTCTCCCATTGTCATACCTTGAGAGGAGATTTGTACCCAAACACAACCCACACCTATTCAGAGTGTAGAGAGTGTTTTGGAGCTTGGGAAGTTTTGGGGAATTGCCAAAAGAAACCGGTGAGGCTTGGCGGATGCAATCGGGCATATTGCGGGATCCGGATAGCTAGACAAGACACGGTTCCAAGAAGCCTTGTTGGAGTAGGAGCTTGAAGGGCTTAGGTATATCGGGTAGATTAGGTTTAGAGGGTCTCTTGCTATTCGTGTATCCCAACTTATTGTCTAGTGGATCGATTTACGGCTTGGAGGGCGGCGGAGAGGTTTTTCGCCGAGTTCTTCGGTTTTCTCTTCGATAACACATCGCCGTGTTATCTTGTGTTTGCATCTCTCTTCCCTTACTCTTGTGCTTTACTTTTATTGTTTGTTGTTCATGTTTATGCACTAGAGTAGTATTGGTTGATTGCGCTTCATTTACTCTTGTTTCCGCACTTATATAAGTTAGAGTAAAAGCAATCTAGCCGTAATTTTTAATTGGGGGTCTAAATAACTATTGTGTTTTTAACACATTTTCGAGCTTTCAATTCAAAAGACTCTTCTTCACCACTATTCCCTGCCTTAATTAGGAGCACTATTATTGGGGGTGTAAACGGTGTAAACACCCCCAGTTGCTATTTTACAACCCAATTCACTTAAAACCCACTCCATCCAGATTTGTAAACTTAAAAAAATTAGCAACCCATAAATAGTAAGGTTGCATATATGCAACCTTACTATTCATAGGTTGTAAAAAGATATATTAGTTTAATCTTGTGATTGTATATGAAGAGAAAAAGTGAGTGGGAGGAAAAAGAGAGAGAATAATACTTTATATTATTTTATTAAGTAGTTTATATTATTTTATTGGGTTGTATGTAAAAATAACAACTAGAATGTAAGGTGAGTTGTAAAATGAGTTGGTAAAATAGATAAAGTAGTGTTTGAGAATGCAAAATAAGTTTTTTCTTATTTTTTTATTTTTTACATCCCTGGATAATGCTTTAACAGATGTGCACAGAAATTTCCTGTAATTTTTTTTTGGTATTCATGATCATAGC
Source organism: Quercus tomentella (assembly GCA_028535165.1). NCBI lineage: Eukaryota > Viridiplantae > Streptophyta > Magnoliopsida > Fagales > Fagaceae > Quercus > Quercus tomentella. The sequence continues at coordinate 31,276,393 of JAPQVY010000001.1, forward strand.
ATTAAACTAAGTAGGAACAAGTCTATTACAATAAGAAGCCTCCTTGTTAGCAAGTAGAAGGCTAGCCACCACAAGCGATGGAAACAAAAAAAACAACAAAATTAGAAATGGAGCTCCCCCCAAATCTTGCTAGCGCGTTCGCGCAATGGTTAGCCTTGCGGAAGGTGTGCACAATCCTCTTGTTGGGGATGGCAACTAGCAATTTCCTGCAATCAAATAGCTAAGGTTTCATTAATAGATTTGCCGTATTATTATTCATTAGCATGACAATGCTCAAGGCGTCCATCTCTACAATCAGGTTGTCTATTCCAAGCTCTTTGGCGATTTCAAGGCCATCTCAGAGAGCCTATAACTCAGCTATGGAGCTGTTGGTGTTGCCATGAGCCCTTGCATATCCTCTGACCCAATTTCCCTGGTGATCGCGAATTAATCCCCCTCCTCCTGCCTTACCCAGATTTCCCAAGGCAGACCTGTTGGAGTTGAGCTTCATCCAGCCCATAGGAGGCCTTTCCCAAGCCACTTGGATCACTTTCTTCATTCTATTGCACCGAACCTTAGCCCTTATGGAAAAAAATTTAGCACTTTGTCTAATGCACTTCGTGTGGATCTTTTTATCAACAACTCCTGATCTGAACAGAAAGTTGTTACGAGTGATCCACAAATGCCAGATTCCCATAGGGAAGATAATCTTCCACGGTATGCCCATATGGTCTGAAATAACCCCAGCTTTACAGGTAGTCTCCAACCACTTCTCTATTGGTTGGTCAAAAGAGTATAAAAGTCCTTGAGGCACCTTGAGTCTTTGCCATAACTCTTAAGCTACATTACACCTTTGCAATAAATGGTCCACTGATTCGTTACCCAGGTGGCACATAGTACATATCGAGTTGAGGTTTAACCTCTTGAACCTAGGACTTCTCCAATGGGCAGGCTGTTATGCGAGCACAGCCAAATGAAGAATTGAACCCGTGGGTGTGTTTCAGCTTTCCAAATCCACGCCATGGAAGGAGTATCCAGGTTCAAAGGGTTTGAGCCCTTTGCTAACATATATGCTAATTTGAGCGGAAAAAAAAAAAAAAAAAAAAAAAAACCATCCTTCGAGAAGGCCCAAGTGAGTGAATCATCAGATTCTTGGTTCAGCGAGAAAGGTATAGCCTTGATTAAGCTAAGGACCTGTTCCGGAAGCTCAAAGGAGACGTTGCGCTCATTTCCATTGAGTCTTAGGTCCACACATTGCTGCACAGTTAGCTGGTCTTCAACCCGGGTTAAAGGTCCTTTAATGAGCTTACGGATCGAACCATAGGTCAGCCAAAAGTCCTTCCAGAAGTTTATAGATCTTCCATTGTTCACAGTCCACTTAAGCCCTTTAACATACACTGGCCCTCCTACCTTGCAAGCAACCCATATTCTTGAGCATGGCATCTTTCCTTTATAACCACTATGTTGGAATTGAGCTACCTCAAAAGGTTGGATTAGTGATTTGCAATTAGAAATTTAAACATCAACTCCATTACCACTTGAGTCTATGATGTATAGAAGTTATGAATATTGTTTTGGACCTTATTTTAGTTTGTCCATTAGAACGGAAAATTTCAGTATTGACGTTATTGCTAAATAATATTACACCACTCAATATTTTTTTTATTGGATGTGAATTTTGACAAATCCATCATTGGATTATATTGTCTTCGTATATTCTCCTTACTTGCAAAATTTCAAGACAATCAAATATCAATAACTAGGTCATCGATCAAATATTTAAAATGCAAGTTTTTGTAGTTTAAAAATTATGCATGAAATATAAGTTTATGATTTAAATGGTAAATAACTTCTAATTGGCATGAAAATTAGCATGCATATTAAGAACATATAAAAAATATAAACCAACAGTTGGATTTTCATATTATTAATCCAATAAAAAGTTAGTAGGTAGTATAATATTACTTAGAGTTATACCACGGAATATTTTTTAATTAGATGCAAATTTTAACAAATCTACCGTTGAATTACATTATCTTCGTGTATTCTTTATTCTTGCAAAATTTCAAAGGAATCAAAGATCAATAGTCATGTCATTAATCAATTATTTAAATTTAAGTATTTATAGTTCAAAATAATGCATAAAAGATGAATTTATGGATCGAATAGTAAATAACATCCGATTGGCATGTATGTTAAAAACATACAAAACATGTAATCAAATGATAAGATTTTCAAAATATAAATTCAATAATAAGTTATTGGGCAGTGTAACATTGCTTTAGAGTTACATCAACTATAAGTTACACAATTTTAAGACGATAGATTTAAAATAGATCTAATGGTTTTAAAAAAAAAAACCAGCATTTAATGCTAATTGCTTTATACCTCATTCACCTAATTAATAGTAATATTTTTATTTCTCTCTCCTTATTAATTATTTAAAACCTCTTTTGTTTTAGAAACTTTATTATTTAAAACCTCATTAAACATCACCCATCCATTATTTTTGTTCAATCACTTTACAAAATGAGAGGTGCTACGTCTACAATATTTTTACAATATTTTTACAACAAATCATGAGTGGTTAATTATTATTGGTTCAAATTTGAATTTAGCACTGAGATTACTTTTTTAACCCAACAATAACAACCTGCCACTTAAGATTTATTGTAAAATTGTTGTAGACATATAATTTCTTTTACAAAATAGCCCACCGAATTTACAAAAAAGTATGTGTAAATAAAGAGTTTACTCATATACTTTTTATTTTATTTTATGAATAACTTTACAAATGTATTTGCAATACTCCTTTTTCTTTTTGTTGAGTCTATAAAACTCTTATCTTTTTCTTTTCTTATTTTAAGTCTGTAATACTCTTATCAATTGTGAATATAGTTATGTTCTGCCTTCTTATAAAATAAATAAATAAATGGTTTGGTCTTGTTTAACAAGGTTTTAAATAATAAATTAAAAAAATTAAATTAAATAATAAACAATGAGAGAGAAACAAAAGTGTTACTAATTAGGTGAATGAGGTACAATGAAATTAGCATTTAATGTTTTTTTTTTTAACCATTATTTCTATTAGAAATCTACGGTCTAAAAAATGTATAACTCTTGTCAAGTTATACTAGATGTAACTTGAGTTCATCTCATATATATATAAACTTGAATTTAAAGTGATGACATGGCTATTGATCTTTTATCACCTTGAAATTTTGCATGCACTGAGAATATACAAAGATAATGTAATCTAACGGTGGATTTGTCAAAATTTGCATCAAATTTAAAAATATTGAGTGGTGTAACATTGTTTAAAGTTATATTAGATTTAACTTTTTATTTAGCTTTTTCCCAAAAGTATGCTAAAGTATACTTATACTTTGAAAAGTGGAGTTTTAAAAAAATTGTACATAAAGAACCATGTTTACATATGTTTAGGGTTTGGGGTTTAAGTGGCTACAAAAAGCCCATGTTGGTGCCTTTTCACAAAATTTGCTTGATCTAGGTGTGAGGTGAGCTCCTCTAAAAGCCACATTGATGATCTTGCTCAATCTAGGTGATCACTGGGTGACCGATGAACCTCTTTGAATGAATCTTGCTCGATCCAAATTCTCCAATACAACACATTGAACAGAAACTTCTTACATCTCTCAATTTTACACCCAACCCAATTACAATTGATATCAACTAAATACATGAAAATTTTGCAATTACAAATGACAGTTTTGATATGGAATTTGCCAACATTAAAATAATCCTAACACAAGACAATAACACAATACCATTAGTCTTTGGGTTAGAGTGGACACCATAAGTTATAATTATATCGTGTATAAAAAATAAAAATAAAAACAAAAAGAGGAAAGACTAAGGCTATGTTTGGTTCCCTTAACACTCATATCTCACTTCTTATAACTTATATCTAATAACCTATTTTATCCTAACTCATTTTACAGTCTGTTCAGGGTGCCAAATTCTTTTGGTTTTCTTTTTGAAAAAGGCTATTTAAAACTCATTTGGTGATACCCACAAATCATGATGGCTATTTGCCTTATAACCTCAAAACCTGCGTGAGACATAAATTGTCGTTTCTTTCTCTCCATAGATAACCAAACCCACAGTGCTGAAACAAACCCAGAAACCCACAGCAAACCTATAAATCCATAGCCTAAACGAAGAAGCAAAACCCACACATGCTCGCGAGAGTCCTCTACCCTAAACCCACAGATCATTAGTAGTTGAGACTCTCCCCAAACTATTGGCCCTTTCTCTCTCCTCTACAATGTGGATTTCTCCTTTCACTAATCTCTCTCTCTCTCTCTCTTGTCGTATTCTTTGTACGGTGGCTTCTTAATTTATAGGTTTTGTGTATGTTGGGAGCAAAAATTTTGTTGCAATCTTGTATTTGGAGAAGAGATTTGTGGATTTTGGGAGGATAAAAATTGTTGTGGTTTTTATTGGAGTGTTATGTATGTGTTTGTTGTGGGTTTTCTCATAGTGTAATATCATAACCCTTGCTTACTTAGCTGATGCACACATACCATGTAAAATTTTTAGCTTAGACTCTATTTGACCAATATGCTGTTGATTAGTAAATTATTCTATGCTAAAAGCTTAATTTTGGGTTGAATATCACTATTATATAATTATACATTTTGTTGTTTGGTGCTTGGTTTTGGAAAGAAATAACATAAAAAAAAAATGTTAAATATCAGGAAAAAGCATGAATGACCATGGCTAGGGGTGTCAATGTTTGACATGACCTGCGAACATAACACAAATACGATCATAAACGAGTCGACCTAAAAGCGACGCTATAAACGTGTTATGAGTGGGTCATCCTGATTGACTCTCAGTTGACACATTTAACATGTCAATTTATTTGTGTTAACCTAAAATGACTCATTTAATACAAAACATTTAACTTGTATAACAAATAAATATTCAATTTATTTTTAGATTTGTCAAAAACTCCTTATATCCAATCTATATTTTAAACTTAAAAAGGAAATAAGAGAGACATAAACTATGCTATATTTTTTATACTTAACATTTGATAAGTTCTATGGATGTTATATTTTTGTTGAACTATATTATTTTGAATGGGTTGAAGAGTATGCACTTCTTTTGGGATGTAATTAAAGAATTTATTTCTAAATACATGGTACAACATTATGGACTTAATATTTTATTAAGTACTTTGATGTTATTTTCAATTTTTGGACAATGTGTTTTAAGAATTTGATGTTATTATTAACTTTCTATTTGTATGCATAAGAGGTGTTTTGATATTATAAGTTCATATTAAATTTATGGTTTATTAAATTTATAACAATATTAATAAGGTGCTTTGAAGTGGGTTAAATAGATTGAATTTGTGTCAACCCAACCTATTTAATATTAAGTGGGTTGAAATGGGTTGTATCACACTTGTGTCAACCTAACACGACTCGTTTATGAAGTTTATCTAATGGGTTGTATTGTATAAACCTTCATTAAGAGGTTGTGTTAGGGTAGAAGAGTCATGACACGATTATTAAATGGGTCGATTTCAAGTTAAGTTATTTAGCCAAATTTCCCTATCTCAACATGCACAAACATGACACTCGAAATGACAACCTAAGAGCAATTGCATTAGTCATGGTAAAATACAAAAAGTGAAGAAATTTACACAATATGACACAAAAAACACCAACATTAGTATTTCTAAACCTTTGTAAATATAGAAGGATGCAATAGTAACCATGTATATTTATACAGTTACTTTAGCTTTCTATCCTATTATTTTAATATTATCCTATATATCTATATTAAGTTATTAAAACTCATACGGAATCTTTTGCTCGTTTTTTTCTCTCTTTTCTAACCTGAACTCAGACTCATCTTCTCCCTCTTCGTTTCTAAACTCAAAATCCTCTTCTCCCCCTTCGTTCCACCTCTCTCCCATCTCAGCTCTTACTCATTCTCTTCACCACAAAGAAAGAATGTGATCGGCTTAGGGGTTTTGCAGCTCGGTGAGGAGGGTGGATAAGCTTATCTTTATTGGCAGATTTTGGGGCAAATCTCTCCAAAAAGGTATGAGTTTTTCTAATGGAGGTTTTAGGGTTTTTTTTTCTTTGGTTTAGAGCAAGGATATAATTAGTTTCTCTCAACTAATTTTTTAGGGTTTACTGATACTATATAGAATTTCTTTTTCTTTTTTATTTTTATTTATGCCGGAACCATATAGAATTTCTTGAGAAATCTATCTCATGGGTTGAGATAGAGAGAGAGATTTCATTGGTTTGGATGGGTATATGCAAAATAAAAACATGAAAACAGAGAAACAGCAGGATAGAATGCTTGCTCACTCCCAAATGCAAGAGATTATAGCAATATAATTTTCGGAGTACCAAAGTCGAACCACAAGGAGCAGGGTAAATTTAAAGACAATATAATTAAACAAAAATTTGGGTGAAGAAGAAAAGTACTTTTGCTTGGTGATTGTTAACAAGAATAATAATAAAAGCCGATTTAAATCAATAATGTATATACCGGGGTATCGGGGTGTTTTCCTATATCGATATGAAATTTTTTGTGATCTAAGAAAATATATATTTCATAATTGATTGTTCTTAAGCAATTAAAAACTTATGATTCGGTTGAACTGAGACAATTTAAGAACGCATGATAACCTAGATTAATAATGCAGTTAGAATAGTTTTCAGAAAAACCCATTCACTTTAAAACCTGATTTCTATTTGAAACTATTAGAAATTCATCTAAACAATAAGAAAAACATGATTGAACTTATTGAAAGTATGGAAGAACTAATATATCAAAAGAAATCTTGTACACATAATTTTCGTAAAAAATAAATCACACGGCCACAAAATAGTGTAACAAATAATCAATTTGTATTGATTTGTGTATATGTAAGTACAATCCTTTGTATGAATCTTTACAATGAAAGAGTACAATAAATTCCTTTGATTCGATCTCCAAGAAACTTTACGATCCAAAGGGGCTATGAAGCTTGATCTTAAATCGTGCTTTGATGTCTCTAAGTTGAATGAATAGTTGAACGTACTTGATTTGATGTGAGGGCCGTTGGCTTGATCTCGAACTAGATTAAAGGAGAATCCCCACTTTGATTTGAAGAAGTAGGAATAGGCCTTGATGAACAATGGAATTCTTATGAACTTTAAAGATGACTCTCTATTTTGGTAGAGTGTCAGTAAGGTTTTCTCTCTAAGTGTCCGTCCCTTTCTCATACGAGAAGTTTCTATTTATAGGCAACTCAATAGTATTTAATTTGGGAATCTTCTCTTAGCATTTATTGAGAGTTAATTATGAATTTAATTTAGTATTTCATTTAATAAGAACTTTCCATATAGGTATTTTTCTTCTAACATTGCCATATGGCTTTCTTCATTTGATGTAGCCACGTAACTTGATTTCATTCGCCGATTGTCCACATCATCAATTTGAAATTAATTCGATCACAAATATTTTATCATGAACAATCGGACGGTTATGAATACATCATAAAATTTTGATGTCTACAAATCTAATTGAACAATCAAATATATTGTTGTCTAAAATTTTAGAAAAAATCACATTGAATATTCATACCATATAGAAGAAGCATAATCCCTAGCCCTAGCAAAGAGTTTAGGTTGCCATTAGAGAAAGGAAAATACTAAGTTTTCTCTCCAAAATTCGTTCTACTCAACCTCCATTCAAAACCCTCACATCAAAGTGTCCAAAGAAAATAAAAATTTTACTATTTTAATTTTTGTCCAGATTTATAGTAGTAACTTGTGAGTTAATTTCGGCCTTAAAAAATTGTGAATTTCGAAAAACTCAAAATTGGAAAGTTGTAGATATTAAGTCATGGTTCCAACCTATCTGGCCTTGTGTCAATTGGATTTTTGAGGAGAGAGATACACCCAAAATACTAATCATTACTCAAATCTAATTTTTCCTTTTCAGATTTTGCCTCTTCGATTTCTTTCCATATTTGAAGCCTCCAAACACGGTAGATGACCCAAGCACTCCAATTGCACCTCCTTAGACATTTAAGCATGGTCTTTTAGCTCTTCTTTAATTCTAGTTTGGCCTCCATTCTCTCACAAACTCTTGTAAACTCATATTTTTCACATGATTTCCTAAAAGTTGAAAATTACAAGCAATGAATGACATCTTATTCAAGAAATTGTGTAAAGATAAATAATAGGGACTAAAGCAAATCATGGTTTAATTATACAAATTAAGCATAGTAATAAGGAGATAACATCTACATTAATATATAACAAGTATGCATTTTAAGGCGTTATCAGAGAATCATGCTTAACTTTCTAACTTTCCATTGGTGAAGGAGTAATTGGATATGGTAGGTGATTGAATCTTATTGATTGTCAACTACCTAAAATCATGCTTCCTTATTTTTATAGATTTTTTTTTTTTTTTTTTTTTTTTGCTGGAACCATATATAATTTCTTGAGAAATCTATCTCACGGGTTAAGAGAGAAAAATATTTCTTTAGTTTATATAAAAAATATTATATGATGAGCATTTCCTATTTAGATGGGTATGTGCGAGTTTCTCAAAAAAATGGGTATGAGTAAAATAAAACGTGAAAGAGAGAAACAATAGAAGAAATTTAACTTTCTGACTTTCCATTGTTGAAGGAGTAGCTGGATATGGTAGGCGATTGAATCCTATTGATTGTCAACCACCTAAAATTATGCTTCCTTATTTTTTGCACTTTCAGTTTTAGCATTAGATAGACTGAAATATTTTGGTTTCTTATGAAATGGATATCATATGGTATATAGTATTTGGTACTATTAATAGTTGTTAATGTAATTGGTTTTTGTTACTGTAAGAGATGTATTACTGATTGTACTGTTTTTTTTTAGGCGATAGACTCATAAAATCCCTTCTTCCTTGACATTTTACAAGAGGAGGAACAAGGTTTTGGCAACAATAGTATTTTGATGGCCACTTCACATTCAAACGTGAATGCCCATCAATCTCCACCCCAAGTTGAAATGTGACAATCTACACCCCTCCATTGAAATAATATCAACTACTAAAGAAAGATCAATGGGGAAATAACTTCACCATAGATGGAGACATTAAGTTAATGTTGGCGTGGCTCAATGTTAGCTTAAATGTCGTGACCTTAACTAACCAAAGGTACACAATATTTTGGGATAGAATTTGATCCTCCTTCCACAACGACAAGAAATTTAACAACTCCAAGGACTCTTTCAGTAGTCGGTGGTCAACAATTCAACGGGAGACTGACAAGTTTTGGGATTCTTATCCCAAATTGAGAACCAAAATGAAAGTGGTAAAATTGAGCATGTCAAGGTATATCTAGTCAACATCTAATATGTATTATTCATCAATGTACTGGAAGTTTTATGATACTCATTATTTTCAATTTGTTACTTTTGTAGATCGATGGTGCAAAAATTATATATAAAAGTAAGAGCAAAAACTCATTTCAATTGGAACATTGTTGGAATAATTTGAGGAATGAAGCTAAATGGTTTAATCTAAGAGATAATGTGAAGGTCTGTGCAAGATAGCCAATCGCACCATCTTATCCTACCTTTTCAGGTTCAATAAATCTAGATGAAGATAATGATGAGATGATTTCCAGCGAAACCTTGGAGAGACCTATAGGCAGGAAGGCTGAAAATGAGAAATTAAAGAAAAGAAAGACTAGCGATGATGTGGTCCCAATATTTTTTCTCCCAATTGGATGAAATCAAGGAATAAAAGAGGAAAATGCATTATGAGGAAAAGGAATGTCTGTGCATTGCATCAGTAGAACGAAGAGAGTTAATGCACATTGTATTAAAAGAACAAAGATAGTTGATTCATATCAAGAAAGAGAATAATGAAGTAGAAAATATGAAGTGGAAGATGAAATTATGATGAAATATACAAGCAACATGGATCTCGAGCAAAAAGAATATATTCGTCTATATCGTTTGGAAATCTTGGAGAGTCTAAATTTTCATCATAATTTGATTATTATTATTATTGATAATATCTAATCAAGTAATTTGTGTATAGTGCAAAGATACTAGCACATGGTTGACATAGATAATTTGATGTTAGATACTTCTTTTGTAGTATTTACTTATACAGGGAACATGATTGTTTAATATCTAATCATGTTAGGTATATTTTTTGTAGTTTTTACTTGTGCAAGGATAATAGAAATGTTGTAATTTTCGTAATGTGCAAGGATGATAGCACTTGGTTATAAAAGATAATTTAATAGCATTTATGTGATTTGATAGCACTTTTGTATTTGTTATTGCTTTCATTGTTGTTCCTCCAAAAGGTATCAATGGGAAAGTTGTCTTTGTTGTTACCTGTCATGGGAAGCAAGGTCAGTTGATGGGTGGGTATAAAATGATAGTCTGTTTGTAGTGTGTTTCATTATGTCTCTATTTTTGTAGTTGTGTTCTGGTTGAAGTTGGTTCTTTCTCTTGTCTTGCATTTGTGCATTATACTATATTACAATTGCAAATCATGCTTGAAGCACTCCAAATGCACGCTTGACATCCTTCCTTGCCCCCTTTTGTGCAGTAGCAAAATGTTGTCTTTTACTTCCTTATGATGCTGGAATTGTTTTGACAAATGTTGCCCATAATGGATATATACCATTTGCAAGATAGTACCCTATCGAATAGTCATTACCATTTATTGAGTAATTAAACGGAAGAGCACTCCTTTTAGCAAGCTTAAAAATACAGAAGACCGCCCTAGGACATTGATGTCATTATGAGACTCCAATAACCCAAAAAATGCATGTCATATCTAAAAGTCATACGACACCACGATTTCCAAAATTATTGTTGGATCATGGGAATGACTAATATATTGACCTTTCCACTTACTTGGACAATTCTTCCATTTCTAATGCATATAGTCGATACTCCCTAACATTCCCAGAAATCCATGGTGTTGGCCGATTGCTAACAATCTTCCAATGTCATTGTCGTTTGGTGACCTTAAATACTCTTTAGAAAAGATTGAAGCTACCGATTTAAAAAAACTTTTAAAGCTTTTTATTGCAGTACTTTCTCCAATCTTCAAGTATTCATCCATGAAATTAGCCATCACTCCATAAGCAAGCATTCTGATTGCAGTGATCATCTTTTACAGGGAAGACAACTTGAGTGTGTTAGCTGCATTTCTTTTTTTAACAAAGTATGTTTCATTAGCTTCAACTCTCGAATGGATACATAGAAAAAGAGAATGACTCATTCCTTCGAAATACATTAGGAGGATACACTAGTGTTTCAGCAAAATAACTGTGGTAAAGCCTTTCATGACCTTGCAGAGGATTACGCCAGATAAACATTCTGGGTTGAACAGAATGATGACGTGATATTAATGCTCCTTCATTGTTTAATTCTTCTATGGCAATAGCTAGAGTAAGTTCCAACTCATTATCAGAAGAAGATGAGTCGAATTGAAGCTTATCATTTGAAAAAAAAAAATCAAGTTCATAATGGAAATCTATTAAGAGAAAACAAATACCGAATGGAAGAGATAATTTCGTAGAAGTGGATAGAAATTAGAGAGAAAATGCTCTTATTTATAGAGCAAGAATGTGACTTGAGTTTGAATTTCAAAAACATGACCATTAGGTTTGAATTTATCGTTGGGTTTGAATTTTAAAAATATGACCTTTAGGTTTGAGTTTACTGTTGCGTTTGAATCTCAAAATTATGTCCGGTGGGTATAAATTTAAAAGTTATGACCATTGGGTTAATTAAAAAAACGTTAGGTTTGAATTTACTGTTGGGTTTAAATCTTAAAAGTATGACCGTTAGGTTTGGATTTACCGTTGGGTTATTTGACACCGATCTTGCGGTAGTTGCCAGAGCCACTATTTCGACGATGGTCATTGGAGCCACTATTCTAGTGGTTCAGTGGTTGGAGACATCGATTCAACGGCGGTTGCCAGAGCCACAATTCTAATAGTTCGGTCATTGGTGATGGCAGTACGATGGTCAGAGACATTGATCCGCCGGTGGTCACCAAAGCCATTACTCCGGCAATCCGGGCACCAGTGTTGGCGGTATGGGGGTGGAGACATCGATCCGATGATAGTTGCCGGAGCGACTATTCTGGCAGTTTGACCATTGGTGTTGGCGGTACGGGGGGCGAAGACACTGATCTGGTAGTGGTCGTCGAAGCCAGTATTCCTGTAGTTTGGCCATCGACCTTCGGCACAAGTAGCTCGACTAGCTGAGTACCAGTCTTGGTAGTTTATTTAAAATATAAGTTCAAATTAAAAAAGTATGACCATTAGAGAAAATAATAAAAAATTAATGAAGAATGAATATTTTATTGAAATATCTTTTAAAATAGATAGATTGATATGAGTATTTTGTAAAAGTGATGGTATAAAATAGAAAAAGTAGATTCTTATACTAAATAGGCGAAATATTTTACATGTAGTAATGTGAATACTCTAATGGTGGCTATAAAGTCCATTTGAGAACAGTTTATTTAATTGAAACTGAAATTTTTTTACTGAAAGAACTGTAGATAAAGCTAAAAGGTAGCTGAAATAATACAATAGGACCAATAAATAGTGTCAAAAAGTGTAATACGGCTAATAAATAGTAGCAAAAATAAACTAAATAGTAAAAAAAACTGAATTTGTATGACAATAGCAAAGACAACCATATTTATGACCGGTATACCGTTTGTTTTTGTTTTTAAAAGAGAATGACGTTTTTACGTAAAACGTGACAAGTAAATTAATAAAAGAAAAAACAATGTTGACATGTAGATATATTATTGGACAAATGACGTTAGCTACTTAAAAAGAAAAGAAAGTAGTGGAGTAATTGCTTTGTAATTGTAATTGTAGGAAAGAAAATGTAATTAATACAATATACAGTAGTAATTCCTTAATAATAATATATGAAAAGCGCATTTTTTGTTTTACTCACTTCGGTTTTGTAGCCTTCGCACTATCACGACTCAGAGAGGATCCCCGGGCGAGCGCGAGAGAGAGAGAGAAGCAGAAGTAGCATAATAGCGCAATTGCTGCAGCGACCTGTCACTCACTCACTCCCTTCTTTTCATTTCAGGTGCTCTAACTCTCTCTCTCTCTTTTTTCTTTTGATTTAAAAATTTTATTGTTCGAAATTCTCACAATTCAATTCAATTGATATAAAAAACCCCAGATCTTCGATCTTTCTTGGCAGTTCGTGCTTCATATTCAATTGTTATGTGAATTTTGAATCCAATATGTACTGATGAATCTATTATCATAAACAATTTCTGGATTTGAATTCTCATATTTACCTGTGATTTGTGATTGTGTTTGCATGTTTTCTTTGATTCTTGCTGTTATAGATTCGGATCATTTCGTTGATATTTCAGTGATTTTTTTTGAAGAAAAAAGGGGGATCTGATCTGAGTTTTTCTGGAATTTTGATTTTGATTTTAGATCAATGGCAGCTTTTGCCCCTCCTGGGGCACCTAGGCCCAACAGCAATAACAATGACCCATCACAACAACCACCCCATAATTACAACCCCAATTTGAATCCTAATTCGTTAGCTGCTAATTTCAATAATTTGAATCTCAATCGACCTCCTCCAAATTCGGCTCCTAGGCCTTCCCCTTTTGGCCAAGCACCCCATTTCCCTTCATCGGCCCCACCCCCCGGGGTCCCATCCGGGTCCCCACCCTTTTCTCGGCCTGGCCCACCACCTGCTGCCTTTGCTCGACCACCCCCACAACCCCAACAACCCACATTGCCCCCGAATGCGGCCCCAGTTAGACCCACTGGGCCACCCATTGGCCACCCCTCCTCACCTTTTGCGTCCAGACCCCCTCCTGGTTCTTTCCCATCCTCCATGGGTGGTAATGTACTGCCTGCTTATGGGGCACCTAGTGGTCCGGTTGTTTCTTCACCATCACCACCACCGGGTTCTCGCCCAAATTATGCCTCTCCACCTTTTGCTACTGGTCCGGTCATGCCTCAGCCTCGTTCAAGTGCACCGACTGGTTTTGTGAGTAATGGGCCACCGGCATTCTCCTCAGGGGTTTTGCCAGGTGGGCCTCGGTTTCCTCCTGCTGGTAATGTACAACAACCACCTGTTGGACTTCCATCGACAATGGGGTTTGCTGGGGCTCCTCCTCAGGCTCCAAGCATGCGCTCTCTTTTGGGTAGTCCAGCGCTTGCCCAGCCTGGTCCTCCTTTACAACCAGCATCACCATTTTCAGCTCCAGTTCAAGGTGTACCTCCACCGCCAGGTTCTTATGGGGCACCGGCATGGCAGATGCAACCCGGTCAGGTAAGCAATGAGTGTTTTCATTGTGAATTTTGATCACATTTAAATTACTAGTAAAGCATGAGGATTGTATTGTTGTTAAGCTGACTGATAAGAGCAATATGCATGAAGCATCTATGCATAGAATTTAAGTTTTTCTGCTCTTTCCTCTTATTTTATATGCAAAGCAATTTTTTGGTTTGATTAAATGTGGAATTTATGTTTGTTAGTAGTGGATTAGCACTTGTTAGAAGTTTGAATAGCAGAGTTGTGAGACAATGTGGTAAGCATAGTATCATCAAATACTGAGGAGGTTATTTTTAGGCATGGAGTGTATTAAACTGACATACACATTGCAGGTCATTGATAAATCTGGAACTTTTAAAAAATTCAGAGTACTTATATTGCATAAAAATTCTTGCCAAGAGCCTTGTATCTCAACTGACACCTCTTGATGTTTCTAATGGAGTCGTCCAGGGTTCAAATCCCCCACTCCTGTTGTAACTATTGAACTTATATTGCATAAAAATGCCACTCGTTAATAGTGAACATGTTTGCTGAATGATTATTTAATTAGAAGATAGAAATAACGCATAAATCATCATGTGCATTCCTCTAAGTCTATTCAGCAACCTGAATTTCGAAATTTTGAATTCCTATAGGCAACTCCACCTCTAGCAATGCCTGGTTCTGCACAACCGCCTAGAATGTTTGGAATGCCACCACATCCTCTACCAAATCAATCTATGACTTCCATACCTCCAATGGGTCAAACTGGAGCCCCTGCATCAGCGACATCAAAGATTGATCCCAATCAAATTCCACGGCCTATTCCAAGTTCTTCTGCCATTATGTATGAAACTCGTCAGGGCAATCAGGCCAATCCTCCTCCGGTATGTCTTTCTTGATCTATACTTTTGAAGTTGAAGATAACTATTTGATTTGATTTTAATTTTTTGTTTAACATTTAGCTATATTGTCTTGTACCTTTCCCCTTAAGTTAGTTTTTTCCTTTCTGGTCTGCATTTTCACTTCTATTAACATTGTTTGTGTGAATGATGTAGTGATTTAACTACCAGCTTTGGCTATTTACCTTTGTTGTTTGTTAACTTCTTCATTGTACTTTTTAAGCCTGCTACAAGTGATTACATTGTCAGAGACACTGGGAATTGTAGTCCACGCTACATGAGGTGCACCATCAGTCAGGTCATGATCCAGAATTTATAATGCATTGGTTGACAGTATTTTCCTCATTTTGTAATAATTTTACAAACACGTGGATCTTAATGTCCCACATTTATTGATATTACATTGATTTCTTTTGATGATTGGACAGATTCCATGCACTGGTGACCTTTTGACAACATCAGGGATGCAGTTAGCTTTGTTGGTCCAACCTTTGGCCCTTCCTCATCCATCTGAGGAGCCTATCCAAGTAATGCATTAGTTTTATTTGTTCCCTAATTGTTGTGTACTACACTTTTTTGGTCACTATAATTGTATGTAGTTTTCCTTTTGTTTGTTTCTTATAATATTTTTTTTCCCCTTTTGAGATATGAAATCTTCAAGTGTAGCAAATAAATTTTGGGTTCAGAGGAAAGAACCTGACTTGTTTAAACATAAAATAACTCTATTTGGCTCCCGGTTCTGTTAGGGTGTCAAAATTTCATTACTGGTTAATTTACTTTATCTATCTTGTGGGGATTCTGTGGAATGAATCTTTATTGTTTATATTGTCTTAGACAACAATGGTACTTATATTGGTATCAGGAGTGCCCTTGTTGCAGCCACACAAACCCTAAGCATTTGCCAATTTATTTTCAGATAAATATATATTTTATGTATCTAATGATGCAGTCCAAGAAAAAGGGTTTTGACCTTTATTTTCTTTGAAATTCCTTGAAACAGGGAAGCTTGGTTCCTTGTTATGAATGGCTGGACATGGCTTCTTGCTTGTGGTATATGAGTCATTCAAAAAGAAGAAAAAAAAAAAGTTAATTTGGAAGGGTATGGCATTTTGCCTTGGGCAATGGGGGCAATATGATTAAAAAAAATTCTCCCTTTGTGTTTGGGAACTTGGATGAGGAAAAACTGGTTTCAGTAAGGTGTTTCTGCTCTTGCAATGGTGGTCAGAATTTAGGCTTTTTATCTGTAATTAAAAAAGATTAAAGAATATTTATCTAAATGATAAATAAATGAGGTTTGGCTGAGATGTACAGAGTATCAAAATATAAAATAAAATGAATTGTCCTATGCCTCCTTACTACAATATTCTCATTGCTTTAGTAAAATCCATGATGGTCTAATCCTTTAGAGAAGGAAATTAAAAAAAATCCACTGAGAAGGGTTTGAGTGCCGGGTGGGGGGGGGGGGGGGATTTGCAAGGTTTTGGTAAAATAATTTCTCAAAGTTAATTGGGGTGATTTTATTTTCAAAAAATTTCCAAGGATTTTTTTGAGCCCTATCTGTCCCTGCCTCCTAATGCGTATTTCCTTTCGAATTTTGGTGCAAACTTAGGGTATTTCCCCTTCCCTGTTCTTTTCACAAAATAATATTTTTCAATATGACTTTGATAATTTCAAAATAAATGATGAAAGAACAATTAAAGAGTTGTTTGCTATAAGCGTTTGCATACAATTGAAATTTTTGAATAAATGGTGGACTACTAAGTAGGGAGAATATGATTGAATTATTGGATAAGTTCACAACTTTTTTACTTATAAACTTGGTGTCTTTCTGATTTCTAGGATTGATTGAAGAGTCAGTAGGTCCTTGTGGATGCTTGAATTATGTGGATACCTGTAGATCAGTGAGCCTTAAAGCTTGCTCAAAGAGGAGCTCATTTCTTTCCATTTTCTGATTGAGAAATGTCTTTAATATTTCTTTTTCTGGTTGTTAGCTCTTTATGGTTTTTCCTTGTTCATTGTCTTGTTACATTCTCTTTTCCTACTATAAGTTTCCTCTCTTATAAAAGATTTAAAATCTCATATATCAAGAAGGTTTGGGATTAGCTCTGTCATTATGTTCTCTATCCTGTCTTTGGGCTGAGATCGAACAATTGATTGCATCTAATTTTTAATCAATTTTCATATTAGCATGTTATGTGTTTTTGTTCTTATAGGTTGTAGATTTTGGGGAAATCGGTCCTGTTCGATGTTCTCGCTGCAAAGCCTACATAAATCCTTTCATGAAGTTCATTGATCAGGGAAGGCGGTTCATCTGTAACTTCTGTGGTCAGTTTAAAAAATTCCTGTATATTTGTGTTGTTGTTTTTTTTTTAATTTTAATTTTATTATTTATGGTCCATTTGGATTGAGGGGAAGGGAGGGGGAGTAGAGTAGAGTAGAATTGACCCAAGATTAGGCTATTTTCAGCCAACTCTACTCTACTCCCCTCCACTCCCCCCTCATTCCAAGCGGACCCTTATTGTTTAGCTCTTTACTGATATTAGGGATAAGATAATAGAAACAGTAGGTTAGTGTACTTTGTTCTGGTTACTTTGAGGGAACCAGTACTCCTTCGAGAAGATAGAAGGGATAAGATATTGAATCAAAGACTAAAACAATTGTCATTTCTGTTATGATCCTCCAAACAGAGTACATTCCTCTTTAATAGTCTCTTCTAATGCCTGCTGGTAGTTACAGTAGGTTAGATACTCTTAACTGTATCCCAACTGACTTAACTACCCCTAAGCAATCACATGCCCTCTATTCATCACGTGCTAAATCCTAATCATAGAATGCTTATCTATCTATTAGTCATCACTATATTACAGATAACAATACAGATTGCAATGTATCCTACACTATTTCATAGCAGCTACAGCTTGCATATTATGCAGCTCCCACCTGTAACAATACTCCAGTGATGCATCCCTTGACATAGTAGCTCAATCACTAGGTGCACATGTACTAGGGCCTTAACATATATCTAGTATTTGTTAGCTTGTTTGTTGGTGATTGGACATTGCATAGATCAAATGTTATGTGATGTGTACTACTCCTGGGTTTCAATTTTGTCAAGATTTTAGAATGGCATACACAACAAGATATGTTATTGGAAGCTGTGTAACTTAACATTCTTGTCATAGTTATTGGTATACAAAATAGCACCTACATTTTAAATATTTCTCAGTATTCATTATTGCATCTTTTTGATTTGTCTCTTTAGTCTATTCCATGTCTTGCCCATGTACCAGTGGTCAATAAGGTGGTGGCTTTACTCATGGGCATTTCTTGCAGGATTTACTGATGAGACCCCCCGTGACTACCACTGCAACCTGGGTCCAGATGGTAGGCGTAGAGATGCTGATGAAAGGCCTGAGCTATGTAGAGGAACAGTTGAATTTGCGGCCACCAAAGAGTATATGGTTAGTTAATTCACAAACATGTTATGTGAGCTGTAGTTTATTTATTTTCTATTGGTTAGTTTAGTTCTGTTTAATGACAAATAAGATGTTTACTTTCAATAATTAGCATGTTGGGTGCTCTATTAGGGCACATGTTGTGTCATTTTAGGATATCTGTGTAGAAATCCACCTTATATTGCTTGTTGGATTTATACAAACAGGTGCGTGATCCCATGCCAGCTGTTTATTTCTTCCTCATTGATGTATCGATGAATGCCATACAAACTGGTGCAACCGCTGCAGCTTGCAGTGCAATTAGTCAAGTTATTTCTGATCTTCCTGTAAGTTTATGTCTATTTGCATATCGGCATGGTACTTAATTGTGCCTGTTTACAAAAAAATTCTCTTTATTGCTTTTTTCCCTGCATTTATCTGCTCATTATCTAAGGCCTGTTGTAGTTTGTTTGTTACTTGTATAATAACATGTTCTTTCTTTTTTGGTTGGATATGTCTTGAGGCTTAGGCTACATGTGCTTTTATTTGTACATGTTAATGACATAATAATTTTATTGTTTCAGGAAGGCCCTCGGACGATGGTTGGAATTGCGACATTTGACTCCACGATCCATTTTTACAATTTAAAACGTGCATTGCAGCAGGTTACTATTAGTTTGCAACAAATTTTCCCTTCTTCAAAAATCTTAACAATTGAATTCTGAATAAATATTGACTCTAGTTTAACAAAATCTTTTTTTTTTGTTTCATAAAAATATGCTTGAATTGGTTGTTTAGGATGATTTTGGGATAATCTGTGAAAGGGATAAAGGGTTTCTTGTGGTTAGATCTGTAATGAAAATTATATGCATCTTCATCTGTGTGCTTATTAGTCCTGGTCTGTGATATGGAATTTTATTTTTGTTATATCCAGCTTGGTCATGTTGTCTAATTAAACTTGAGGATTATTGATATCCTACTGTTGGAAGGACAATATAGGCTTCATGACATGGCTGACTCAGAGAGCTGAAATTAGAATCACTGTTTGAGATAGATATAAGTTTTGTAGATTCATGTTTTGTTGGGCTAGGCTGTTGGTTTCAAGGTTGAAGCTTTGCTAGGGCTTGGAGTTTACTTGATGTATGTAATGGATGGAGAAGAAGAAGATTCTATGAGAGTTCTGGTAATAGAAAGGTTTCTACATGATTTTGTTATGAACTGCATATCAAATTTCAATTTTGTCCCTGAAGTGACGATTTTATTTTATTTTTCAATTTAGTCCTTGAAGATCTAAAAATGTCACAATGTTATCCTTAACTGCCTTAATGTCATCATGCAAACTGGTTATACAAACTTTGTCACATCTTTAGTCATTACCAGGGAAATTTGGAAACAAGTAATGCTTAAGGTGGGATGATATGTTACTTATAAAAAAAAAAGGTGGGATGATATGTTTAGCTCTCTCTCTCTCTCAAGGAAAAAAGAGTCCATTGGTCTTAAGATGGAATGCAGTAGCTTAACTTGGAATGGGAGAGGTACTTGCTAAAAAAGATTAGAAAAGAAAAAAAAAGAAAAAAGAAAAAGAAAAACTTGGAAGCTGGCGAGGTGGGCAAGCTAGCTGTCACTACTTTGGTTGAAACTATCTTGCATGAAATGAGGTCGACCTGGAAAATGCTGACTTTGTTTAGTTGAGGCATCATTCAGAACCTTGAATATGGGACGTATATCATATGGGTTGATGCCTGGTCTAGTAATAGATCCATTTATTGGCTTGATATGTCATTTAAGTGATGCAAAAGAGATATACAATGTGTTGATTGCCTTTTCTTGAGAACACACAATACTGCGTAGGAGTTTGTAGCTATATATTAAGGATACTTCTAAAGGGTTTGCCATATGTCCATGTTAGGTGCCAAGTCCTTGTATTGCTTGAGGTGTGAGGCACCAAAAATGAACTCACTCAAATGATGCGAGGTGCTGATCTCTAAATATAGTTATTATACATATTAACTCAAATCATATGTATCTAATGCTTATTAGGTGCAATTTGAATTTTTCAAATTGGTAGGAGGCTCTTTTAATTAATCTAAAAATAGACCTTACAAAAATCTTATCTAAAGTTTTAAAACACAAAAAGAGAACAGCTACAATTCTAAAAGATTAAGAGAGGCCGGCCCCTTGTTAATTGGTTTTGTTTATGTTGTTGTGATGGGGAATCTGTGGACCATCTGTTGCTACACTGTCAGTTTGCTCATTCTCTATGGTGTGACATTTTTTTGGTATTTGGGATCCAGTGGGTGATGCTGAAGTTGGTTGGGTCTCTTCTTTTTTCATGGAGGAATTGGCTGGGAAGACACTAGTCAAAGATCTGTAATATGGTTCCGAGGTGTCTGTTGTGGTTAGTTTGGCAGGAACGCAATACCCGTATTTTTGAGGATAAAGAAAGATCTTTGAATCTTTTAAAATCTCTTATTTTTGGTACTTTGTTTCAGTGGTCCTGAGTTTGGGGTTATACACAATGTACTTTTATTCATGCTTTTTTGCTTTCTTTTAGTTCTTTTTTTTTTTTTTTTTTTTGACAAAAGCTTTCCTTTAGTTCTACTTCTTGAGTTTTTTTGTATTTGCTTCAAGTTCAGAGTGTTCATCATCGTGAACATGATGTTCTTTTTTTTTATCAATAAATTCTCTATTACCTATAAAAAAAAATTATTGAAGTTTTTTTTTTTTTAATTAAAAAAAAAACTACTTCTAAATTGATTCGAAAAGAGACGTGAGAGAGAGAATACAGTAGGAGAAAGAGACACTTCCTAACTTGAATTAAAGTATAGAAGTGCGTATTTGTGTCCAATTATAAAACTGCTTTTTTTTTGGGTTGAATTTCATTGAGGCTCTTGCCTTAAGTGCTGTACATAGGCTCAAGTGCCTCACTAAAGGCACCTTGCCTGGTCCAAGCACCTAGGCGATTGCCCAGCTTGCCTTTGACTACTCTGTTTCATATGCATATCAGACATAGGTGAGGGCCTCAATTTGCCCAAGCATCTAGACGAGTGTCTGGCTCGCCTTTGACTACAATGGTTCACATGCATATCAAACACCAGCTGGAACTCACCAATATGTAAATGATTTTTCATAAAACATAATACTTGGCATTGCATAAAAAGCATTTGAGCCAATGTCCATAGTTGCTTTGTCTTTGCATATCTTAGGGAAAAAAGTCACTTGGCTCATCTTTCTTGCAGATTTGGAAAAATTTTATTATTATTATTATTATTTTACCTTATAAAAAATAAACATAATATATATATATATATATAGGTTACTTCTTGGATTGATTGATTACTTATCAGAAATATATACTTTTTTTCCTTCCTTTTTAGCCTAGGCAACACATTAGAGACATATTGGATATATGTCAAATGCCAAGAAAACATCGTTCTTTATTGAAAACATAAGAATGGTTGATGGGAGACTTTGAATGGTGTATAAATTTTGGATTCTTGAATGATTTAAAGTTTTTTGAATGAAGATAACAACAACAAGAAGCCTTAATCCCAAATTTATGGGGTCGGCTATGGATCCTTAACAGATTAGTTAGGGTCAGCCACATGCATTTTTGCTCTCCATTCTATTGTATTGAAGTCAAAATCTCTGTTACTTTCTTAATTGATAAGCATGGAATTTGGTGTTACATAAAATAATCAAGTTTGAGTGAATATGTGTAGCATGTAAAAGATGAGAAAATGTCCAAGGATCTTTGGACTTATTATTTTCCCATAAAAAACCTTTAAAAAATTTCCCCTTAATTAAAAGTGGGGATAGATACACATAACAAAGAGGTGGGAGAAGATGCTATAGGATAGATTTCATTTAGTGGGCTGGGCTAAGGTTTGATCTCCAATTGAAAATGGGAAATTAGGAGTTTGGAGAGCGACCACTCTTAATAAAGTTTGGTTGGGTAAGTGTTTATGGAGATGTGGGGTTGATCAAGAGCAAATATGGTGTGGTGTTATTAAGGCAAAACATGGGAGCAGTGGCGTGATTGGTCTATGGCGGTAGTGAGGAGACCTCATGGTTGTAGTTTACAGAAAGGCATCCAGGTTGGTTGGGATAGATTTTTTTTTGTTTTGTGTCTATTAGGGTGGGGAATTGCAAGAGAATCAGGTTTTGGCATGATGTTTGGTGTGGAGATTAATCTTTGCAGAGAATGGTAGGAGCAGAGGTGTTGGAATCTTAGATTCCTCAGGGATTTCCATAGTTGGGAGCTAGAAGGGGTGAATGAGCAAATGGATTTACTTTACTGAAAGAGTAGTTCTGTGTTTGGTCCTTTTGCACTTGTTTGTGACATTCATGTAACTCTGTGTTCCCCTGTAAAGGTGTTTGGGGTAGTAAGGTTACTTAAGGTAGGGTTTTTTTTTTTTTTTTTTTTTTTTTTAAATTTTTTTTAAATTTTTTATGGACAGTAGCTTTGAATTCCATACTGACCATAGATAAATTTGTTAAACGGAAGCAAGTGGTTGTTAATAGATGCGTAAAGGCAATAGTGAAGCAGTTGAGCACTTGTAGTTGTTGTATTTTGTTTTTAAAGGTACCTTTGGTAATGTCTGGCCTGGTATATTTGTTGACTATCTGGAGAGGGGTGTGTGGACGTCACTGTAATAGGGTTGTGTGGCAAGCTATTACGGATTGCATTATGTGAACCATATGGACTTTTGAGAATGAATAATAATTTATGCAAGATATTAAAATTTAAAAACAGCCTTTTGAGATCTTTGTTTGAATATTGTATTTTGATGGGGGGTGTCTTGTTCTATTGCTGATTTTTTGGACCTCATGAGTATTTGCTTGTTATTCTTTAAGGGAGCACTGCACTTTAGTGATCATTCTTTCAAATAAATTATTCTCTTACTCGTAAAAAAATATGCTATGGAGATTGTCAAACTCTTCTCCAACTTATTATGGATGGAATGGGCTTTTTAGTTATTTGTTAACTCAAATTAGCTTTGACTTTTAGTTTTACTGTCAATTTTTGGAATTTGTTTGACACTGATTTCGTTTTTTGACATATGTTTGCAGCCATTAATGCTCATTGTTCCTGATGTACAAGATGTTTATACTCCTCTGCAGACTGATGTTGTTGTTCAGCTTTCTGAGGTTAGTTTAAACTGTGAAATTTTTTCTATTGAAAAAAAAAGTTGATCTCTAACACGTTTATTTAGTTTTTGTTAGTTTAACAAATTTCAAATGACTTTGTTATTTTAATTGTTTGTTTTATGTACTTAGTGCCGTCAACATTTAGATCTATTACTGGAAAGCATTCCAACCATGTTTCAGAATAACAGAACTGCTGAATCAGCCTTTGGTGCTGCAGTCCAGGTATGCTTCCATATAAGGCAATTCTGTCAATTTGTTGTGTGTGGTCTATGCTATTTCAATTGGAAGTGTTAAATCATGTTATAGTGTAGTGGTTTGTGAATATGCTTTGCATTGTCTCATGAGTGACTTATATAAAAAAGAAAGATAAAATCTATGAGCTGAAGTCTGGTTTCAGCTTTGAATAGCAATGATAGATGTATTCAACATGCTCAATCCAACAAGTCTTATTGATATACTACAAGAAGACATGTTTTTATTGGGGATGAATGTTAGGTGTTAGCATTTTGTTGGGTTCATAATGAAATAAATGTCAAGTATCCTCAAACTTAGGACATTACTTGGTGCAGTATATGAATTCTTTGCTGCATATGAAGCCTTTTGCTTTATTTCATTATATTATAGTCTCACTGATTGTTCAGAAATATACTTCTTTCTGCTGTTGTCATATGTATGCAGATTGAGAACTTTAAATGTTGTGTAATTTACTGAAAAGTATATGTATATACTTTGACAGATATTTGATTATTTGTCCATTAATCTTTTTAGTGCATATATATATAAATATATTATATTTTTTCACAAAAAAGAAGAAGGTATTTCGTTATTGTACATTACAACATTTTAAAGATTTTGTTCTCATTGTAGGCTGCTTTCTTGGCAATAAAGAGTACTGGAGGGAAACTTTTGGTGTTTCAATCAGGTAAGCTCATAATTTTCTATACAACAAATTTTTTCCTATTGTCCTGTTATAATAATACAATATTTGTTACATTGTAGTTTATGTTTCACATTTCATATGCAGTCAATTATGCGGTTCCCCCCTTCTGCAGTTTTCTTCTTAAAGATGTCTATATAAGATTACACATACAAAAAAGAAAAAAAAAGGCAACACTGCTTCTAGTTTGATTCATGTGTCTGCGATTCTGTGACATTCTAATGTAGCTATGCAAATGCAAAATTTGGAGATTTGTGTACAACGATTATTAATGATGATGCAATTGGTCACCTGTACAGTCAAGTCAATGAGGAAATCTCATGCTGAATAATTAAGGAAATTAACATATCACTAGGGTGTTAATATTTGGGCTTGTACCTAAGTAGAAAAAGTTGAAAGAGGGATGACCTTAGAACATAACATAGGGACTCTTTGAGACTTTATGAGAAATAGTGCTCAGGGTTATGTTAATCATATCTAAGTGCTGCATTTTTGAAAAATCAGTTGGGCATTTGGTTAATTTTTTAAGAAAGGTTGCTTTTGTTAGTTAAGCATTTAGCTAACATTGCTATAAAAGTGTTGTTTACAAAAAAGCACATTAAACTTTAAGGTTTTGGATTTTTTTTTTGAAGCATTCAATGTTAATGATTGACAATGATTGTAATAACAATGATGATGTTAATAATGCAATATTATTTTTTATTTATTTTTGTTATGATTTAGTATTCATTTTTTAATTTCTCTTTTCATGGAGCATGAAATAACTCATACGCACATGCACATACTTGTGTGTTCACATATATTTCTATATATTAATAGACTAATACATAAATGTAAACAAATAACATATATATAATTACAACAATATTTGGTTCTGTAATATGAGGGCATTCACTTATGAAATAAAATAAAATTTATATTATTTTGAGATTTATTTATTTATTTTTTACAAATAGCATAGAAAAAGTTCAATTTCAAAATAATCATGGACCCTTTCTTATGTGTCTCACAAGCACACAAGGCTGTAGCATTCCTATGAAAAAGCAGTTCAGACGGTTAATAACTTTACTAGTGTCAGGGGTTCCTTATCGGCTCAAGCATGGAAATCTCACCTTATTGACCTTTTCCAACACTCCTGCTCACCCTTCTTTTCTCACTTTCCCCCGAATACTTGTTTTCATAAAAATTCAGATCTACAAGCCCATTCAGAAATACTTAAATCTGAGGGTGGAGATTGGATTGAGCCACTCAACAAGGCCCGGTGGAAAATGGAGAGGACAACCAGCAGAGTAGCAGCTGTGAGACTGAAAAGAGACTAGAGAGAGAAAGCAGAGAGAAGAATGAGAGAGGGGATCAGTTTTTGAGTTGGTATTTTTTCATTTTGAATTTAATCAGGGTATTTTTGGTAAAGTTCACTCTAGAAACCTGCTGTGAGAAAGCACAAATTTGCTTTAATAACACCCTTATTTCAAAAAGCTACCCCAGTACTAAATTTTGGATGCCCCTTCTGGTTCTTTCCCTTGGAAGAGCATTTGGTGTGTAAAGGTACCTAAAAGGGTGTCTTTCTTTTTATGGATAGCAGCTAGGGGTCAGATTCTATTTGTTAAGAACTTACTCCTTGTGAATTGGTGTTGTTTTTGTTGTTGTGGTAAGGAAACTGTGGATCATCTTCTACTTTATTGTAAGTTTGCTCATGTGCTGTGGAGTGAAGTTTTTCTGATGTTTGGGCTTCAATGGGTGATGCCGAATACAGTTGCATCTTTGCACTTTGCATGGAGGAATTGGTTGGGGAATTTTTCTTCAAAGGTTTGGAATATGGTACCGGCAGTCTTATGTGGCTTGTTTGGCGGGAACGCAATTCTTGTACTTTTGAAGACATTGAGAGACCTGTAGATGTATTGAAGTCTTTGCTAGCTGGGACTTTGTTTGAGTGGTCTCATATTTGGGGTTTTACGCACTGTCTTACCATGTTTGATTTCTTATTATCTGTTAGCTCTTCTATTTGATTTGTTTGTTCTCATCTCAAGTGCAGTGGGTTTACTATTGTAAACACATTATACTTTTCTATTCAATAAAACTTCGATTACCTATAAAAAAAAAGTCCATTGATGACTGAGTCTGACAATTACTGTTGGGAAATATCCAACATAATTTGAAACGTGCTCATCATTGATAACTAGAAGCTAGCAAACTTGCAATTATTGGTTCTTTTTCTTAACAGCAATGATAGCACAACTTAATGAGCACTATTTCCACAAAATATTGTACATAGATATGGCCTTAGATGGAATGTGTCTGCTAGTGTGGGATATATAGTTTTTGATAGATGTTTGTACATTGCATCATGTGGACCGGAGTGTTGCTTTTCATTCTGCTCCCTGTTTTTCATTTTTAGATATGTTTGAGCATTATGATTTAACAGTTTGATTGTACTTCTTCCCAAGTACACCCCTGGTGTACTTGGTTTGTTTATTTGTTTTTTGTTTTTTTCAATAAAATTTCTCGTAACTTGTCCAAAAAAAATGTGGGATATATAGTTGTATGTGCATTAAATGCCCCCTGGGTGGTACAAAAGTCCATCCTACTTTCATGGAAAATTTGTGGATTGGGATTTTAGCATAAGAGGCAATTCTGAAGGATCTCATAGGGCTGACATAAATAATGTCTTTATTTGAATGGATTAGCTGCTTGAGTCAGTCCCTATTTATTTTGTCTTGCTAAATGTAGACAGCCCACAGCATAAAGTCTGAAGCATGTTTGCACCTCAATCCTCGAGGTATGACAGTAGATTTGTGTTTGTCATCCCACAGAATTAATGAGATGCTCCAGCTTTATAGATTTAGCTATCATATAACTTACTAATTCTCTCCTGTGTATTGTGTTCTTTCTCATCTGTTATTCCTCACTAATCGTAGAGCTTTTAACTTGATATTCAAAGCCATTTCTGCGTTTAACTCGGTCATTTTCTTTTCCAAGAGCTTTAGTCCTTTGAAACTCATAAAAAAAAAAGTACTAAAAATTTATTGTATTGGGAGATGCTGATGATTGTAGTATGTTGTGTGCAGTATTGCCATCAACTGGCATTGGGGCACTTTCTGTTAGAGAGGCTGAAGGGCGAACTAATATTTCTGCAGGGGAGAAGGTATGAATATTCTATAAACATGTTTTGTTTTTTTTTGATAAGTAATAAGGATTTATTGATAACGAAAAGAAAGAGACACCCAAGTACACAGGAAGTATACAGGGGTGAACAAATCAAATACAGAAATTACATAAATCAAGAAAATCCAAAAAAGAAGAAAAATGATGGTTTCTCCATACTGAGAACCAGTCTAGTGAGGTTCTGAAAAAAAGAAGCTTAAGATCAGTCATAGAACGCTCATTGTCTTCAAAACACCTACTATTTCTTTCCTTCCAAATACACCACATCAAATGAGGGACAACCATCCATATATCTCCATTGCGATGGCGACCAAATCAACCTTGCCAGCAAGCAAAAAGCTCAACAACAGACATTGGCATAACCCAACAAACTCCAAATAAACCAAAAACCATATCTCACAACTCCAGAGCAACTGGACAATGAAGGAATAGATGGTCAATGGTTTCACTGTTATACTTGCACATAAAACACCAGTCCAAAATGCAAACCTTTCTTTTCCTTAAATTGTCAATTGTTAGACATTTCCCCAAGGCAGCGGTCCAAACAAAGAAAGCCACTCTAGAGGGAATCTTCTGCTTCCAAATGCTTTTCCAAGGGAAAAACTGATCACTGTGATCACTGTGGCACATAAATATGTTTTGTTTCACCATTTGTGTCATGTTTGGATAAATTTAAATAGTATGGGTGTTGTTCTTGCTTTTCCCGCATTAAACTTTCATTTATAGAGATGAGGACAGGTTACTGCCCTCCAGAAAAAAGGAATAAACCAACTTGTGTATGTTATGTTGGTTGGTTCATTATATGTACCATTCACTTTGTTTTCCATCTTGTCTCATTGTGTTTGTTCATTATATGTAAAACTACAATTATTTGTAGTGAGCTGCGGTATTAATCAGTTCAAGAGAAGACTTTAGTGGTGTGGTTTTGATTTGAATATTTTCCCACTGGATTTCAGGAAGCCCATAAATTACTCCAACCAGCAGACAAAACTTTAAGGACAATGGCGATTGAATTTGCTGAATATCAGGTTTACTCTAATTTCATCTCACTTGAATGTGATAAAGGTTTTATGATAATATCTGCCAACAGACAAGTATTATTGGGCATAGTAGCTAGTGAGCATAAATATCAGGGCTAATCGTTCTTATCATGATATATTCCAGGTCTGCGTTGATGTATTTATAACTACCCAGAGTTATCTAGACGTAGCTTCTATCTCTGTTATCCCAAGAACTACTGGAGGACAGGTATCAAAGTATTTCAGATCCCTGTGTTTCTCTTTATGTGTGCGCGCGTGTGTGTGTGTGTGTGTGAGAGAGAGAGAGGTTGATGTGAACTGTTAGCCCTTGATTTTCTGCCCTAACAGAAATTTAGGAGCACTTTCTGTGGCAAATTATCATTATTGCAGTTGAAGTGTATTTTTTTTTTCCTTACCAATGTTAAAGTGAGCCTGCCTATGTGTAAAGGATGACTAGCAAAATTTTAAATTGCCTGCTGGTAAGTAGTGTATAGTGCAGTGATCAATGTGATCTTCCTTGTATATTGTTAAAACCTGCAAAGCTAGGTTGAAGTAAGCTTAGTCATCACTGTTTTTGATAATTTCTTTATATTCTTCTCTCTCTCTCCCCCCCCCCTTCTTCTCGGGAAGCAGGCA
Organism: Quercus tomentella; assembly: GCA_028535165.1. Classification (NCBI taxonomy): domain Eukaryota; kingdom Viridiplantae; phylum Streptophyta; class Magnoliopsida; order Fagales; family Fagaceae; genus Quercus; species Quercus tomentella. Next base: position 31,305,937 of record JAPQVY010000001.1, read on the forward strand.
TGCCCTTCTAGTTCACTTTTTGTTTTAAATCATATATTGACATCAAAGATCAAGTCTCAATTGTTGATCGACAAATTGGCAGTTTTTTATATTCTGGTTTTCTTCCCCTCCTACGATGCCAGCATCATTTGAGCCTAAGCCTGTGGCACCTGTAATATAAGTTACATAACAATAGTTCTCCGATTGCATTTGTGATCAAATTTTGCCAGTATTTCATTTGATCTTGGGTTGCTTGAACTCCATGATCAAAACTTGACCCCTGCTGGGTGTGTGCATTGCAATCTTTAAGTATTTCTTTCCCCTCCTCTTGTGGGTATGGTAAAATAACAAGTATATTAGATCAATATCTGCACATGTTTTATTCAATCCTCAAATAAATTCTTTCTTTGGTTGACAGTAAAACTTGAACCAAACCCATTCTGTTCCATGAATTCTTTAGTATTATGCTAGCAGGGGAATTGTGAAAGAACCCAGCAGTTTCTTGTCTTCCAATTTGATTGTTGCCTTGAGGCAAAAAGTCCCTGTTGGTTTGGACGTTTTGCAACCTTTAAATTTCCTTCTTCTGCAACTCCTAATTGTTATGCATTACCTCCATCTGCTCTCTTCTTCATCTTCTTGGATAAGTTATGCACTCAATTGGTCAATGTAATTCTAAATATAAAATAGAAGATTAGCTCGATTTCTACTCTTTTTCACAAGATATGGAGGTGCCTGACATTGAGAGAGAGAGAGAGAGAGAGACCTAAGACCTCCCTTATCCCATTTATGTAGAATTCCTAATAATGGGTCAAACTTCAAAGATTCTAACTGCTGCTTAGGAAACCTGTGTTGTTTACCCAGTAAAGGGTCTCTTGCATAGGGCTTGGTTCTGAAGGGTAAAACTTGTTTTATCCCCACACCCCCCCCCCCCCCCCCCCCCAAAAAAAAAAAAAAAAATCACAAGTTTTTGACAGTTGACACTGAATGTCACTAAATATTAGAGAAAATCAATGGGTTACAAGTGTGTGTAACTATTTTGTCTCGACATGAACTGCATTGGTGTTATAACTAAATTTCAACCTAGCTGAAACATGGGATGATGCTTTGATCTTATGGTTCAATGGATTGATATTCTCTGGTCATAAGAATGATTATGCAAGTTCATATGCATCCCAAGAACCCTTGTTGCTGAAGGCACAATATTTTGACCTCTTAAAATCTCTTCTCTTTGGTACTTTGTTTCAGTGGGCTTGTATTTTGGGTTGTACGAATTGTATTTCAATTTCTGAATTCTTTCTCTGTTCACTTTAGCTCCTGATTTTGTTGTATTTGTTTCTTGTTCAGATTGTTCACCATCGTGAACATGATGTTCAGTTTTTTTAATAAAAGTCTTATGACCCATCCAAACAAAATTTACAGCTTTTATGTATAGTATCAACTAAAATTGGGAATTCAAGAGCGTTCCTATTTCAAATTCCTGCTTCAACCCTTTGCCAAAGGGCAAGTGCACCACCTGGAATGGTTTAAATTATTGGATAGTGAATCTTCCTTGTTATCTTGAAATCACCAATGTCAAAAATCATCAATGATACCTGCTTCCTTGCAAACTCCCTGTTTCAAGCTGGTTGAAGGATTTTTCAACTCTTCTTCCTGCTTAGTAAATTTACGAAGCAGACATCAAAATAATGTAAATGATGCAATTGTAGACCTTCTATGCATGTTCAGGTCTAATATACAGATTAAATTTTGTTTTCCTCCTATATGTTGACCTTTCATAATTCAATTTTAAATGTCATTTACTATCTTCCAGGTTTATTACTATTACCCATTCTCGGCTCTTTCGGATCCTGCAAAGCTGTACAATGATCTTAGATGGAATGTCACAAGGCCTCAAGGTTTTGAGGCAGTGATGCGTGTGAGATGCAGTCAGGTAGTCTTTTTGGTATACTGAAGTTACTTTATATGTAATAATGGGTTTTGTTTTCTTGATATTTGCTCTATTCTAATGTGTTGGTGTTGTTTTCATCATGTATAGGGTATTCAAGTTCAAGATTACCATGGAAACTTTTGCAAACGCATCCCAACTGATGTTGACCTACCTGGGGTCTGTACATTTACATAATGCTTGTCAATCATTGTGTTATCACATTTGTTTTTGTTTTCCATGACATTTTCATTTTACAGTAGCACAACTTATGTTGACCAGCAGTAACATTGAAGTTTGAAATTTTTAATCATTGTCTAGCAATAGTCTGAAAGGTTTTGGCATTGTAACTTTGAGCTGTATAAGTGAGTGTTATTCTTATAGAGATGATTTTATAATTGGTTTTCTTAATTTAAATTCGAGTATCAGACTGAATTCAATTTATATTCACAAGGTTATTTTTTTACTACAAAGAAAGACTAAGGAAAACAAAGAGGTTGATAATTCTCTCTGCAATCACATCTACTGGAGAGAGCTATACAAACACACATACATTTTTTTAGTAGGCTTTCCTTTTCCTTTTGTGTTGTGTGTATCAATCTTGCTAAAGGAAATCATGCTTATTCTTCTTATTTGCCATAGATCTGTGGTCTATTCTCTGGTTTTTCTTTCTACAATTGTGGTTGCTTTTTGCTTGAGGCAGATTCTGTAGTTCTTTTACCATGTTCTTTTAATCCTACTATATCTTTGTGCTTTGCAGATTGACTGTGACAAAACTATAATGGTAAGCTTAAAACATGATGATAAGTTGCAGGATGGCTCAGAATGTGCTTTTCAGGTAACAATGAATTTCTCTGCAGTATGGAGTTAGTAATGATTATACTTCTCTTATAGTTCATAGAGTGTTTGTGTTATCTGTTGGTGCAGAAAATTAGTTTCTTATTATAATTTTATTTTATTTTTGTGTAGTGTGCCCTTCTTTACACCACTGTGTATGGCCAAAGAAGAATTCGAGTTACAACTTTATCTCTACCATGCACCAATATGCTAAGTAATCTTTTCCGCTCGGCTGACTTGGACACTCAATTTGCTTGTTTCTTGAAACAAGGTATTTGATCTGTTTTTTTACCTCCTAACATGCAATTTTGTTAGTTTGTAATGTTCTTTTGTCAATGTATTTGTAACTATTAATATTTAAAACCCATGACAGTAAAAAGTCATATCTAGTGCACAAAATTTTCACTTTTTGTAGGGTCTGGGAGAGGGTAGGCAGCCTTACCCCCAATTTTTTATACCCCATAATAATACTTATAAAAAAGTTAATTACCCATAATAATGGCCTTAAAATTCTAATTTGGATGGTTAAATTTTGGGTTCAAAACCCCTGGATGCATGTGTAACTTACCAACAACTAATAATTATAATAAATAAATGGCCTTAAGTCAGAATATAAATGCTTCTCCCCGGAGGGTGGGGAATTCGGTGGTGGTTGCACTGCCTCCTGTTGGTAGTGTTCTGCATTTCTAGAAACATCATGATTCACAATTTCATCATCTTTTGAATTTATTAATTGTATGTTTATTATTATTTTGATTGCTCTTTGTAGCGGCAAGTAAAATTCCTTCCACTCCTCTCCTGCAAGTCCGGGAACAAGTGACAAATCTTTGCATCAGCGTTCTGCTTTCTTATCGTAAATTTTGTGCCACAGTCACATCATCTGGACAGCTTATTCTTCCAGAGGCACTTAAGCTTCTGCCTCTATACACCCTCGGTATATTCTTATCTTCTAATATATCTGCTCATATGGATGTATTAAGTTTAAGCAGCTAACTTCTGATGAAACTTTGTATGGCTAACATTTATTCTGTAGACCTAATGTTTATTTTTTCCCTTTTATGTGTGCATACTTTTCTGTGCATGGTGATAGAACTTCCATTCTTTAACAAAATATTACAAGAAGGATCTTAGTACACTGTATTAAGGATACCCTTGTGGTTAAATGCCAGACTATTGGAGATCAGAGTTTGGTGATTTTTGGCATGGAACTAGGAAGATTTAACAAATTTGGTGGGTTTAAGGTGTGTTTTGCCGCAGGCAGCAAAGCACATCCATTTCCTGGGGAAATAAGGAGGGCAATGAAGATTACACCTGGGCATTCTGAGCGATCACATTTAGCAAGAAAGCAACAAAACTATGTTAGAAAGAGCTTGAAAGCTGATTGCATTGATCTCTAATGAAGGTTTATGTATGCTGATTGCAACTTCCTAATTCTTATTTTAATAGAAGTTAGAAATCCAAATCAGGGACAATAAAAATTCAAGAAAAGACGGCACACAAATCTCAATTACGCAAGTGGTCCCAAAAGTAAGACCCTTAAACCACAGCCAAAATAACCCTGACTACTAAATTTATTCAAAACTTAAAAAAGGTTCCAGCATCATTATAACTTTAAATACACAAAAGACTCAATTTAAGTCAAACTTGAAATTACAAGTTCGCTAGTTTCCCCAACTGAATTTCAAAATATCTATAATCTTCTTGGTGTGTAGAGGTTTCTGTTTTTTGAGTGTCTTGTCTTCTTTTTTAAAAGATGACATGATACTTTTAAGTGTTATACTTTTAAAAGTATGTACCAACCCATGCATATGATTATTGGTAAATTGTTGTGGAGTTTTACCATTTTTTTCTTTTATTTTCTCTTACCTCTCATTTTGCTTTATATAACTTGAGTCTTTCATACATTTGAGAATTTTCTTTATATTTTATGGTTAATGATAATTCCTGATTTTATTGATAATGACACATGGTTGTCATCAAACATGTCACTTCTGCTTGGAAAATTTGGAGCCACATATACAGTTTTGTTAAAAGTGCAAATTGCAAAGCCTGAGGGCTGAAGCGTTTCACTTGCCTGATGTGAAGCTCATTGCTTCTTCTTTTTCATTTGTTTTTTTTTGGAAAATCACAAGGAAGTTCATTTATCTGTTTTGTTGAAAAATATATAAGAATCTCTAAATTTAACTGTTGGATCTTACAAGAATTACTATGGATTTCTAATTTGCTATATGAACACTCTTTTATGGTATTGTACAATTAAAAACCAGGCAAGATTCTCTTAACTCTATTGTTTCTAATCTTCTTCTTTTTTTCCCCTCAACTTGCTTCCCTCGTCCATTTAATATATTTTTAATTTTTTTAAAAAATTATTTAGTAATTGAACAAATTAGTAACTTTAATTACGACATAATATTTATGTTAATTCCTTTTTTTATAGGCAAGTTAGAGACATGCACCCTACGGGTGTTTAACCCATGACCTCATCCTCCGCCTTGCTCTTGTAAGGGGAGGAGGTGACATTTGAATTAGAGCTCATTGGCAATACTTATGTTAAAATTGAGGATATCCTTTATAAAAGTCTTAAGGGGATCTTTTATACATTGTGGAGATCAAATGCAATAGGCTAAACATATTACCATTTTGATTATTATTATTGTTTTTTAATATGGTGTCTTATGAATCTTTCTATTAAAAGTTATACTGAATTATATTTGCTTCAATCAGGTGTGGTGTTGCATGATTGCACTTCACACTCTGCTTTGCACCTAGGCAGGCTAGGCTCTATGTGACCTTTGTACTCAAGTGCGCCGGCACTTTTGACAACATTGCACAAATAATATGTGATATCAGCGATCTTTTTTATATTAAGTATTTTTGGTTGATATATATAATTCTTTTGTTTCTTTTCAGCATTAATGAAAAGTACAGGGCTGCGGAATGATGGGAGAATAGATGAGCGGTCTATTTGGATCAATTATGTTTCTGCTCTCTCTACTCCTTTGGCAATTCCACTGGTGTATCCCAGAATGGTGGCTATTCATAACCTTGGTTCGAAGGTGTGAATTATGTCATACAAAGTTATGCATTACATATTTTAATATGATCTCAACCATTCTGTGACCTTCTCTTAATTGACAGGATGAGGATGACTCACTTGTTCCTCCTGTGATTCCGCTTTCTAGTGAGCATGTTAGTGACGAGGGAATTTATCTTCTTGAGAATGGTGAGGACTGCTTGATCTATATTGGGAACTTGGTGGATTCAAATATCTTGCAACAACTGTTCAACATCTCCCCATCTGATGAAATTCCTAATCAGGTAGTTTTTGTCATATCCTTTCGAAATATGTAATGTCAGCATTATATGGTGACAACTTGTCTCAGACTCAAGAATGTTAAGCATGACAGTTTGTGTCTGAGTCTCAAGGATGTTAAGCACCCAAACTTGATTCTTGAAGCATAATTGAGTCTGAGACACAAGAATGTTAAGCACCCAAACTCGATTCTTGAAGCATAATTAGGCTTACTGTCTCAAAATAGGCCAATGTAGGACATTCTCTGCAAAAAGATCTTGAGGACCGGATGGCATTGAACCATTTAATCTTGAAACCTTGCTTAGCCTTTTTCTTTTTCAAAAACTTCAGTGGGAGTGTGGAAATAGTGAGCAAGCTCTTGACGCATGAAAGGAATGCAATCTAAGTTTTTTTTTGTTATGTGCTTCAAGATTTTTATAATGGGGTACACCTACCTTTTGTTTTGATGTAAAACGTGACATGGGCAAGGGTGTGCATAAAAAGACTGATCACTCAATTCATTTTTTATTAATGATGCTGTGGCCCGTGGTGTGGTTCTCTGTTGTTTTGCCTATGGTTTTGTTGACATCAAGGAAAAGGAGTAAAAAGTTTCCTTTGGTGTTTGGACTTTGGGGGATATGTGTTTTGGATTGCGACAAATGAGGGCATTTATCATTGATGTATATCTCTAGAAATCACTTGCTGGGATACATTTCCAGCTCTGCAACGTTGCATCTTCTAACTTATGACTTTGTGATTCAGTTCGTGCTGCAGCAGTATGACAATCCACTATCAAAGAAGCTAAATGATTTGGTAAATGAGATTAGGCGTCAAAGATGTTCCTATCTCAGGTATGATTTTCTTGTTTCTGTTACTTTTTCTTTATTCTTGAGAGAAATTATTACAGTATCTTTTAGTATATTTACCTAATTCAATTTATGATTTCTTTATTTAATGTGGTTGTTGATTGTCTTTGTGACTTTTTTTTTTCAGGATGAGGTTGTGTAAGAAAGGAGATCCGTCAGGTCAGTGCAGTTGAAACCCCATGAGATAACTTGGAATCTAAGATAGATTCCTAGTTTATGATTTCATTTCAATCTAAGATTCCTAGTTTATGATCCAATAATTCTATTCTGCTGGAACAGATGATCTTTTCATCTAAGATTGGGATGGGAAATGGACCATTTTTTTATGATTTCATGACACTTGCATTGGAACAACCCTTACTTTCATAGTTGATTTTACAGACTACTAGACGAAGAAATCATTTCTTTTGAATGAAAAAGGTCACTCAGTTATATCCATAGATCACATAGCTTTATGCTGTAGTTATATAATCTTATGTATTTAAAATGGCAAATGATCTTGTTTATTTGTCTTGTTTCTATGTTAATATACTCTATTTGTTTACTGCCACGTCACTATTCATAGTATGCACTGTCCCTTCTCAAGTGCTAGGATTGTGAGACAGAGACAGGGTAACATATTAAATTATCCCTTGTTTTGTCACTAATATACTATCAACTAGTCAGGCATGTGCTTAATTTGAATATTTCATATCACTGTTTTTTTTTGTATTTGCATTCTAGGGCTATTTTATGAGATGCAGAACATAGTTTATATATAATCTTAATTTTATCTTCTAAACAAATTACTGTCACTTTTTGTGTTGTCATTAAATGCAGTAAAGGGATTTTTTTATTTAAGAAATTATTTCATGACATTCTTTTTACTCAGAAGCTTTTCACTACTTATTGCCCCCAGGAACATTGTTCTTCTCCTATTTGGTAGAAGATAAGAGTCCAAGCGGCCCTTCATATGTTGAATTTCTAGTCCATGTCCACCGGGAAATCCAAGTTAAAATGTCTTCTTGATCATTTTATGCCTCTTCAGTCTGATATACAAGTTTTGATCACCTTTGGCAAATGGCATACTATGAAATTCAAAAACAGAGGAAAGCTCAGATTCTTGCCATCTGTATGCAGTCATTGGCTATCCCTGTGAAGTATTGATTTGTTCAAAGCCATGCAAGCACAGTTTAAGTTTTGCTACAGGAGGTTTGTTAGTATAGGCAATGTTCAGTGGAAAATACAAAGCGTACTTTAGTTTATGTATTTTGGTTGTCCCCATCCCAGACACCCCCTGCCCCGGGGGGGGTAAGGGGAAAGAGAATGTATAAACGATTTTGTTGTTGATCACCATTGATAACTTGTAATTTTATCATCGAAGAAAGAAACATTTCACAGGTTTAGTTAAATAGATAATTTATGTTGTGTCATTTGAAGATGGAACTCTCTCTTCTTTAGTCTGATGCTTGAAATGACTCAATAAAGGGGGTAATTCTAAACATTATCTAATGGAAAAAATCATTCAGTTTATTATTTCCACCTCGTTCTTTTCATGTTGGTAATTTTCATTACTTGGCTTAGGTACTGCAAGTTTACAAATAGAATGAACTTTGTGATAGAGAAAAAATGGTGAAAAAGAAAGATGGTTTAAAAAGCTAACTTGTTTAGAGAAAAGAAAGAATGAACTAACTCTTCAAGACATACTCTTGGAATAATACCTCATACGTAGATTTTTTGGATTCAAATTCAACTAGTTACAATAAGGGCAGTCTTGCTTATTTATAGTTACATAAGCAAGTTGCTGAGTTAGTTACAAGAACCCACCATGTGGTTGCCATGTGATTGGCCAAAGCCTAACCAACTTCTTTACCCAACTAATAGGCTATTGCACTTATCACTAACAACCTATCAGTTAACTAACTTTCTATCGTAAGTAATAAAGGCTATTAAAAGTAAAAGGAAACTAATTATACAACATAAGCCAATAACAACTAGCTTTAAAAATGAACTGCATCAAGACTGTCCCTCTTTGGAACACACTGGTTCTCAAGTGTGGCTAGTTGTAAGATGATTTGGTGCATGACAGGGTGGTAAGTGATGCACATTGATGCTATTGGAGATATGCATATGATTTGGTAGTTCCAATGATCTACATTCTCATTAGTTGATGTATTAAGCTGCTGCATCATGCTAGAGATTAAGGTCTGTTGCTGCTTTGTGTCAAGGCTGCAAGTGAATCAAACTCAATCTTGAAGTTTGATTTCCATTTTGGTTCTCCCCTTGGAGGACTAGGTACTTGCCTTGGAACACCTCCTCTAGGTTAACCAATTGGGTAGTTGTGATTGTCAGTTTCAGTATCTTTAGCAGGTTCATTTTTAAGATGATAACGCCGGTTTCTTCTTACTTCCTCAGTCAAGGAAACAAGTTGCCCCCTTAGCAGCTCCATAGTCTACTCCAATGTCACCTGGGGTTCTCCTTCCTAGTATGGTTGCGGTTGTTGCCTAGGATGAACCTGCACCACAGGTTCATGTGTTGTAGAAGCTTTCTTGTCCCTTCTATTGTATACTATTGGTGCCATCTACAGAAATCCTCAGGCTCACAAGTAGAGAATAAGAAAATGAAATCAAGATAGGATCTTCACAAGTTCTTGATGACTAAAAATGAAGAAACAAATTGCAAACCAACTTGAATCCTAAGGATCTCAAGGTCTAATACTATGATGGAGGAAAAATGGTGAAAATGAAAGATGTTTTAGAAAGCGAAGTTGTTTAGAGAAAAGAAAGAATGAACTAGCTAACTTCTTTGAGAGACACACTCTTGGAATAATACCTCATAAGTAGATTTCTTTGATTCAAATTCAACTAGTTACAATGAAGGCAGCCTCGCTTATTTATAGTTACATAAGCAAGCTGTTGAGTTAGTTATAAGAACCTACCATGTGGTTGCCATGTGATTGGCCAAAGCCTAACTAACTTCTCTAACTAACTAATAGGCTATTGCCCTTATCACTAACAACCTATCAGCTAACTAACTTTCTGTTACAAGTGATAAAGGCAATTAAAAGTAAAAGGAAACTACTTATTATATAATATAAGCTAGTAACAACTAGCTTTAAAAAATGAACTGCATCACTTTGAATATTGGTCGCCTGTTGTATGCATTTTCCCGTTTAGTTTATAATGGCAAAACTTCATACAGAAAGTTGTGCAGTTAGGACTTGGGAGAGCATTAGTTGTCTGCTACAATGCACAAACTACATATCATCAACGATTATGGTTGGGAGTTACAACTTACTATTTAGGTCCGAATTGAGTTCCCATGACTAGATATTCTTTATCCCACTTTTTGTATTTCACTTTGTATTTATGTTACTTTGTATTTACCGTTGTACACTATTGGTGTAATGGTCACTCCACAAGTATAAGTGCTTGTGGGGTGTGAGGGGCAAGAGTCGAGATTCAAGTCTCCAAAAAAGAGCTTCACACACATATACATTTAGATTAGGTTAGAGTAGAATTTTTATCTTGTATAAAAAAAAAATGTTACTTTGTATTTATTCGAGCTCTCTTATCTGAGCTACAACTATTGATGACTAAAATTTGTCTATAATTACTAAAAACAACTAACCAGGCTTAGTTCTTAGTTTCCTAATCTTTCAACCCTAGGGAATAATCATGTTGTTGAGGGGAAAATTTTGATGTTCCCAAATAGAATATGGGGTAGCTAAGTCGAAACTCAACGATGGGCCCTTGAAATAAAGCCCAAAGGCTATCGGTGTGGTGTAAGTCCGCCCAAGCAAGAGATAGAAGTTGCACCCTAACAAGAAGACAACAATAAAGCATCTTGTAATGAGAAATTGAAAGAATCAGCTAGGTTTTTGCTTCTTGGGTTTGCTTTTTTAGGTTTGTAAATTTGATGAACGTGTGTAATGTTGAAGCTTTTCGTTTCAGTTTGATTTGCTGGGTTATTAAAAGAAATTAAGGGTAGACAAGCTTATACTTTGGCCTGACCAGTAATTGATTAGATGCTCTCTAGCTCATTCAGGAATTAAAAAAAAAAAAAAAAAAATGCTTTCTTGCTTTGCTTTATATCATAGGCTTAGGGTGTGTTTGGTTAGAGGGGTGGAAAAGTGGGAGCATAGAAAATGGTGGAATGATAGAAAAGTGGGAGGATAGAAAAGATTTTAATTTCCCTCCTTTTTGTTTGGTTGGGAGTGAAAAAGTGGAGGGATGGAAAAAGTGAGTTTGTATAAATTTACTCATATACCCTTGTTAAAAAATGATGCACAATTAAAATAAAAAAAATGACAAGCAATTAAAAAAAAAAAAAACATAACACTATGTACAGCCCAGAAAATCAAAAGAAAATAGGATTAAAAAAAAAAAAAGAGTAGGCATCGTTCTCAGAAAATGAAAATAATAATAATAATAATAATAATAATGCCTAAAGGATTTAGTGAGTGGGACGAAATTAGTCAGAAGAAAAAAAAATTTGGACTAAAGCAGGCAGAAGAAAAGCAGTGGGCAATTTTGTCATTTTACATAAAACTCCTCCCACACTATTTTCTCTCCATTTTGGAGAGATAAGGTTTAGGTGGGCCCGGGTGGAAAATGCCTGGGCCCCACCAAAAATTTTCCTCTCCCTCCCTCCTTACCAAACAACACCCTTTCTCATTTTCTCTCCTACTTTCTCTCCAAATTTTTCCATCCTCCCTAAAATCCACCCATCCAAACATAGTGTAAAGAAGAAATCAAGTTAGTGTTGTTAGTTTGTTATATTATTAGTCCTTTTACAGCATCATAGTTCAAATCAGTCCTCCAGCGATAAGGGTAAAATTACACTTAGTCCAGAAAAAACAAATTTAAACAGTCCAATGGTCAATGATTAAATAAGTTTAGGAATGTGTTAACTCTTGGGGGTCCTTGCATGTCTCGGTCAGGGGAGTTCATTGTACTTTCAGCCATCATTACATCAATGTGAGGGAAAAGTTCAATTGTTACATATACATTATATCCTTCAACCGGAAAATAAAAAAGTAAAAATTAAAGGTTCCATAGAAAGAGATAGTTTCCAAAACATTATGGCCTTCATCGTAATAATACTAAACAAGGATTAAAGGATTTATTGTTACAAAGAAAAGAGGAAAAAATGGATGGAATGAAGGGAGAGAGGGATCCCAGCTCAGTGTAGCAAGTATTAGACTAAGATTTTGGTGAGTGTGTGTTCATATGGCATGAATGAGACAATATGGGCTGTTTTGAGTGAGTGGGATGAGATTAACTCTGAGGTTAAGACTTTTTGTGAGTAGTGGTTTGTTTGTGACTAGTTGAGAGACATTTATGGGCTGTGATTGTGTGAAAGGGGAAAAGAGTATCTGAGATTAGATGAGTGTGGGCTAAAGATGATGAGTGGTGAGCTTGAGGAAAGCTAAACCACGAGCAAAGTAGTAAACAAATCAAGGGTTTCAGAGGGAGTGGCTGTCTTGGTCAGTTATGAGACATTTATGGAGTAGGAAGGTGTAAGGAAGATGGTGAATGTTGGTGTTATGGTGACTATAGGCTGAGAAAGGTTGTGAGTGAGCTCAAGAGAGCTTGGGGAAGTTTAAAGAAAGCAAATAGGGATTGAATTTCTGCAGAGTGTAGTCAATGACAGAAATTTTTAGAGAGACCTCCTCCTCCTCCTACCCTGTGGGCTGAGGTGCGTATGTTTTTATAATGGAGTTTTAGAGAAGCATTGATTGATAAGAATCCAAAACGCATGACTCATCAGGCGTGATGAATCAAGGTTTAACTTTCCTGGGATTTTTGATCAGAAGTAGGAAAATCCACTTTGAGGGGTTGTCTTGCTTCTTTGGGTAATGGTGAGATTTTAGAACTTTTTGCATTAAATGCTAAGATTGCTGAGATTGTGTTCAGCCAATGGGATTAAGGCAAATATCAAGAACGAATCCTAATGCTGCAACTGAGATTTGGTCCCCAAGAAGTAAGATTCAACACCCCAAGCCAGGTGTCAAATTCTTAGTCACTTCAAGGGGTTCCGCTGGAGATCCCTTTATGCCCTCCAAACCACATGTTCCCAAATTTTCCCCTTTAGGATTCATGGGCTTGGCACATGAATCACGTTTTGAATGTTTTTAACATTTATAGCATCAATTTGTTGAAGTTTGGTTTCAGCTCCCCTTCTGCTGGAGGTGCAGTCTTGAGGAAGATGATGGAGTCCTTTCATCCTTTTGACTTCAGCTGATATGATAGCCCTTGGGCATTGTTCACGTCAGGCAGAGGGTGGCAGAAAACTAATGGGACAGCCCTTAGTCCATTCTCAAAGGCTTGGTTCCCTTGTATGAGTACCTAGTTGCTCTTTTTGGTTAGGAATGAACAATGGCTGTTTGCCCACTCTCCTTTACCTCCTGCTGGTGTTTTTTGCTTGGGCTTGCTCACATGGGCTGGGTTGTTTGCACATGTTGCCATGGGCTTTCATTTCTCGTGGACTTTTATTAGTAAATATTTTGAGGTTTTTCATAAATACTTGCAATGGGTCTTTGGGCAATTAGTTGTAATGTTTGAAACAATAGGATAAGTTTCAAAATACTTTTGTAAATAATATTTACTTTGATAAATTCCATGTTGCAATAATGTTCATGGTTTCTAATAATCACATCATAACTTAAATGATGATCTTGTGGGTTTGAATGTTTACCATGAGTGCCGAAGGCGTATATTATGGATGTTGCGATGCAAATGATGTCCATGTATTTCATGGGTTTATAACATGAAATAAATATATGTCATGTGTCTAACAATCATAACTTTCCATGAGCTTTTACAAGATGATTGCCACGGGTTTTGAGAATAGATAATTCATAAATTCCATGAGCTTGTAATATTATAATAATATGTTTAAGAATTTAAAGTATTGTTCATTATCGGACTTTTAAGTGAAATAATTATGATATAATATTTTGCTAAGTATTAATAACCTTGGGCTTTTGATAAAATAGTGCCAAGTAGTTAGCTTGGGCTTTTAATAGTGCCAATGCAAGTTGGGCTTTTGATATTGCCAATGAGAAGTGGGTTTTGATATTGCCAATGAGAATTGGGTTTTAGATAGTGCCAACGTAAGTTAGGCTTTTGATATTGTCAATGAGAATTGGGCTTTGATGTTGCCAATGAAAATTGGGTTTTAAATAGTGCCAACGTAAGTTGGGCTTTTGATATTGCCAATGAGAATTGGGCTTTGATGTTGCCAATGAAAATTGGGGTTTGGATAAATAAATTGCCATGAGTTTAAATCATGGGTTTTGATCATGAATTTGAATTCCATTGATAAAATTGTTTTGCCATGGACTTGAATCATGGGCTTCTCAAATATTGCCAAGCATAAATATTCTTGGGCTTTAAATAGAATATGATAATAAAATTGGATAAAATATGAGTTTTCGGGCTTTTTTTGTGATATTTTATATCATAACTCAATTTAGATAATGAGATATGAAACATTTGTGATTAACATAATAATAGAGCAAAAAATATTTGGGAAAATCCAATAACTTATTAGTGGTGTTTGAAAATAAATAGGTGGTACCCAAGTAAAATTAGGTGTAAAAAAAAAAAAAAAAAGTACCCTAACACATGTCATGCAATTTCAAGTTTGAATTGAGTCAAGATTTTGTTGGGCTTCAGGCTTCGTTTGATTGGGGAGATAGAAAAATGGGGAGGGATGGAAAAGTGTGTGTGTGTGTGAGGTTTAAGTTACACCTAGTGTAATTCTAAATAATGTTACATCACTTAATATTTTTTAATTGGATGCAAATTTTGACAAATCTACCGTCAAATTACATTATCTTCATATATTCTCCATACTTGCAGTATTTCAAGGTGATCAAAGATTAATAGTTATGACATCAATCAATTATTTAAATTTAAATTTCTGTAGTTTAAAATAATGCATAAAAAATGAGTTTATATATCGAATAATAAATAACAACTAATTGACATGAAAATTGGTATGAATGTTAAGAACATATAGAATATGTAATACAACGGTGAGATTTTCAAAATATAAATTCTATAAAAAGTAATTGGATAGTGTAACATTGTTTAGAATTACACCGATTGTAACTTAAACTCGACCAATTTATTTATGGCTTCAAGTCGGGTTAACGTCCGGATTCAATTTTGTGAGGTCTAGCTGAATCGAACCAATACGACCCGTCTCAGCGTCTTTGTAAATTGTAATTGTGCGTAACAAGTTCGGCGGCAATCGTGTGTCGTGATTGGGAATAATGTGGAAACCAAAAGGCTAAATTTGTCATTTCAAATCGATCTCAATCTGATCTTTTTAGGGGGTCGAAGGTCGTTTCGTTTCGTTTCGTTTGTTTGTATGAATGGCGGGAAGAATTCTCCGACAAATTCCTACCTGAAATCAACAACCTAAATCACCCCCAAACAAATCCTTTATCCCCAAAATGTCCTTCCTCGATGAATTGCAAATCAGTAAGCTCTCTCTCTCTCTCTGCTTCGATTATACTATAAACCCTAACCCTATTCCTCTTTTAGCATTTCTTTTTCCTTCTTTAAATATCTTTCACTTCCTACCAAATTTCTTCAATTTTTGGCAATCAATCCTAGTATACTCTGTTATAAAATTTGTTGAAACATATGTATTTCTGTTTTGATTGCACAATTAAGGTTAATTTCTTATTAATAATACTTTTCTAGTTTGTACTTGTGTGTGTGTTTTTATTACATTTTTTTTCTTCGGTTTCTCTGTTGAATGAATGATAATATTTAACATCATGTTCATGTGCTATGTTACATTACACAGATTTGGAGTCATTGCCTGGTATTCTGCAAAAGAAGTATGCGTTGTTGCGTGATCTAGATAGAAGTTTACAAGGTATGACTCAGCATCAGTAACAACGTCATTGTTTTCATTCTCACCATTATCATCCTTATAAATTTTACTATGGCTATTTTTAAAATTTATAATATGCCTGACTTAACTGCTATAAATGTGAGGAAGACCAAAAAATTCAGTCACCACCGGTTTTGTGCAATATGGCTAAGAGCCTTGTAACTTAGTGGCATTGACTAGTTTCCTTTATGAGAGGAGAACTAGGGTTTAGAGCTCTCGTTCCTCCATAAATTGTAACAATTGAATTATTAAAATAAGAAATTTATAAATAAAAAAAAAAAAAATCATTTTGGTGTCATAATATATATATGTATGTATGTATGTATGTATGTATGTATTAAAGTAATGTACTTTATTGCATAAGAACTAACTTATGCGTGTAAAACACACACACACACACACATATGTTTGTATGTATGTATGTATTTATTAAAGTAATGTACTTTATTGCATAAGAACTAACTTATGTGTGTAAAAAACACACACACACACACATATGTATGTATGTATGTATGTATGTATGTATTTATTAAAGTAATGTACTTTATTGCATAAGAACGAACTTATGTGTGTAAAAAATATATCAAAGATTATTTGCACTAGGTTAGCAATAATTATATATGTCCTGTACCCACGATAATTTGAATCCCAAACCTCTGTGTTTGCAAGGAGAATTACTACTACTGTACAAGGCCATTAGTAGGATAATTATGTTCATGAATGTGTACTTATTCTTAGAATTTGTTAAGAAGACGTGAGTCAAATATTTGTTTTGACCAAACTACCAATTAAAGATCATACCTAGTGCATAAAGCTCCCACTTCTTTGGGGTCTAGGAGAGGTCATTGGCAGCCTTTCTCCAAATTTCTTTAGGGAAGTTGATTCTTGGACTTGAACCCATGAAATGTCACTTTGGGACTTATTATCACATTAAAGCCCGACCTCTTTTGGCCTAATTACTAATAATTCCAAAAAAAAAAAAAAAAAAACCCAGACTCAAAAGAGGTTGTTAACTTGAGTTAGTTTTGGAAGAGTAATTTAGCAAGCAATGATATTACAGAATATTACTACAAGAGTTTTTTTTATAATTTACTCGAACTCTGTTTCTACTTTGGTTTTCTCTTTATTTTATTTTTGGCTTTTGACTTGCATGAGAGAGCCTGGACACCTCCTCCCAATAAGTTCTAGGTGTAGGGTGAGGTTGTGAGTTCAAGACCCATTGGGTGCATGTGTAACTTATCAATTAAAAAAAAAAAAAAAAAAGAGAAAAAAGAAGAAGACTTAAGTTTTATGTGCATATGTATAGCTTTTGTTGTACTGGACTTCTTATGCATATGAACAGAAATTCAAAGACAGAATGAACAGCGTTGTGAACAAGAAATTGAGGAGATGAGGAGAGGAGTTAGGTCTGGAAATATTACACCTAATTCATCACTTACCAAAATTTCGGATGAAGCACTTGATGAGCAAAAGCATAGTGTCAGGATTGCAGACGAAAAGGTTGCCTTGGCTGTTCAGGCATATGATTTGGTATGTGAAATGTCCATCTTTCCTTGTACTTTCACTGCATATTGCTTGTTTTGTATTTTATCTTCATTAACCAAGATTGGCAATAGTGATTGTTATGCCATTCTGGCATTTGTTTTTGTCAATTCTGTTGCTGCCAAATTTTCTGTTCATGTATTTGTGATTTTTCTTTCCTAGTTATTATTTTTTTATCCAGAATGGACTGTTCTCAAAGAAATTTTTTATACAAAATAATATTATGTGTGTTTGCATGCGCGCTTCAAAGATGAAGCTATGCATGCTTTAATGCATATTTTCCTTCAAATGGGTCATGCATTTGATGTTAATTCTATACTTGGTTTAATTTTCCATGTCATCTGTATAATTTTAGATCTATGTTTCTTATGAGAGTTCATATTTGATCTCATAAATCTAGGATGAAAATGTTTGCTTTTCTTGCTTTAGATGACACACTTTCCATGCCCTTGTTATGAGTGAAATCATATATTGTGATTGTATTCTGTTCCAATATACTTATTAAAAAAATTTCTGTTCCAAGTCATGAATTAGACCTATTGGAACTGATTGTAGCTTGTAAGAATTTATTAGACATATGTTTCTATCAATAGTTAAAATAGCAGTAACTACCAATTATAAGCTATATCTTGTGAAGGTTTTTTGTTTCTCTTTGCTGCACAATCCCATAAATGCAGCATGAGATTTAAGTGACATCAGCAGTAAATGATGTAATTTTTTCTTTAGAAAATTGATATCATAGACTATATAATAAAAGTTCAGTCCTGGAACTGTGGTTGTTCTAAATAGTTATCTTTTATTGAAGGTTTGAATAAATTATATAATTCCTGCATAGTGTGGGTTGGTTTCAAATTAAACCTTAAATTTTAATAATTAAATCCCTGAAGTTGTTTCAATTCACATCCTCAATGAGTCTCAATTTCTGATAATTTATTAGTTGGAGGTGTGGCATTTGAACCCTAGATGTCTCCGTTGGATTTATCAGGAAGTGTCAACTAGTTGAGTTACAAGGTTAGCTAAAAGTACCAGAAATTCACAGATTTCACGACTAAAACTTATCTAAAAACAAAAAATCCTTTCACAACATGAGAATTTCAAAATTATATAATAATCAATCCTTTATGATGTATTGCCACAAAAATATGTTCAATGAAATTACATGTTGTATAAGTTCATGTCCAAATCATTTCATACCAAGTATCGTATTTGGGTCCTATAAGTTGTGGTTGGGCTAAGTTGTTAAATTCTCTCTATAACAGGTTGTGACACTCTTCTTTGTCCCAAATGGCTATCCTTAATTAAAGACTCAGTAAATTATGTGATTCCCCTAAATTTTGGGGTAGTTTCAAATGAAACCCTAAATTTTAAAAATTGCAATTAATTCCATGAACTTTTTAAAACTTTTCAATTCAGTTATTGTCACCAAACATTCATAATAAAATTGCATAACATATAAGGTTATGTCCTAACGATATCATATTCCAATCAAAAAATAAAAATAAAATAATGATATCATATCACAGACCACATAATAAAAGTTATGTCCTACACCTAGTGGTTTTGCCAAAGGATGCCGTTTCTTTTTTTACATTTTCTTACCCATATTTTATGTCTTGCACTATAAACATGTTAAAATTTTAACGTAGTTTACTTTTAGTGAAACTCTATTACAATTTTTTTTTTTTTTTTTTTATAAAAAAAATTAAAATTAAAATACCACTGATTAAAAATCAATTACCCAAAAATTGAAGAATTTTACAAAAAAGGTTTGAAAAAAATTTAAAAGGAGTTTCATTATTTAATTTAAATTATTTTATAATCTATCATAATTATTTGATCTTACACAAAAATACTTTTCACAGTGTAACTTGAAGTGACTTTTTAAATTATATATTTATTGTTCAATTTCAATTGTGTGTGTGTGTATATTTATATATGTATGTATGTATGTATTTGAATTCACATACGTTTTTTTTATTAATATGTACATCACATGGTCATAGTACTTGTTCACATAATAGATCAATTTGTTTTTGGGAAATTGAGATATGACATTCATTTTTTGAGAAAAAGGTTACAATATTTGGTACTATCAGAACAATGCACTCGAAGGCTTAAAGTTTGGATTTTCCTATTTGATTTATTAGCCACTTGAACCACATACAGGAAATGATACCCTCCGCCAAAATCAGTAATTTTCCTGAATTATCTGTTAATTGCTAATCAGGTAGTGACAGGAGTTTCTTTTATATTCTGATTTTATGGCCTCATTGATGAGGTTAAATTGCATGTCTTAATTCTAGGTAATCCTTATTATTGCACCTAGTATGGGGTTAAAATCTCTCTCTATTTTGAAGGAATTAGCTGGGAATTTTTGTTGTATATGTTCTCTGCTAATTGTGTCTATTCATAATTCTGCTTCAGGTAGATACACATATACAGCAACTTGATCAATATTTGAAAAAATTTGATGAAGAGCTTCGACGTGGTACTCTACTTATTGTCCATATTTCCAGAGTCAATAATATGTATCGACTTCCTTGCACTTTCATAGGTTTAATGGTGTGTGAATACTAAAGTATTTCCAACTTCATTTGGAAATTCTTTATTTTTATATAATAATAATATTTGTGACAGAGAAAGAGAATGCTGCTGCAAGTGGGGTGCCCTCTCCAAGTCTTGATGGTGGTGGGAAAGCTGGAAGGATGAGTGAAAGTGGCAGAGGAGGGCGTAAGAAGTATTTATCTGGCCTATATATGCTCATTTGCAGATAGTTTCATGACAGATTACTTCACATCTTCTTATTTAGCTTAGGCTTTTGATCCTGAATTTTGATTTTGATTTTTTTCCTGGAAGCTCTTAAGTTGAATTTTTATTTAAGTACTTCTGTTTTTATGGTTTTCTGCTAAAGTACTTTATTTATATGACATTAACGGGATGCTCCCAAAGTTAAGTAAAACATTGGCTGTGTTAAAATATAATTGGATATTGAAAAATATTTGAAAAGCGACAAGAAGGGGGAATAGTGCAAGGACCTCACAATATAACATGAAAAAGAACTGAAGGGGTGGACTAATCCCTTTTATGAGAAAAATCCATTAATTTTCAAACTATAGTAGTAGCTTCACCACATCCAATTTAAGAATGTGAAGTGTGATTGCATGTATATTCAACACACTTGGTAGAAGACATGGTGTAACATTGATTAAAATAACATTTTTGTCAGAACACGCCAGGCAACAGCAGCAGCCGCAGCAGCAACAGAAGCAGCTACTACTGGTGCAAATCCTACAGGTATGGATTTAGAGCTGCCAGTGGATCCAAATGAACCCACATACTGTTTTTGTAACCAAGTTAGCTATGGGGAGATGGTTGCTTGCGATAACAATGATGTATGTAATTCCTTTCTATCTTTTTCTTTTTTTCTTCTAAATTTCTCTTCTACATTCTTAATTTATGATCTGATGAAAGCCCCTGTTACCCTTTCAACAGTGCAAAATAGAATGGTTCCACTTTGGTTGTGTTGGTCTGAAGGAGCAGCCAAAAGGAAAATGGTACTGTTCAGATTGTGCTGTGCTGAAAAATCGTCGGAAAGGCAGATGATGCTGGGAAGCTATTCTTGGGCACTCTATTATTTGCATTTGCACTGCCATATTATGAAATAGAGTTATTTTTTTCTTTTTTTCACTGGATCTGTGTATATTCAACTTTATTTTCTTTATTTTATTTATCTTTGCAATAACAGCATTTGCTTTTGGCCCTGTTTAGTGTGTCATTCTTCTATTATTTCGTTTAAGAGAACTTATGCGGGCTCTTCTTCTCTTTTCCTTTTTATTTTTATTTTTATTTTTAATTTAAAGAGAGAGAGAGAGAGAGAGCTTTCAAATGGTTCAACCGCTTAGATGTATTTTGAGATCTTACGGAAGTATGATGACTCAGGCTCTTTGAGTTAAATTTTCATCTTTTTGTTTTCTAGTCATCTGAATGTAACTTCGTGGTGTTAAATTGCAGGAACATCCGAGTTGTTTAAGTTAATTTTCCATTTTTCTTTTCGAGTCATCTGAATGTAACTTCATGGTGTTAAATTGCAGGAACATCCGAGTATCTTTCCTTCTGATGAACTAAAGCTTCATCAACCTTTCAAGGTTTTGATAGAGTAATTTTTCACTCTTAACCAGATTTTCTCCGCATAAGCAACTGTGGTCTGTTTAGGACCACAGGTCCGTCATATTTAACATTCATATGTCAGTTAGAAGTCATTAACCGGTGAGGATGGGTTTCATTCATGATGATGGTACCTTGATGGGAAGGCGCATAATGCCTGTGTAAGTGTAACACCTCGGGGTTGATTGTAAAGACTCAAATCTTTGCAATGAAATGGTCCCTCTTCATTTAAAATACAGACGAAAAGGGTCCTAATTTGACCAGAACCCCTTTCCATTCTGGGCCTGACGATTTTCAAGAAGTTTTCTTCGTATTCTAGGCAGACAATTGAACTATTATCCATCATAATATCCCATATTACAGTCCAATCATGCTTCGCACTAGCTTCCTACTGGTATGGTGATCCCACAATTAATCTAATCAACTCCTTGTGATTAGTCGTAGTATATTGTTCTCTCTTCTTTTGGTATCCACAGCTTCTACTTAATTCAATGATTCTTGTATTGCCTCTAACTTGAGAATCGCCACATTAATAATATCTAAGATGTCTAATTATAACTTCTAGGGCACCACTTCATCATGGCTTATCCATCCATAATATCATGATAAATGCAAAGGAATAGAACATTTTGTAGTTTCTTTTGACCTTGTTTTAGAATGTAAGTATCGAATATATATGTATAAAGGATTTCTATGGGGGCACGACTTCGTGCAAATCCTTCCTGGGTTGTCTTAACTCTCATTTGCTTGTCTATCAAATACCATTCTAGATCTGAAACAGGACGACGTTAAACCCTTTCTATGTGTACTTGCATTCCCTAGAGGCATGGAGTTAGGCAAATTTGGGTTGGCTCAGCTATAAGGTCAGATTTATTATATTGTGTAACCATTGCGCACGCCACTCCTCTCACATGAATGTAGACCTCTCAAGCTTGAGATATACAAACTGTTATACAAGATATCACCTCGTAAAGTTAGGGACAATAGGATTAGACTTTTCATCATTCCAAATATACAATAGACACGAGATATTACTGTGAAACTTTCGATCATTCCAAAAATAGCAATTCATTCATTTCTATAATAATGGACATAAGCTTTTAAGGGGCAATATTTAGAGTGTGTTTGGTTCAGCTTTTTCATGAGAGGCGTGAGTGAGGAACAGGCATGAGAACTGAAATGAGAGGAATGAGGAACAGGCGTGAGAATTGAGGACATGAGCATGATTTATTGAAGGGTAATTTGGTAATTGTCCGAAGAGTCCAACGGATAGTTGATCAGTGCGCATGGATTTTTTCTAAAATGGACCTCCAGAGCTCCTTTATGGCTTGCCCGTTCTCAGCCTTAGCTCAAAACGCAACTTTTTCCAAAAAGTTGCGTTTTATACCTAACCAAATGGGCTTTGTGGTTCAGCTTTTTTCAAAACGGACTTTTTGGGTTGAAAACGTTGAAACAAACAGGCACTTAGATTGATACAAATAAGTTGAGATCAAAGGGGACACTGATAGCTAATATTTTAATAGTATATATTGAATTACTGAACTAATATTTTAAAGTTTTGGTTAAAAACATTCATATTTGGTCCCCAACATTAAAAATTAAACCCCTCCCCCCAAAAATTGAAATAGGGCTCCAAAAACCCCAAAAAAAAAAAAAAAAAAAAATGAAGTGACCAGGATATTTGCCGCCAAACGAAACGACTCCTTCCAAAACAAAACAAAAATCCCTTTTACTAACAAATTAAAAAAAAAAAAAAAAAACGCTTAGTATAAAAAACAAATGGCTAATATATTATAACTAGTTTTTTTGTATGACAACGAGTTTGCAAGAATCACAAACCATGAAAAAATATTGTTGAAAATGAAATTTCATCATTATGAGCATAGTGTAGCTCAACAGAGACTTTAAAAAATTACTAAATATTTTATAATTATATAAATGGTTAATAAGAAATAGAAAATAAATTTATTTTTAAAGTGGTTTTAAG
This sequence comes from Quercus tomentella, assembly GCA_028535165.1. Lineage (NCBI taxonomy): Eukaryota > Viridiplantae > Streptophyta > Magnoliopsida > Fagales > Fagaceae > Quercus > Quercus tomentella. The sequence goes on from JAPQVY010000001.1 coordinate 31,329,423, forward strand.
TATTATTACTTCTATACTTTTTTTTTTGCAATTATGGAACAAAAATTTTCAAAAATACATTTTATAAAAACTGCGTTTCATAAAAAAATGGAACATGATATTCTAATAGATTCTTTGATTTTATATACTAAAAAAGAAATTGAGGCAAATTTAATTTTATATATTAAAAGGGAAATTATTTTAAAATTTTGAACATAATCAATCATAAATAATTTTTTAGATTTAATAAAAGTCAATGTCCATTTTGATGTATCATACATGATTGAGTTTGAGTTGATGTATTAAAAAATCAACTTTTTTTTTTGTCTTAGGCAGACTTTTTTTTTGTTTTTTTTTTTTGTTTTTGAGAAAAAAAAGTTTTTTAAATAGGCTTATAATATATTACATAACCAAAGTCTTACTACAAAAGGACCTAACCTTTGTTGTAGTAGTCCGAAGTTATAAAAACTAAAACTCTAACACATACAACCAATGTAGAATAAACATCCCTATTGTTTAGATATAGTTCTCGAATTGTATTTAAACACATTATTGCATTAACGAATGAAACACCAATGCTATTTAGTTTTTCAAGGATAATTAATTTTCACTACCCTTATATATCCTTTATTTGTTATTCTAATTATATTTTTATTATATTAACTTAGTTTTAAATTTTAATATTCTTCTCTAGAACGATCAAAATTTTTGGTTGATGTTTAATTTGTCCCCAAAAACAAAATCCTAATTACTATTTTTACCGTTCATATTAAAAGAATAACCTCCAAAAGCTTGGCCTGCAAAATTGCCAAGTTTGTTTGACACACTATGCCTATTCAAAGCTAGTTTCATGTATACCCAATTTCCAAGTTGGTTTAGCTCATGATGTCAATTCCGGTAAGTCCGAGAAGATTTGAGAATTTATGTCCAATTCCCTCCAGCATCCAAAAATTGATTTCTTTATCATTTGCATTTAAAAAGGAAGGAAACCGATGGTTTATTTGGAAAAAAATAAATAAAGTTCCGATACATGATTCCTCATTGATGCAACAATCACAGGTTTCATCCTAAGTTACCAAAGCTACCTACTTTGTTCTCTATGATTACATGGATGCCTTGTGACCAAACCAATTAAGACATACAAGAAAAATTCCTGATGATTGCATCAGTTATGGATCCTGGAGTGAAAATAAGGCCATTGGATGATTGTTCAACCAGCAAAAGAGCCTCAATAATCCATGCCACCCATGCCACCCATGCCACCTCCCATTGCCGGAGCTTCTTTATCATCCTTGGATATTTCAGTCACAATAGCTTCAGTGGTCGTCATCAAAGATGATACACTATACAGAAGGCAAACAACATGATTAACACATGATAACAATGACAAAGCATAACTGTAAACACAAAAACAGGAGGATCTTTATGCCTACCTTGCAGCATCAACCAAAGCAGTTCTAATCACTTTCACTGGATCAATTATTCCGGCTTTGACCATATCAACATATTCACCTGTTTATGCAATAGAAAGGTAGAACCAACCAAATCAGTACAAATTGAATACACAATTCATTATATGGTAATAAGCACCCGTGTGCAAAAAGAGCTGGGGAGATTGAGATACCTTTGGCTGCATCATATCCTTTGTCAGGGTCATTTTCTTCCAACAGCTTACCAACAACAACAGCCCCCTCAACTCCAGCATTACAAGCAATTGTGTACACAGGTGTCTGACATTATTAACAAATGCAAACAGATAAGCCCAGACAGCCAGATAACAATGTTCAAGATTTATTAAAGCTACGAGATCTAAGCAGTATTCAACACGAATTTTTTCAGAACTCAGACAGGGTTTTTATTTGGAAGGAGGGGGATGGGGTTACTTGGGATCTCTTTAATACCAAAAAAAAATAAAAAATAAAAAATAAACAAAAAACAAACACACCAATAACACCAGCGCTGATTTTTTTTTTTTTTTTTTTGATAGGTTACACCAGAGCCGAAAATTTGTTGGATTAATCTAAGCTAAGTGCTGTTATATACTTTTTTTTCATAAATACGTGCTGTTAAATACTTGTATATGAAAAGTATTGAGTCAAACCTTCAAAGCATTCTGAATAATCTGAACACCAATCTTCTGATCAAAGTTGGCAGTTTCCAGCTTTTCCAACTCTTTTGATGCATAAAGAAGAGCAACGCCACCACCTGCTTATTGAAAACTCAAGTTAGATTTGTACACTATTTCACATTCAACAAGATAACCCAGAAAGAATAGATAGATGATTCACCTGGCACTATACCCTCTTCAACAGCTGCCTTTGTGGCATTTAAGGCATCGGTCACTCTATCCTTCTTCTCACTAACTTCAGTTTCACTAGCTCCTCCAATCTGCAAATAAAGAAAATTTTAACCACTGTTTTGTCCACCATACAACTCCCCAAGTTGCAAGGACAACAAAAGATAAAGATAAAGCTAGTTTGACCAGACCTTCAAAACTGCTACACCACCAGAAAGCTTTCCCAATCTCTCTTGTAACTTTTCTTTGTCATAATCAGAGGTGCTATTTTCAATTGCGGACCGGATCTATTATCAAAATTATTAGCATCATTAATCAAGTTAGGATCTGACGAGATCTAATTAAGTATGTTTTAATGAGACAACGGCAACATCATTGACAGTTCAAATATCAAATAATGCAAAAAGGTGGTTAAACACAATCTAGGAGGTAGCCAGACAGACCTGTTCACATCTTTCCTCAAGAGCCTTCTTGTCCCCAGCACCATCAAGAATAACAGTGTCATCCTTTGATATTGTAACCTAAAACAAAAACCATTAATCATGCTCTGAAAACCATCATATGATATACTAAGGGTTAGGAAAAGGGGGGAAACCTGAGCTTTGAGTGCAAATATCCATTCAAACCACTGAGTACACATAAACTTCAAGTGATAATCAAGCTTACCTTTTTGCATGAGCCAAGCATATCCAGATCCACTTTTTCAAGATTCATGCCAAGCTCTTCAGTAATAAGCTAAATATAAAAGTGACACACATCAGGAAATCAGGGTCAAGCAGGAGCATGAATTCAGAGGTTCAAACTTATACAAGACAGTAGACTTACTTCACCTCCTGTAAGAATGGCAAGATCCTGCAGATTGGACTTCCTGTTTTCACCAAAACCAGGGGCTTTGATAGCACAAACCTGTAGAAATGCAGTCACTTCAGTTAGTAAATAATGACATCATAGTATAAAGAGTAATACTGCCACCATAGTATAAAGAGTAATACAGGAAACAAGTAATACTGCCAACCACAATAAATAGAAAGTCAACCTTGATTCCAGCACGAAGCTTATTGAGAATGAGAGTTGCCAAAGCCTCACTTTCCACGTCTTCTGAAACAATTAGTAACGGCCTTTGTCTCTGGAAAGAGGGGGAAAAAAGTGAGAAGAACACAGCGGTAAAAGGTGAAACCAAATAAAATTGATTTACCAATAGTTGCCTCACCTTCAAAGCCAGTTCTAATACTTTAATGATGGCATTTAAACTTGAGATTTTCTTCTCATGGATTAGAATGAGAGGGTCTTCCAGTTCCTGTCAGCACATAGTCATGGACATTGTGAAATGAACAAACATAAAGGTATTTAAAAAATATGAAGACAAAAACAACTTGGACCACTGGTGACTAAAGCTGTTTCACATTTTCCAGTCAAAAGCATGCCATCAGAGCTTTCACGATATATATGCCAGGAAATTGTGTCCTGAAAAGTAATAAACTTACACATTTCTGGTTTTTCTGGTTAGTAATGAAGTAAGGGGATATGTAACCCCGTTCGAGCTTCATGCCCTCGACAACTTCCAACTCATTGTACAATGTTTTTCCATCCTGCAACAATTAAAGAAAGTACATTCCATGTTTCAGGAAACTTTTGGAAACAGCCACCAGGCAGGGGGAGTGGGTGGGGTATGGAGGATTTGGCAGTGACAGTGAGAAAAGACAATGTATCAATAGGTAAGTTACTTACTTGAATTGTGATTACTCCCTCTTTGCCAACTCTCTCCATTGCCCTTGCAATCAACTCACCAATTTCTCTCTCTCCATTTGCAGATATTGTCCCAACCTGTCAAATGATCATATATCAGACACCTGGATTAAAACTCCCACATACAATCATAAACCCCCAGCAACAAGGCAGGCTGAGTTACAAGAAAGCAGCTAACACACCTGTGCTATTTCGTCACTTTTGCTGATCTTTCGTGCACTACTCTTCAAATGATTAACAACAGAATCAACCGCCATGCTAATACCACGTCTTAGGTCCATTGCATTCATCCCTGCGGCAACGGATTTGCACCCTTCGGTAAATATTGCCCGTGTAAGTACTGTGGCACATGTGGTCCCTGCAAACACATTGAAAAATTCAGTTGTTCAGCTTAACATGGTGTCAGAGTTACTAAGTAAAATTATTTGAGAGGGTGAATTTTAGATCTCTAACCTCTTTTCCCAACTTAATTTTAGATCTTAATTTGTTTGTTTTTGTTATGTTTTTTCTATTTTAAATGGTGAAAATGATAAGGTGAGTTACGTATGTCTATCGGAGGGCACCTCCGAAGGGTTAAGTGATACTTTTTAAATCACGGGTAGGTTTATGCTCTGTTTGTTTCGATGAAAAACTTTATGTTAAGATAGTTTTCCATGTTTTCCAAAGTTTGGCAGCATCATAAAAAAATGAGTCAAAGGAAAATTATCTTTAGTTAACAAAGAAAGAAGATCTTACCATCCCCTGCTGTATCATTGGTGGCACTTGCAACCTGCTTCACAAGGCTAGCACCAATATTCTTGACTTTGTCCTTGAATTCAATGCTCTTTGCTACAGTGACACCATCTTTTGTCACTTTTGGGGCACCCCAACTTTGTTCGATTACCACATTACGTCCCTAAAATAGCAAAATACCAACATTAACAATTATTAACCATATAAACTGATCCAACATTAGGATTTTTTTTTTTAACAAAGCAACAAGCTGATTCAAAATCAGCTATTGAAGAAAGCAAATACAGAGAACTTCAAACACTGCATCTTTAGATTTCTAACTTTCTTTCCCTAGTTTTCTTTTATTAGATAGGAAGCATAATATTTCCAGCAATTTCCGTACATTTTAAAAGGATCTGTATATTTTCAATGCTCAAGTGTTCCCCTCCCCACTCCTTCTAAAAGTCAGAATTATTCAAAACATTGCCATCGCACTCTCACTCACACACAAAAAGTAAGATCACAGATATCTTCAGCACTCAAGCAATAAGCAATTTAATAATAAGCACAAACCCAGATATCTATACATCAAGCTCCACCAAGGAAGTACATTCATTATAATAGATTGTTTTTTGGGCCTAAACTCAGCAGAAACATCAATGCTAATCAAACTTCTTACTGAAATATGAGTTGCATAGAAAGCAAGTGTTGGAAAGATCAATTGATGAATAGTTTAATTAGGTAGTTTAATAGTTTAATTCAGCAAAAAAGTAGGTAGCTTTTAAATACCTTAGGACCCATGGTGACCTTAACAGCATCAGCAAGCTCCTCCACACCCTTTAGCATCAGAGCCCGGGCCTCCACCCCAAATCTTATATCTTTGGCGGCATAGTTTCTACTAGAACTCAATCTACTACCAATCTAAATCACCAACACACAAACAAAGCACAACACAGATCAATACAAACAATAACCAACACAGATAATCATAGCAAGTTTCAAACTTTATACAACCACTGATTCTCTCACCTGCTGGGTTGTGTTCCTAGCAAGCCTGCAAAACCAAAAGGCACCCAAAAAAAGAGAAAAATGAAAAACCACAAAAGCAATAACTTTTACTAGGTCTAAACTATAAACCATGAACAAAAAAACGAAATCAGAAATCAAAGTTATTAACTTTTTAAACTAATTGTCTTTTACTGACGATTTTCCAACATTTTCTCTGGAAAAAGAGAAGAATAAGAAAAACCCAGATGGGAAATAAAGGAAATGGGACGTACCGAGCTTTAGAGGCGAGACTTGAGGCAAAGCGGTACATGGCTGAAACAGAAAACAAAGAGAGAGAGTCTGAGACTGAGAAAGAGAGAAGAAGAAGAGAAAAACGATGGGGTTTTGAGAGAAAGTGGGGAAAAGAGTAGAGTCTTTTAAAGGGAAGAGAAGGGTCTAGAATAAGTCACAGCACATGAGTAGGTTCTAGGGTTTAAGGGTTTTTGTGTTTTTTATTTTTACTTTTTATTATTATCAATTTGCTTGCTTCTCCGTTTACCAAAATAAATAAATAAATAAAAATTTTGCTTCTCTTTTTTTATTTATTTTTATTTTTTTATTTACCATTAGTCCAACCCTAACTTTTATCTCGTAACTTGGTTTAAGTTGGTCTCTTTGTTATTGATCTTTTAACCCCACTTTTAGGGCCTATTTGGTAACGTTGTTCTAGTAACGTTGTTTGTATTTTTTGGAAATACGTGTAGGTGAAAAAGTGTATGAAAATTTGTGTAATGTTGTTTAAAAATTAAAAATTGTTGTTCAAAATCCCATACCAAACGGCCCCGAATTTTTTTTTGGGGGCTAATTACTTTTTTTTTTTTTTACACTAAACTATTGTCTCGAATATATTTAACCTTTTATTATTATTATTATTATTATTATTATTATTATAGAGTTTTGACTTATGGCGTCCGCTTCTGGTGATTGTCCTCTTTATCATCAGACCAAGATACCAATCGGTTTTTAGTGTTTGCAAGAATTGAACCTCAAATCTTTTATTCAACTATCACAATTACACTTAACCTATTGAATTATCGAAATGCACAATCAATCCGCCCTAATTTTAAAAATATGTTATACTTAACCCTTGCTGGTTTGTTTACTATTAAATTTGATGTAATTTAGCATTGAAATACTAATTTATCCATCTGTCATATGTTTTAGAGGGAGGGATAAACTGGATTTTTTTTAATAATAAATTTTTTCATACCTAACACTAAAATAGACAACAAGGAAACTTTGAAACAAATTTATAATTTTGGAAGATCAATCGTGCACTTTGATAGTTCCAGAGTTAGTGTAATCTGGGTAAATGATTAGAAAAGTATATTTTTCCCTTAATTTTATAAGACCATCTCATGAAGCACTCCTCTCTTTCTCTTAGTATGTAGATCTCATAAATGTGTTGTACTAGTCAAATATTAGGAGATGCTCCACAAGACAATCTCATGAGATATATTTTTCTGGTTGAATCATCATCAGTCATGCTTGAGATCCTATTTTTTATATAACGTATTTAGTATTATATGATTAAATTTTTTTTATTCAGTTAATATGGCATAATCTAGCATGTCAACCATGAACACCAAAAACGAAAACAAGCCAAACAACTAGAATTCTTGTTATTTTTAACATTAAGTTTGAACGTGTGATTGTGATGAGAAATGTAGTCCTTACCAATATATGCCTTTTTTGGAAAGTGCATACTGTTTTAGTCTTTGATCTTAACGATTTATTTCAAGCCAACCTCACTCAAAAGAAAATTAGAAAATAAGTGTTATTGAATAAAGAAGCCTGCAATACATTATTAAAAATCACATCTTGTTGTTTCTATATATTTTTTTTAATTAAAAAAATCACATATTGTTTAGAAGTAAATTTGAGAAGCACTTCTGAAGTCCCTAAAAGGCTAAATCACCAATAGTGTGAGAATTACCGTGCATAATTTCGTTTTTTCTTTTTTTTTGATACAAGATAGAATTTCTACTCTAGTTTAATCTAAGTGTATATGTGTGTGAAGCTCCCTCCTGGAGACTTGAACTCTGGTCCTTGCCCCCCACACTCCACAAACACTTATACTTGTGAAGTGACCATCGTACCAAGGGTATGCGGTGGTGTGCATAATTTCTTTTTATTCTACCATAATGCTTAGCTTATTAATTTGTGTAACGATTGTTATCAAATTTATATATATATATATATATATATATATATATATATATATATATATATATTATGTGTGTGTAACGATTACTATTGGTGTGGGTATCCTTATTTGAGGCTCACTTAAGACGTGGCTTTTGATTATTTTTTCTTTGATTTCAAAGGTTTCAATTCAAAGAAAAGTTTCCATTTGGCCTATATTGTAGAGATCCAAAAGGAGAGTCTGCAATTCATGGAATCTTTCAATTAATGGAATCACTCTTTATAAGTATATTCCTATGTGCTTTCCCAAGCGAGGAGGGAAAGCTCAGAAGAATGTGCTTATAAAGAGTAGCCTTTCTTTAATGTGTAGAGGTCTTCTCTCCCATTGAGGATTATTCCAGTAGAGTAAATCACAATTTCATCTTGCTAACATAAATGAAAAAGTGATGTTAATGGTAAGCCTAAATGAAAATCAATAAGAAGTTGACCACATCAACAATTTGTAAAAATGTTGTAAAATAGTTAATTAAAAAAATGCACCTATTTATTATTATTATTATTATTATTATTATTATTATTATTATTATTTTAAATAGTTAAATTGTGACTTCAGAACTTGCCTTCTTCAAGCACCAAATCCACAATGACAAGTTCGTTATTTGACTTGATACTAAGGGTACGTTTGGTATGCTGTAATAACTCCTGTAATGAAATAGTTATTCATGTGTAATTAGGGATGTCAATTTTTCCCTGTCCCGCTTAACCTGCCCTTCCTTGCTTTGCCCCGTGCGGGTTTTTCCAGCCCCGTAAAAGTGGTGGGGCGGGGATGGGGCAAGATTTTAGCCCCACACCACGGGGCGGGGCAGGGATGAGTTTAGACTTTTTAGACCCACCTGCCCCGTCCTTGCCCCGCCCCACGTTGCTAAGGGTTATAATTATAAATTTTTCATACCTTAAAACCCTACTATTTAAACAAACATATTAATATTAGCTTATTTTATTCTATTTAATGTGGTTCTCTGCCTTTATTTTGTCATGTGTTATACTATGAGTTTTTTATTTATTTATTTTTATTGTCTTGTTAAATGCTTGGATATATTATTCAATTTTTTCTAAAAATTAATTTGATTTGATGGGATAAATTTAGTTGTAATTTCAAGTATATTTTTATTAATGAAATAGATTTCATTAAAAAATTTGTACTAGTTGTAGGGTAAATTAACAAAAAATAGAGTTTTATGGGGTGGGGCAAGGCTTTGCAGGGCCCCAAGTGGTAGGGATGGGACGAGAAATTTTTTCTCGTCATGCGGGGCGGGGCAGGGGTGGGGCAAGACAAAATCTTGTGGGGTAGGGGCGAAGACCCCATCCTTCGGACCTACCCCGCCCCGCCCCATTGCTATCCCTATGTGTAATAGCAATTCAGTCATTTGGTTGCAGCTTTATTACGTGGATTAGTTATTACATTGGAAAAACTATTTTTTAAATTGAAGAATAGCTATTCCTCTTTAAAATGGATGCAATAACTATTTCTTAGTACATATAATAGCTTTTAAAATTAATATATTTTCAAAAATATAAAGTTTCCTTATAGATCATCTTTTACAAGTTTTCTATATGTAATAACCAAACTTAAGGATAGTAATAGTTATTCTATTACAATGTCTTCTATTCTCAGTGATAAAGATTACTATTCCTAATATAATCTATATTTAGTGTATTAAATGTACCCTAAGTAAAATACACATTCTTATAACTCTTACTTTAATATTTTAGTCATCTTCATCAATATTGATTTCATTCAAGAGGTTATATCTCCCACTTTGTTCATCCATCCAAATAAAACTATATAAATGAAAGCATGCAATAGGATTAAAGAGTTAGGTTTAGGAACCTTACCTTAGCAATAGGATTTTTATTACTCGTAACAATGGTATCCTAAATTTATAGGGAAAAAAAAGGATTTTAATAAAGAAAAACAATTATGAAGTAGATTTCCTACTTAATAATATAAGTTTACTTTAATCGTGGGATAGCACATAAAGATAAAAAACTTCAAGCATTGCACGAATTTTTATGCTATAGTATTTTGCTTTGAGCCCCAGGAATCACCACACCATATATACATGAACAGACTCACTTTACAAATTCAAAAGATATAAGTCTATAAATATTTAAAATTGTTGTAATATATTAAAATAAGAATTTGATTTAATAATCACCAAACCATAAAAATTCATGAAATGGTCCAAATTTCTGAGAATTAAAAAAAAAAAAAAAAAAAAAACAACAACAACAACAACAACAACTTTCTCAACATTAAGTGAAAAGAAACTCACATATTAAAGTGAGGAGGAGGCAAGCAAACTTGGGTGGGTTTTGCTCCATGAAACAAAATAGAGGATATATAAAATTAGAGAGATTCCACCAAATAAGGAATTTGGAGTTGAATCACCTTAGGATTTTTTATCAACTTAGAAATTTTCAGTCACTGAAGAGAAAGAGAAATAAACAAATCCCTAATCACATGATATTATATTGTAACTCTTTAACATGTGCTTTTGTAATGTAGCTCACTAATTTTTCATATAGTTTATTAAGATAATTTCAATAATATTAATTAGATATCTTCTTTCTTTTACATACAATTTTTATTAATCCGTGCCACGAAAATATTGCTTGTTAATGAAAAAAAACAATGTTTCATTATCTTCACCTAAAAAAAAGTTACTCATTTTACTTTTTAACTTCGTATCTTGGTTGCAAATGGATCAATAATTGGAAGTTGGAACATTGGGCTTGGATCATTAGTTTTTACTATTTTCCCCTAAATTTTGTCTATAATTTATCAATGTGATATTATTTTACAAAATATAAGACATTTATCATGATCATTTTCCTCTCTCTCACACCTTTATTTTTTTGATAAGCCCAATCTATTTTTTTAGAATGATCTTAATAAATATAATAAGTCATATGAGAATCATTTGGTGCAATCACAACTTTTACTATCCAAATTTTATTATATAATAATATATAATTTGGTTACTGTGGGGGAGAAAAGCCCAGGAGTACATCTCTACACATGTATTGGGCCAGGGGCCCAATCCGAGGACGTAACTAGTTCGAGGATGAATAATTGCTTGCATGAGGGTCAGTGGTAGTAGGTAAAGGGGTAAAATCTGATCAGGATCGCCTGGCAAAGGTCCGAGGAGGAGTGTCATCTCGGCAGAGTAAAGCCGAGGTAAGAGGAAGCATATTATCGTCAAGAGCAACATTCCAGACCGTTCCATGGATAAAGATAAGCATCAAGAAGAGACACGACAGAGGAAAGCTACAAATATCTTGGGAAAAACTGCTACCACCGTATTAAATATACCACAGTTAACTCTCTAGCCGCATTAATGATGAAGTGATCCCTGAACAGTAATTCTCAGCCTTCCAGCTACTACTCAAAGACTTTAGGGAGGTACTGATGGGACAAGAAGAAACCCCAAAGATTTGATCTGCACGTGGAGGGTGGGGATGCTAGGGGAAGATAGTATAAAATGGAATGGAGACCCTAAGAGAGGGGGATTGGAAATTTGTAAGAGAAAGCACTGTAGCAGTTTGAACCATATCTATAACCATTTTCAATCGATATATACTAGAATATACCTCATCGGATTGTGGCGAGGACAAATTTACTTAGATAACTCCGGTTCATTTCTATTTGATTATCATTTAAATTCCATTCTAACTGTTGTCTCATTCATTAGAGCCTAGTTTTCCAACGCACTCTCTACAAATTCATTGTATTAGGCTTATTGGGCTTGGATCCAATCATACCTTGAGCCTAGGATCCACAGTTACAATTTTTCCAAATCCAATATACAAATATATAATTCCATTGACCACTAGCTATTGTAAGTTACGAGGCCATAACCTCAAGAAATGTTTTTGTTAGATTATTTGCATCCTATATATGAAAGGGCAACATTATAGTGATTTTTTTTTACCACATAGTGATTTAGCAAGATAAGCATAGGAGAAAACGAGGAGTACATATTTTTGAGACACTGAGGGTCCGTTTGGTACATGTGTTTAAACACATATTTTCAATTTTTAAGTAATATTACACGTATTTTCATACACTTTTTCATCCACATATATTTTCAAAAAAATACAAACAACGTTATTAAAACAACATTACCAAACGAGCCCTAACTTGATAAAGATTATTAACAATTTTTAGCTACATGTGAATGGAAAATTGCCTTACACCTTATCATTTATATTGCTAAATCATCCCAATTATGTTTCCCATCATCAAGGGAGTCAATTTTGTATTGTATCAGCTGGCTAGTACTGTTGGAATTTTTCATACTAAAACCTATGCCGGTATAGAAACACGTTTGTTTCCTATCGGTTTAAATACCGGCCATACCAGGTCGTTTCAGCGATACCGAGGCATATATTGGATTTTGGCTTAAAAAATTAATACTGGACTAAACAAAAAACAAAAGAAAATATTGGGTTTTAGATCTAAATCCCTCACTTTCCTCTCACAATAACTTACTTGCTCTTGCTCACAATGCCACCTTTGTCTATGTGTTTTCGGTAGCAACCCATACCAGTATATCGCCATCTCCTATTCACCTTCTTCTTCTTTTTCTTCAGACATTCACCCAAACCATACGCTTCCTTTGCTATTTCAATGTCACGTTTCTGCTTCTTTTTAACTTGCTTTTTCCTTTTTAATGTTTTTGTGGGCTTGGCAACCCACGTGACCATCAGTCAAAATTTCAAATTTCAAGTCTTTTATTTTTTTTAATAAAACTAATATTTGATTTTGCCTTTATTCCGTTTGTGTGCCTTGCTAGTTCCTTGTTCTCTGTCTCATACTCATGGCAACTTATTATTATTAATAATAATTTATTACAATGTTATTTAAGTATGTCAATATTTATTATATTATATTATTATTGAACTAACATTTGTACTAGAGATTGAGATATTAAAAAGATATGAGTTTATAAGTTTATATTAGCGACAATCTAGAAATGGTACACCGATACTGAAATATTTTATTTCTGTAACTAAATTAAAACGCTCTTCGGTACGGTATTGACTCTCTTGCTCATCACACAACAAAAACTTTCCAACCTTGAAGGAACAAGATAACAGTATTCTCTTATTTGTTATATTGATACAAAATTAATATCAAATATTAGTCAAGTGCTTCTTTATGGGTTTTTTTAAAGTGTTAGTCTAAATCTTCCATTGGTGGAGTCAAATCCTAGAAATTTATTTCTAATAAATAATGCTCCCAAGAAACTCAAACAATAGTTCCAACAATTATTCCTCTGATGGGATCATTGGCTAAAGTGAAATTCAGTAATACATTCGGGCATTCATTAGTAAGTTGACTCAAACTGATTTATCATATTTTTATATTATTATTTGATTTTTCGTAAATACATTAGGATGCTTCAGCTGTATACACCATTACATGCAGCTCCACTTGACAAATATTGACGTTGGACAAGAGGGAACAAGCAAAATCAGATTTAAAACTATCGGGTCTCTAATCTGTGTAGCGCTAGGATTTAAGGATTAGGGTTAGGTTTTAATTGGGGAAGATTGCTTATAAAAAGGATTACTAGGGTTTCTAATGAGGAAAAAGAATAGTGGGGTTTGTGGATGAAACATAGGGGAAAAACTAAGATTTGGGTTGTTGTTTTAGGGCTGTGAACAATAAGGTTAAATTTGATCTTTATACAAGCTTTTGGGCTAAGGGTGCAACCATGGAGTTAAAGATTGACACTTCCATGCAAAGATTTTTTTTTTTTTTTTTTGGCAAAAATACTATTTTAGTTATTAGATTTTGAGGTTACAGTCAATTTAGTCCCTACATTTTGATAGCAGTTAATTTGATCTATGTTATTTTCAATTTGCAGTTAATTTTGTTTCTACCATTAACTTACTAACGGAAAAAGCATACATAGCACACTTAAAACCTACATGCCTAATAAAATAAAAATACTAATAAATTTTTTTAATAAAATTTAAAAATTGTTTCATCATATTTAAATAAAAAAAATTAAAATGACTAAAAATAAAAATCTTAATTTTTTTTTCGCACTTTCATTTCTATTTTTGCAGTTCCTTCTCTTTTCTTTTCTTGCAGGGGCGGAGCCACCTATGACATGCAACCCCCCCCAACCCAAAGTATTGAAATCCTTTGTAATAATATATTGGTTTGAGGTAAAAAAAATAATCTGGGCTTCTAAAATTGAATCAAAAAAAAAAAATTTAAGCCCAAGTTCATGGTTTGTATTTTCTTTCCTTTGAAATCTGCAATGTACAGCCAGTTCACTTCACTGTTGGTTTCTCAAATTAATAGACCCCCACCCAAATAAAACATAGCCTTTTACCAAAACCTATAATAAATGCCTAGCTGGCTTGAGTCCTTTCTGTATATATTTTAAGAATATACAAGATTGCATTGTGTTCTTTATGTATTCAATTGTTAAAGTGCAATGTACATAGTGCACTGTTCAAACTTATGAGATTTTTTCCCCCACAAATTTGATCTTTTTCTCATCATGTTATTTTTTCTCTAGCTAATTTTATCTTTTACTATTTGGATCTAGTTGCTTGATAAGTTGTGCTAACATTAATTTGTTTTTAGAAGAGAATTTGGGCTGCCATAGACATAAGATTTATTCATTTTTTAAAAACGAATTGAAAAAGAAATTGCTAAGAATTTCTCTATAGAATTCATAATGAATGAAATCTTTTTAATGAAGGATTGACGTTGAGCATAACTTTTATAGGAGATGCCAAGTTTTTTTTTTTTTTTTTTTTAATTTTAATTTTGGTACATGTTTATAGCAAATTAGAAAAAAATTGTCCACTCAATTGAGTTTAGATGTATTATTATATTTAAATTTTATCATCTTATTTACAATACATTTATGATGAACATATAAGTATGTAACTCGGCCCTCCCATGTAAAAAATCCTGGCTACGCCCCTGTTTTCTTGGCAACCAAACACAATAGTCTCTCAAATAATTCTCTCTTAAAAGCTTTCACAATCTTGGACCTATCATTTCTCACTCTCTCATTGATTCTACTTCTTATTCTGAACCAATACATTAACAATGGATACCTTAGAGCTACGAGGACCTCAACATATCCAACACAGAGTCCGAGTGGAAGAAATGCTGTGAAGGCTCAAACCAAAAAAAAGCCCTGAATCAAATCCAAATCCCAAGACGAACTCGATTCCAAACTCAAAAATAATACCCCTCCCTCTTCCTCTTTGCAAAATCCATATTCCAAGAGTTTATTAGATTTAATGGATTCATCTAGGGTTAAACTAATTTGGAAAGGAAAAAAAATAAGTTTAATTTTTTAGATTTTAAATTTTATATAATTTTAGGTTATTTAATTACATAAAATAATTAGATCCACATCCACATGATATCATTTCATTGGACCAACCACATGTGGTAGGTTTAGGTGTCATTTAACGGACACATCAACATCTTTCTAACAGAATGACTGCTAATCAAAACAAACCATATCGTTAGAGACAAATCAAAATTTTAGACAGGGCAAAATCCAGAAACCCTTATTAAGCCCCAAACGATGTGTTTTGTCCTTTAAATAAAATATAAAAAAAAGGCAAAAATATTTTTCTGTTCCTTACATTTTGGCTCCATTCCCATTTTGATTCCTACTTTTCTATTTTACCACTTTTAGTCTTTAAGATGAAAAACGCATTTCATTTTGGTATCTACTGTCATCTCACTAACGGAAATTACTTACGTGGCAAACAACGTGCACTTTTGGCACACAAAATGCCTACGTGGCCTTTAAAATTAATAATAAAATTTTTATTTAGCATTAGAATAATGCCACATCAGCATTTTAAATATTAAAAAAAGCTATGTTATTTTTTTATTAGAAAAAAAGCTACTTTAGAAGAACAATTTAGACAAAATTCTAAAGTTGTTTCTCAAAAAAAAAAAAAAAAAAAAAAATCTAAACTTATGATTTATTTAAAAATAAATTAAAATAAATTTTATTTTTCTTTTCATTAATTTTTCGAAAGAACATGTTCATGTTCTTTATGTTCTTCCCCAGAACATTATTGATCATGTTCATGGCAAATTAATCCTTTTTTTTTTTCTTGTACTTTCTTTATAACCAAACACATCAAAATTCAAAAGTCGGTTCAAACAATAATCAACCAATTAATATCAACAGATCTGCATACCAGAAATTTGAACCCAACATACACTAACAAAAATCAATAGATCTGCATCCTCTTTGTTCACAAAATCAACACCAATCTCCCAGTTAGAAACCCACCAATCCACCGAAACACAAAATCAGATCCAACTTGGAAACATAAAATCATATTCGCCACAAACCCTTAAACCCATATCAACAAAAATCACAACCGAAAAACCCACCATCGGAATTCGCCACCACCTATCTCCACCACGATCTCCACCACCAAGTTGAGAGATAGAGAGATTAAAGAGAGAGACCCACCGATTTAAGAGAGAGACACCGATTTGAGAGAGAAAAAGAAAAAGAAACAAAGGTAGAGACTTGTAGTAGAAGATGAGTCAGTGAGAGAAAGAATATCTTATTTTAATTATTTTATTTTATTTATTAAATATAATAAGTTTAGAATTTTGTTTTAATTGTTTTTTTTTTTTTTTGACATGGCATTATTTAAATGCTAAATAAATTTTTTTTTTTAAATTTTAATGGCCACATAAGTGTTTTGTGTGCCAACTGTGCACTTTATTTACCACGTAGGTTATTTTTCATTAGTGAGATGACGGTAGGGACCAAAATGTAACATTTTTTTTTCATTTTGGGACTAAAAGTGGTAAAATAGAAAACTAGGGACCAAAATGAGAAGGGGGCCAAAATGTAGAAACGAAAAATGTATTTCCGCAAAAAAAAGAAGAAAAAGATATACAAAAATTATACTTGTGGGACTCTACATGTTCATCTAAATTTTTAATTTTTATGGCAAGTGAATTATTGGGTACAAAAACCGAAGAGTTTAGAACCAATTAAATTCTAAATTTTATATATATATATATATATATATATATATATATATATATATATATATATATATATAATATGAGAAACCATTACATATTTTAGAAATGTATGGTTTAAAAAAGAATACAAGCTAATACTATGTATAATTTGAACCTATTTTCAAAAAAATATATAATTTGAACGGTATAATTGTGATTGTTTTTAATTGTATTTGTGCATATGCATGAGGCTACACACTAGTGATAAATAAATGGAAAATACTTAGATACTCTCAGAGTACAGGGATGGCAATGGGGTGGAGCAGGCTGAAAGATGGGGTCTTCGCCCCTACCCCACCCTACATGACGGGAAAAATTTTCTTATCTCATTCTCGCCCATTGGGGCCCTACAAAGCCCCGCCCCAACCCGTAAAATTCTACATATCTCCAACAAAGATAATATAGAATAATGGGAAAGACAAAAAAATTTACATGAATAAAATGAAACAATGAGTTTTAAACTTCCAAGCCGAATAAAGTATATGCTAGCCGAATAAAAAATTACATGAGTACAAAGTTCAATATAGGTTAGATGTTTATCAGTAGATTACGAAAATGTCTATCAATGTAGGTTAATGTATGTATGTTTGTTTAAATAGTAGGGTTTTAGGGTATGAAAAATTTACAATTTAACCTTTCTCAACGCGGGGTAAGGCGGGACAAGGTGGATCTAAAAAGTCTAAACTTATCTCCGCTTTGCCCCATGGTACAGGGCTAAAATCTCGTCCTATCCCCGTCCCATCACCTTTGCAGGGAGGGGATAACCTGCGTGAGATGAAGCAAGGCGAGTCAAGCGGAGCGAGGCAAAATTGCCATCCCTAGCAGAGTTTAGTAAAATAGTGCTAATTTCTCTCAAATTCATAATAGACCTCACCATGAATTTATTGAGTGGATCATATTATGAATGTAAGAGGGGTGAGCACCATTTACTGTGCTAAGAGAGAAACCTAAGAATTTCTCTAAATAAATAAATAACAAGCAAAACAAAAACTCAGCGTTTCAGCGAAATAGGGCATCAGTAAATTATCCTTCTTCGGCTCTGCCTCACGGATCTCATCCTTCACAACCCTTCTCCTATACAAAAGTTTTGAACCGACTTTCTCCAACCAAAAAAAAAAAAAAAAAAAGGTTTTGCACCGACTTTCAAATCCTTTATATCTCTCTCAGGAAATTCAAACCAAAAACCAAAAATCACTGCCTCTCCGTTACTTTAGATTCCCAATCCCAAAAGAAGTACTTGTTTTTTGGGTAACTTCAAATCCTTCACTTTAACCCAACAAATACTTCTTCTTCTTCATCTTACTTACCTTCATGGCCAACTCCTCTAAATCGAAACGCCAGAAACTCTATTGCAGAGAAGAAACAGTGGGTGCGGATAGGATCAGTGATCTTCCGGATTGTCTTCTCATTCACATCCTTTCATTCCTCAGAACCAAACAGGCCATCCAAACTAGCAGGTTGTCAAGTAGGTGGAAACTCCTCTGGACTTACGTCCCAAAACTTAACCTCGACATTGACAGTTTTCCAAAGTTTGAGTGTGATAAAGTTGGTTCGATTATGAACTTTGAATGCTATGTGTCCCAGGTTTTGGCTAAACACAAAGCAAAGTACCTCCGAAATTTTCGCTTGAAATACATGTTATATCATCAGAAACGTCTTGACAGATGGATTTCCACCTTTACTACTTCTGCTCTTAACCTCCAGGAACTTGATCTCCAGATTATTAATTTTCCTACTCCTACTCCTACTGACTGCTTTTGGAAGTTGCCACATAGCATATTCTATTGCAACAAATTAGTGGTTCTGAAAATAGAAGGGCACATTGTTCTCGATCCTCCGTCTTCATCATCCTTTCAACTCAACACACTGAAGATACTGCGTCTTGAAAGTATTACTTTCGCAAATCGCGACTCTTTTGTGACACTCCTCTCTTTTTGCCCAGTCCTTGAAGATTTGACCTTGATAATAGATGATTATAAGGAATTTAATTTTAAAATTTGTGTACCTACTTTGAAAAGATTAAGTGTCTCCTATTTAAATAACAAACTCAAAATAGACACCCCATCTCTTGAGTACTTTGATTTTGAGGTAATGTCATCCTTATTTCTTTTTTGTTCTAACCATTGTTACAAGCTTTTATATATGTTGTTGTGCTTAAAATCTCTCATCCTGCAGTGTCGACGCAGCTATGGTTCGATTTGTCCTACCAGGTTCCAGAATTTGGTCTGCCTGGTTTTCAAATATAATGGGCATAACTTGAGTGTGCTAAAGGCGTTGCTCCTACTGGCTCCTAATCTACGAGTTGTTTTAGTTGATAAGGTTAGTTTAGTTAATCAGAGGATTTTTTATTTATTTATATACTTTTCCCTAAATTTAAATAATTTATCTGTTGTCATAAGAAGTACCATAACCATGTGTCGTGTCATCATCAGATTGCTAAAGGTCGTACACAGAAATTATACTGGACTGAGCCACCAAATGATCCTAATTCTTTGTTATCACACCTTACAACATTTTACTTTAGAGGATATAAAGGATTAAAACATGAAGTGGATTTTGTAAAATTTATTCTAAAGGAGGCAAGTGTCTTGAAGGCAGTGAGAATCGAAGTTCATCATCATTCTAAGTTGAAGAAAAGTGTTTTTGAGGAACTATCCATATTCCCAAGGCGCTCTAGCACATGTCTACTTTCAGTTAAATAAAGTATGGGTTTGATATCTCTCTCTAAACTAGTTTATAAATGGTAGTCATCAATAAACTCCATAGGCATGTTACAAACTTTTTTTTTTTTTTAATGGTAAATTATAAATCATTCCCTCTGAACTTATACATGCTTTCAATTTCCTTTCAAGTTCTTTTTCCCCCTTCATTTTAGCCGTTTGAATTATAAATCATTCCCTTTGTTCCTTGGGTTTGGTGAAACCTTTGTGCAAACACCTTCATAAGAAAGGCATAGTTCTATTTGAAATTACGCTAAAATATCGATAAAAAGGAAAAGCTTCTAGATATACTTGAAGCATACTGGATCTTTCAGTTGGTTGCCTAGTTGTAACAATTGAAATGGTAAAATAATGAAGTGTGTCTATTCAAAGTTTGAACTATAGAAAAAAAAGAGTAAGTTATGTGTACTCCATAGGGGTTAGATATGCTTCTAATGCACTTTGAGTAGAAGAAATGATAAAGCCAAATCTCGAAGGTAAAATTTTTTGGGAGCTTTCATTTTTTATTGGTTTGTCTTTATTAGATAGTTGTATGTCCTTTGTTCATTGATGTGCTTCTTGATTCGTGGAGAAAAGGTTCTTGGTCTACACCTACAAATCTCGGTGCTTCTTGTTGCTTCTTGTACAACCTCTTTTCCCTCTCAACTCTTTCTTTTTTATCCATGCCACAAGCTCGAAGTTTACGGAATCAAAAGTTGAGTTGCTTCCTTTTTCTGTTGTCAAGCTTCTTCCTATTTTCTACTTCGGTGACATCATTACTAGCTCTTCCCCCTCTCCATTCTGTATTTATATATGTTTTAAATGTTGATTAAATATATGTTGGGTTGAACTACAATGATAGAATGAGCAACTTTATCACATTGTTGGCTTAAAAGCATCGATCTAGTGATGTTGGCAGGGATTTGTGATCTTTCTTGGCGCATTCTATTTTTGTTTTAATCCGAATAAGAAAACCTGTTTTTTAGTAGTTGATTGCATTCAATATATCAGAATTGTTGCGAGTTCTGCTTGCCTACCCTTTCAAGTATTGGGGTCTACTTTCTCATCAGATTGATTTTGTGTATCTTATTGGCTATTGCTACTCTTTGCCTACCCTTTCTAGTATTTGGGGTTTCTCATTACGCCGATTTGTGTAGTTTATTGTTTCTCTAGCTTGCTATTAGGGTCTTTTGGGTAAAGAAACACTTGACTAATACTATTTTTAATTTTATATCACTATAAAAGTTAAGAGAATACTGTTTTCTAGTTTATAGGTTGAAAGGTTTTTGTTGTGTATATTGGGATGATAAGAGCATCCACATCAGAATGTGGAAATTTTTTTCCATTTTGCACATCTAAAACCTACTTTTTCTATTTTACACATCTATTTTTACAAAACACCCACATTAGTTTGTCTATTATACATATTTATTCAAATAAAATATTCATTTCTTTAACAGTGTCATCTCTCTCATAGACCCAACACAACCCACACATGGTCATCTCTCATAGACTCGAAACAACCCAAACAACCACATAGCCACCATCGGAATAATCGGAACCCACACAAGATCGACATCAGTAACCAATCGGAACCCACACAACCCAAAGAACAACCCAACAGAAATAGCCCATCACAATAGAAAAATAACTAGCAACCAACAAATTGGCGATGGGAAAAAACCAGAAAAAAAAACCCAGCAACTAACAGATCGGCGATGGGAAAAAACCAGGAAAAAAACCAAGCAACCAAAAAATCGACGATGGGGAAAAAAACCAGAAAAAAACCCAGTAACCAACAGATCAACGATGGGGAAAAAAACCAGAAAAAAACCCAGTAACTAGTAGATCGGCGATGGGGCTTGGGTTGGCGAGAGAGTTGATCTGGGAGAGTTAATCTGATGAAATGAGAGAGAGTTGATCGGTGAGAGTGAGGTGAGAAAGGAAATGAGAAAAAGAGAGTGAGGTGTGTCAGAGGTAGAGAGAGGAGAGAGAAAAAAAAAATAAAAAAATCATTTACATGGTGAACAGTAACCGTGCATATATGCACGATTATTGTTCATTTACACATCCATGGTGTATATTTGCACATTTTTACAAAGACTAATGTAGGTGTTTTTTGTGTTAGAATGTGCAAAATTGAGGACTTTTTGCATTTTACACATTTTTTCAACCACTGATGTGGTTGCTCTAAGGCTATTGTTCATGTACCTAATATATAGCAAAATGCTAAAAATAATATATTTTTTGTTTTACAACCTAATGAATCAATGAATGTGATTCGTTGACTTTAATAGCATAATAAATATGAATGTCTCAATAACTTTTTTTTTTTTTCCTTTCTGTTGCATGAGTTTTGTAATGTAATAAAAAATTTGTAGTATACCTAACATTAATCAAAGTTTAAAGACATAAGTTACACAATCATCTTAAAGGCATAATGAAAAACCTACAAACTTTCAAATATTTTTAAAACACAACTCTTCGGTTGCTTGAATAGCTTTGAACAACCTTGTTAAAAAAAAAAAAAAAAAAAAAAGCCCCTAAGAAATAGTTTTTATTTTATGAGTCTGGTTCATGAGATTTCTATTATAATCCTAGTGTCCCACATAGATTAAGTGTAAGTTTAACCATGTATTTATAAGCTCCTGAGCACCCTCCCCTTGCAAGCCGATTTTTAAGGGTGGGTTCTACCCATGGGTTTGTAACATTTAGTATCAAAACCAACGACCACGTCGAGTAATCGAATATAGCTCATTAAGTATGTGATTAAATGAGTTGCGATTTTGTGGTCGGATCTTAGAAAGGGTGACCTGGAGGCTAGATTAAAATAATTGATAGGTGAGTGGAACTGCCAAAAAAAGAGAAAGGGTTACCATTGGGTCAGTGTTGATAGCGTGAGTTGTCATGGATGTCCGTTGCGGAGCGTAGTGGTATGTTATAAACCTAGTGTCCCATATGGATTAAGTGTAAATTTAACCATATGTTTATAAGCTCTTGGGCACCCCTCCTTGCAAGCCAGTTTAAGTTGATTTTCAAGGGTGACTTATACCAATGGGTTTGTATCATTTGGCAGAGCCAACCACCACGTCAAGTAATCGGAAGTAGCTCATTAAGTATGAGATTAAATGAGTTGTGATTTTGTAGTCAAATCTCGAAAGGGGCAACTTAGAGGCTAGATTTTATGTTATGATCCTAGTGTCTCACATGGATTAAGTATAAGTTTAACCATATGCTTATAAGCACTTGAGCATTTTCTCCTTGCAAGCCAGTTTATGCCGATTTTCAAGAATGAGTACTACCTATGGGTTTGTATAATTTGATATCAGAGCTAACCACCATGTCGAGTAATTGGTCGTAACTCATTGAGTATGGGATCTAATGAGTTGCAGTTTTGTGGTCGAATCTTAGAGGAGGTGATCTAGAGTCTAGATTAAAATAACTGATAGGTGAGTAGAGCCACTAAAAAGAGAAAGGACTACCATCAGGCTAGTCCCACATGGATTAAGTGTAAGCTTAATCATGTGTTTATTAGCTCTTACGCACCCTCTCCTTACAAGTCGATTTTCAAAGATGAGTTCTACCCATGAGTTTGTATCATTTGGTATCAGAACCAACTACCAAGCCGAGTAATCGGACGTAGCTCATTAATTATGAGATCAAATGAGTTGCGGTTTTGTGGTTGGATCTCAGAGGGGGTGACCTAGAGGCTAAATTAAAATAACTTATAGGTGAGTGGAGCCTCCAAAAGGAGAAAGGGCTACAATCGGCCATTGTCGATAGAGTGAGCCGTCGAAGCCTCCAAAAAGAGAAAGGGCTACCATCAAGTCAGTGTCAATAGAGTGAACCGACATAGGCGTCGACTGCAAAACGTGGTGGTATGTTATGATCCTAGTGTCTCTCATGGATTAAGTGTAAGTTTAACCATGTGTTTATAAGCTCTTAGGCACCCTCCTTTAAGCCGCTTTTCAAATGTGAGTTTTACTCATGGTTCTGTAACAATCTCCCTTTTCATAGTATGTGGGACTTATACATTTGTGAAAGAGAGGTCTTTAATTTCGTGAAAAAAGAAAAGAAAACAAAAAACTTCAACAATTTACAAAAGAAATATTAGATAATAGAATTTATTTTTAAGTTGAAGACAAATTGATTAATACCCATTTGGATGTTTTTTAAGGGGGGGGGGGGGGAGAGATTTGGGGGGCTTCTAAGAACTTCTAATCCCTTATTTTTAATTCCCTCAAATTGGAGAGATTTGAAGGGGGAGTAGATGAAAGTGATTCTAGAGCTAATTAAACATTTTGAATTACCTATTTTACCCTTCACCATTTATAGCAATTATAAAATATACACGTAAAAATTTCTCTCAAATCTCTTTTACGTTCTCTACCCCTCTCTCTCTCTTCTTTGCTACTCTCTTGCTCTTCTCTCTGACGTTGCTCTCTCACTCTACTTTCTCAGACCCAGCTCTCTGTCATTCAGAGATAAACTCTATCTTTATTTCTCTGGGGTTTTATTGCTTTTGCTGGATTTTTTCAATCTCTAGTTGGTTTGTGGCTTGAGGTATGGATACTACACATATTTGGTTTATGGATTATGTAGAAACTGTGATTTCTGACATGATGGTTTTTTTCCTAGAATTTTAAAGTTTGGAAGAGTTGCTCACAATGTGTTTGATAAATTGCTTGATTGATTGTGTATACTATGTGAGTTTGATTTTTTGGATGAGAAATCAACTTTTGATTTTAAAGACAATAAGCTGCCAAAGAACTTGAAAGTGCTAACTCAACACCAAGCCTTCCCCATCTTTCTTATTCTTTCCCTTTGACTTGCCCACATCCAAAGCCACCTCCTCCTTGATTTCACTAGGCTGCAAAGCCATCTTCCAAAAATCTTTATAATGAAAATCTATATTGTTTATGAGCAATTGATGATCTTTTGTCAGTAGTATTATCACTGTAGCAATTGAGGGATTGGTTGTTGCGGGGTTTGGTTGTACAGGGCCTTCCATGAATTCTGCCAACGCCTTAGGTTGGGCATTTGTGAACAATTGGCATAACACTTGGGAACATTTTTATGTTTAGCTTTGATCTTTTGATTTCTCTTTGTGTTACCAATCAAGCGGACAAAATGGGCTTTTGCCCTTTTCAGGCAAATTAATTAGCTTTATACCCCCTTTCTCAAACTAAGTAGGGAAATGCCCCTCTTTTAAAACTCGATTCATGATAAATCGAGTTAGGCTCTATAGTAGCGTTTTAAGAAACCTATAGTGATGTTTTTTAAGACCTATAGTGATGTTTTTTAACTCGACCTCAATGAAATCGAGTTATAGGTAAAAAAATTGCCTATAACTCAATTTCATTGAAGTCAAGTTAAAAAACGTCACTATAGGTCTTAAAAACATCACTATAGGCTCATTAAAACGCCACTATAGGGCTTCATAATTTTTTTTTTTCTAACTCGATTTATCATAAATTGAGTTTTAAAAGAGGAGCATTTCCCTACTTAGTTTGGGAAAGGGAGTATAAAGCTAATTAATTTGCCCGAAAAGGGCAAAAGCCCATTTTGTCCCCAATCAAGCAGAAGAAGGCCTATAGAAACAAAATTTGTATAAGCTCTTGTCAATGTTTTAAGAGTTTAATTCCTTCTCTTTTTCTTTTTTTTTTTCACCTTTAGTAGCTTTATAGCTTAAGAAATAGTGATATGATTTGTCAACTAGGAGTATATATATTATGCTCCTAAAAAAATGGGATTATGCAGTAACTGAAGAAGATGTGCAAATCGCACAAAGGCAATTTGAATGTTTGAGTTTGCTTGAGCTTCCCTTGGTTTGGTGGACACGCATGTGTGGTTTGTTTTTTAAATGTGTGGACATTGCAATATGAGAGAAAGATTTTGCTGCGTACTTGTATGTAACAATTACTAAATGTAGGGGTACGTGATAGCAAAAAGAAAGGGGCAAATATTTAAGGTCCACCCGATCATGTGCATTGTCACCTAACTCTTAAATAAATGTTCATTTCTTTTTGCTGCCACATACCCCTATATGCATTGTACATGACCCTTGAACACCATGGACCAATATTGCTAGTTTATTTTTAAATAAGGGTTGAATTGTTAATTTAAATATATTTAATCATTTCCTCTCATTCTCATTCTAATTTTTAAAACATCCAAACCAGAGGAGGAGTTAATTATTCCCCTCCCCCTTTATTTAATTTTAAAAACATCCAAACAAGATGAAGGATAATCATTCCCCTCTACTTTCCTCTCAATCCAAACTTCTAAACATAGCATAAGTGATAGTTTAGTAGTAGGGACCCCCTCCATTCTCCCACTATTTTTCTATAAATAAATAATTAATAAAAAAGAATGTTTTTAGTATTTCAATATTCATCTTGAATGTTTATTGGAAAATTATATATCTCCTCTCATTTATTTATTTATTTAGAGAAGAACTCTCATTGAATTTTGTGATAGAGCAATTTGAAAGAAAGAGAATTTATCTTTTATGTCCGCTCTATAGAGTGAGTGCAAAAAAGTAATTCCCAAATGTAGAACAGTGAAAAATGAAGAGAAAAGATGATTAAAATAAATAAATAAATAAAGAGATGGAATGGTTAGACGATTGGGTTGGGTGGGGATTGGGCTTGGTCTTGAGCTTGTTTTTCACCCAAATTGAGCCCTAGCCTAACTTACAAAAGTAATCTCAACTGAAAATAGCCCAACCGAAAATAAAGCCCATAAAATCTTCCCACAAATTGCCCTTTACTATATTGTTAAGAGAAATAATGTCAAAGTAAAAAACAATATTATTTGCATCTTTGTTATCATAAACCCAACAAGGAGTACAGGCATAGAATTGTTTTTTCAGCTTCATATGATCCAAATAAAGTTAAAATTCTTAAATTCAAGGAGTTGAACTCGTCAGACTGCCAAAAGAATTCCTTTACTCATTGATTAGTTTTAATTTCACTTTTACATCTGCAACTATACAAACACAATTATACAAGGAAAGATTTCATGATCCTTTGAACTAGCGTAAGATTCAATTAGACTACCTTTTTTTTTTTTTTGAGAAACCGAGTAGACTACTTGGAACGTATAATCAAAGATAAATTCAACATGGATCAAGCAAACATTTTAAAATATTACTAGTGAAGCTATTTCACTGATATTGGAATTAACGGATACATCAATGCTAAATGCAATGACAAGATGATGTAGGTTTTTTCCCCCTACTACTAAGTATATTGGCATTGAACTATCTGGCTGGCTAGTCCATCTAGAATTTTCTTTACCAAAATATACATCGCTCTCGAATAGCCACAACTGCAAATCAAAGCATAGTGTGACGTAGGGGTGTGCAAAAAACCGAAGAACCGAAAAAACCGATTCAAACCGACCGAACCGATGCAAAAATTTCGGTTCGGTTTCCGTTTTATTAAATAAAAAACCGAAAAGTTCAGTTCAGTTTTTGGTTTCAAATTTTAATAAACCGAACCGAACCGAAATATATATTATATTATAACTTATATTAAATATATAATATTAAATATATACTTTGACTCTGACTAGTGACTAACCATTTGTCACTTTGTGACTTTGTAGTTTGTCCTCTAAGATACGCCTAAAAAAAAGAGAGATTTGCTTGGCCGTAGCTTTTGCGTGGGACAGTGGGCTTCCAGCCTTCCATCTTTTCATATCCAAACAATTCACTGATTTCAGTCATTCAGCTTTCATCTTTCCAACGTTTTCATATTAAACAATTTAGCCATTCAATGATTCACAATTCAGCCATTCAAGATTTCAAAATTCAAACAAATGATCCGGCCTTACCTTTTTTAAACATAATATTTTAAAACCCAGATTAATCACCTATAATTAAACTAAATAAATATCTAATTAAACTAATTAAACTAAAACTAATTAGAGTATAAAATTAAAAGATGAAAACCCAACCCACACTCTTCAATTTCACTCTCACTTTCCACTCTCTCTCATGTTCATCAAACTTCAGCCTCCACTCCACGGTCCTCTCACGCTGAATCACCCTCTGCCGCCGCCTCCACACGCCACCCTCCTCACACTGGCTTGATCATCGGCTTCTCATCTCAGTGATCTCACGGTGAGTCTTTCTCACGGTGAGTCTTTGTTTTGATGCTCTTTTCTTCTTTTCTTTTGATGATGCTCTTTTCTTCTCTTCTTCTGATGCTCTTTTCTCACGCTGGCTTGATCATCGGCTTCTCATCTCAGTGACCTCACGGTGAGTCTCTGTTTTGATGCTCTTTTCTTCTTTTCTTTTGATGCA
This sequence comes from Quercus tomentella, assembly GCA_028535165.1. Taxonomy (NCBI): domain Eukaryota; kingdom Viridiplantae; phylum Streptophyta; class Magnoliopsida; order Fagales; family Fagaceae; genus Quercus; species Quercus tomentella. The sequence continues at coordinate 31,357,472 of JAPQVY010000001.1, forward strand.
TGATGATAAATAAATAGGGGTTTTCAAACACGTTGAAAACATGACAAAAAGCCACTTTTTTATTTATTCCATCCAGGGTGTATGCATGTGAATGATTTGAGGGTTTTTTTTTTTCTTCTTTTGTTGAGCTAGTGAATGATTTGAGTGAGTGTAATTTAGTTTTATATAATGTTGATTTTGTACCCTCTTTGGCTCTCTCTGTTTTGGGTTTTAGGTTTCCAGGCCCAAAAACTGAAACCGAAATAAACCGAAACCGATGGTTTTTCAACTATTTCGGTCGGTTTCAGTCGAGACTTTTAAAAACCGAAAATTTCGGTTTCGGTTGGCCGGATAAAAAAAAACCAACCGAACCGAACCGATTACAGCCCTAGTGTGACGAGTTGGTTTTCCTTTTTCATGACATTACCATAATATATGTTGACGCTTCTGATACTGTTCCTTCAAGTCCAAATTTTAAGGCGAATATAAAGAGTAGAAAACAACTTGAGGGTAACATTAAACAATAATTGTTGTAGTAGCATTTGCAAAGCAGGTTTTGAAAAGTTTCAAATACATTTTTATTTTCACTTCAACAGGGCCTGAGACGGAGTAATATAAGAAACTTGCATGAAGAGAAAACAACCAACTCTTGATGATTAAACCACCACCACATAAATAACTGCAGTTGGAATGGTATCACCAGACCTCAGAACGGAGCTCGCCCGTTGATGGGGGCACCCATCTCCCAGAGTGGTACACATTTTCACCAACTTTCCAACCAGGCACATCTTTCATTACTTCCGCCTCATACTCAAGATACTTCTTCCACTCTTTGACAAATCTATAGGTAGACCAACAGAATTCAGTATTCTAAAGTTGAATGATTTAATAATAAGGCATGGGTGATGGAAGAGGAGTATCAAATATGTTATCTGTTTACCTTTCGTCTTCCTCAGCTTGAATAAGAGGCAGTATGGCTGTCCGAGCAGCATATTTTTCTTCTTTAAGTCCCCTACAAAATGAACAGTTACATGTATCATTAATTGCTTTTCACCTTAAAACAATTACATGTAATGGGCAAACGTAGCAAGTGTTGTTGGCCCATTACATCTATCATTAATTGTTTTTCACAATATCAGTCAATAGCAAAGGAATAGTATACAGGATAAACAAATTAAATATATCATATATGACAAGATATATAGAAAGACATCATATAGTCCAGCTACAAAAAATTCATACTTCCAATCCAAACCCCAAACTAATATCTATATATATATATATATAAAGGGGGGGGGGGGGGGGGGTGGGGGTGAATTTTATGTAATACAGCAATGGGAATTGTTTCTAAAGATGACATACCTTTCTCATTGAATATTAGACAGTTGAAACTCAAGTGCTGTAAGTATGATTAAAAAAAACCAGAGATTCAATGGAGTACTACAATGGAAATTGTCAGAGTTGGATTTTCCAATCCTATGGTTCATTGATATCAATCATCTTGCTCTCCAGGACAAAAAGTCTACTCAATCTTAAGAACTTTCTGGTTCATAAAGAAGTTAAAAATCAAGGCATTTAATGTTTGTTACTCCCCATGAGTAAAAGCTATTAATGAACCATGCTCACCTACTCCTAATCTGCAAGACCCCACAATATTGGCAGTGAAGAAATATTTTGTCAATAAGTAACAAGTCTCATTTAACAAAAAGTGCAATGAGAGACATAACCATAGTACTTAGGATGTATACAAGATAAATAACCTAAAAGAAAACTAGCATCTAAGATTCAAAGATCAAAGAACTCCAAAAAATTTGAGGAAGAGTGTGAATTCAAAAGAGACCTTAAGAACAATAGCTTTAGCCTTATTACTAGTAATTTACAGCCATCATCCTTTCTTTCCAAAGACACCACAATATACACAATGTCATAGACGACCAAATTTCAGTACTAATATGTTTACTTAAGTGTCCCTCCATAGTTTCAATAGAACAATCACCATAGTTGGCTGACCCTCACCCATCTAACTCCAAACTTATAAGGTCTTAGACCTTATAATTAATTGACTTGCTACTTGCATGTAACTTGTTTCTAGAGCTTCATATGCTTCCTTCCATTGGAGAGATTGGATGTGATCAAATTTCTTAAAAGAAAACATAAATGTTATAGTTTTGACTTTATGGGGAGTTTTGGATTACCAGATGAGCTTAACTAGTGCTCAAGGACCCAAAGAACCTGACCCACCCACCCAACTCGAAGGTTTGAAGGCAGATTCAAAAAATGGTGGGTCCGGCAGATTTTTGGATAAGAAATTTAAAATTTATGGATTTCAGGTCAGATATTGGATGAAGCAAAATCTCACCCAACAAACCCAAGTTACCAAACCCACTGATAATATAATGCTAAGTAAGATTTATGTTAACAGGGCTTGTAGTTTTAGGCTGGAAATCCAACCCTACCTGCCATGTGTGACAGCCTTAACCTTCTTCTTTTTCCCCCCTCATTTCTCCTCAATCAGATTAGTGTTCTCTCTCCCTCTCGCGACTCTCTCTGCCTCTCACTCTCTTCTCTTCCTATCTCACTTAGTTTGCAACAACTCAGCCTTAACGCCACCGTTTACCTCACACTCTCTTCTATCCTCTCTATCGACAGTTTCTGTCACTCTCTTTTCCTTAGACATCACATTTGCTCTCATCTAGACAGAGATCCCAACGATAATGGGCAACAGCGACTTATGGTCGTGGCTTTCTTCCACCTCGATGAGGACAACTTAAGCTCTTGCCTTAGATTATTATGGGTTTTATTTTTTATTTATTATTATTTTTTTCATATGGCTTAAATCTATTTATATCTTTTATAGGCACTGGACCTATGTTTTTACTTCTGATGGCAAATGAGAGTGAAGGATTGAAAATTTGAAAGGAAATTCGTATAAATTTAAATTGTTTTTGGTTGTTGGTTATGGAGGTCTGTCATGCCTGATAACCTGACCCAGACCCAGTTGGCCACCTAAAGGTTGGGTGTGGATGAAACCGTCCAATCTGCTGGACGGCCATGGGTGGGCGAGTTCACAACCCAAAGGGGTTGGTCGAGTGACTGGTTAAGCCCCAACCCAAGTCTGACCAACCCTAATCACCCCTAAGCTAAACTGGGAAAATAATTAGAGGAAGCCAAGTGCTACTAAATTAACAATGACACAGGTGTAACTTTGACCCCCTTATGTGATGGAATTTTTTTTTTTTTTTTTTTTTTTTTTTTTTTTTTTTTTTTTTCACCACAAAAATGGGCATTACTAAAAACTTGTTGTCTTTAAGTGGATCTTGGGAAGGGTAGCTTGGGTGTGGTCCTATGCTTCAATGTTTTACATGAAAAGCCCACTATTTTTTATTTATTTTATCAGTTGGCCTTTGTGGTACTGCATCACTAGTTTAAGTCTTGCTCCTCCCCCACCCCCACCCCATGAGTCTTGCTCCTCCCCAACCCCCTCCCCCACCCCAGCCTCACCCTCTACACCCCCCTCCTCCACCCCACCCTCTCCCTCTCCCTCAACCATCACCTCCTTTCTTTCCTTTTTTGCCACCCTCACATTTTCCTTCTCCCTCCCCCTTATGCTTTCCTCCACAGTTTGGGTTTTTCCCATATCCTTTTCCCACTCCCCCACCACCACTGCCTTTGCCCTCCCCCTCCCCTTCCCCAACCCCTCCCCAACCCCAACCTCACCCTCTACACCCCCCTCCTCCACCCCAACCTCTCCCTCTCCCTCAACCATCACCTCCTTTCTTTCCTTTTTTGCCACCCTCACATTTTCCTTCCCCCTCCCCCTTATGCTTTCCTCCACAGTTTGGGTTTTTCCCATATCCTTTTCCCACTCCCCCACCACCACTGCCTTTGCCCTCCCCCTCCCCTTCCCCCACCCCAGCCTCACCCTCTACACCCCCCGCCTCCACCCCACCCTCTCCCTCTCCCTCAACCATCACCTCCTTTCTTTCCTTTTTTGCCACCCTCACATTTTCCTTCTCCCTCCCCCTTATGCTTTCCTCCACAGTTTGGGTTTTTCCCATATCCTTTTCCCACTCCCCCACCACCACTGCCTTTGCCCTCCCCCTCCCCTTCCCCTCCTCCTCAGGGTTCTAACCAAGTTTTGCCTAAACAACCTTCTCTTGTACCTGCAGCTGTAACCATACCTAGTCTTCCCTCCATAGGAACCCCTCATATCATCCCTCCTAAACCTCTATCCTCTGTCCTTGGATGCAGCAAGAGATCATTCCATATTGATGCTAAACTTTTTTCTTTTTCTTTTGATGGGGGGCGGTCTGACTCATATGCTTTACATGAGTCTCGTAGGAATGTTAAGAGCTCTATTTGGGTTGGACGTAGGGGCTTGGAGTGGTTACTTACTTGTCTCGAAGATATACGAGATTGGGTGCCTGGCCATGGTTTTCTTTGTAAGAGATTTAGGGAAAATGGGAAGTTGTTAGAGTTCTGTGGAAGATCTAACAAGGCTGGCCCGTTTGTTGTTGTTACAGTATATTTTGGAGGGTCTAGGAGAGGTTGTATAATGATACCAGCAAGCTCTAATAGAGCTGGCTGGTCTTTGTTTCAAAAAGAGCTTAGGAATTTTTGCTCTGGTGCTAATCCGGTATCTCTGGCCAAAGTTTCTTTAAATAATGGTGGTGGAGGTGGTAAGCTTGCTGGTGGTGGCCGGAGTGGGAAGAGTATATCTGTTTATGCTATAAATGGCAATGGTTCAGCTTTTTCTGGCAGACCCACGCGGGCTTTCAAGTTTAAGTTGACTCCTGCATTTTTGGCTTTGAGGGTGTGCAAGCCTGAGGGAGGGAGGCATGTAGTGACTTGTCTGAGTGTTGAGGAGATTAGCTGGCCCAAGGATTTAAGTGTTGGGCCAGAAGTCACTAAACAACCAGGTGGGCTGGATGAAGCCTAACCCGTGGTGCATGTGACTTCACTTAAGGAGGGCAGTTTGGTCAAGCCCGGTTATTTCAAACTTAAGTCTGATGCTCAGTCAACGTTGGTCTTAGACGAGAGCAAGAGAGGACTTTCGACTGGAGATTCCGAGTCGCCGGAGAGTGCAGCAGTGCCAGTGGAACTCAGCGCCTCTGCCCTCAACGTCGACCCGGTCCAAGGTGTCTTGATGGTCTCACCGTCAGTCTGTTTGAAGGGAGCTTATCCCGGTGAAGTGGTAAGTGCGACGGTGGCCCAACCTGTGGCAGATTCTACAGGTAAGGATAATGGGCTTTTAGCCCATGTTTATGAGCTGGAGTTTGATGGGTGCATGCCGATGGAAGCTTCCGGTGCACCGGGGGCTGAATCAGGCATGGAGAGTGGGCTTAGCCTCTCCGTGTTGGATCCCGACTCCAGCGAGGTGGGTTCTTCAGACATTTTGGATCAGTGGGTGCAACATAATCATTTTTCCCCTTTGTCTGAGCTGGGTAACGAGATGGGTACTGAGTTTGGGGAAGGGGAAGATCGAATTGAGGATTTTAGTGACTACCACGAAGTGGCGGTACAGCCGAGATCAGTGGCTTCTAGTGGTTTGAGTCATTTTGATTCTGAGCTTCTTTTGGAGTGTAATCCTTTGACTAGGTGGGACCCCAATACACTTGGTGAGGTGGTGATGGTTCAGGATGATGCAGGAGGGGCTCAGGTGGCAGAAACTAAACCAAATTCAAGTTGGGTTTCCCAGCTGATGATAGATTTTTGTAATATGGTGGGTTTTCCTATTGTGAAACATGAAGCTCATTGTTTGGCTTTGTTTCGCCTTCTCGAACAGGAATGTCTCAAGGTGATCGATGTTGGGGCGCCTAAGCAACCTACAAACTCAGGGTCACGGGGTCTTAGGGAGTTTAAGGGGCTTATTTCTAATGTTAATTACGATGGTGTCTCTTCTAGGAGTAGGAGCAGAGCTCCTTCGAATGCTGTGGGGGTTGTTGGTAGTTTTAAATGAATTTATGCCTACTTTCTTGGAACGTTAGGGGGCTTAACAATCCCCGGAAGAGACAGGTTTGTAAGAATCTTCTAAAAGAGTGGAAATGTGATATTGTTTGTTTCCAAGAAACGAAAGTAGCTTCTATCGACACTGCTTTTGTACGAAGTTTATGGGGAAGTCCTTTCATTGATTGGGATGCTTTGGATGCTGTCCAGACTTCGGGAGGAGTCTTGTTGGTTTGGGATAAGAGGGTTTTTGAAAAGATGGATGTTATTGTTGGACAGTTTTCTGTCAGTGTCTTATTGAGAGGGGTGGTGGATGACTTTGTTTGGGCCTGTACAGGGGTTTATGGCCCCAATGATGATGGTCAGGGGTCTTGTTTGTGGGAGGAGTTATTATGGGTGCGGGCCAGGTGGCCCATGGCTTGGTGTTTAGTAAGGGATTTTAATATTATCAGGTACCCAAGTGAAAGACTTGGCTGTGAGTTGTTCAGTCCTGCTATGTTTGCCTTCTCGGATTTTATAGAGAGTAATTCTTTAGTTGATCTTCCATTAGAGAGGGCTTCCTTTACATGGTTTAGAGATTCTGGTATCCCCTCTATGTCAAGAATTGACAGGGCTTTGGTTTCTCTAGATTGGGAGGAACATTTTGGGAATATATCCCAACGGGTGCTTCCTCGTGTTATTTCAGATCATTGTCCGCTTTTGTTGGAAGCTGGTGTTGTTCGACGAGGCCGAAGTGCCTTTAAATTTGAAAACATGTGGCTGCAAGCTGAGGGTTTTGTTGATAGAGTTCAGCAATGGTGGATTAGTTACAGTTTTTCGAGCTCTCCAAGTTTTATTTTGGCACAAAAGTTGAAGGCTTTGAAAGCAGATTTAAAAAAGTGGAATAGGGAGGTGTTTGGTGATTTGGCTTTTAGAAAGAAGAATTTGCTGACTGAACTTATGGGTTTAGATGCTAGAGAGGAGTCAGTGGGTCTATCGAATGAGGATTAGATTCGTCGCATTCAGCTCAAAGGGGACATAGAACATTTGGCTTCTCTTGAGGAAATTTCCTAGAGGCAAAAGTCTCGTGCTTTGTTTGTGAAGGAGGGAGATAATAATACTCGTTTCTTTCATAGATTAGCTAATTCCCATAGAAACGCTAATCTGATTAAGAGGTTAGAGGTGGAGGGTGTTCTTTATGAGGATGAGGCAGATGTGCACTCTCAATTAGTTCTCTTCTACCAGGGGTTGTATGAGGAAACTGAGGTGAGGCGTCCTACTATGGATGGGTTAGATTTTGCATGCATTGGAGAGGAAGAGCGGTTGTCCTTAGAGAAGGAGTTCTCGAAGGAGGAAGTCATCCAGGTTTTAAGGGAGATGGAGGGTGATAAAGCCCCTGGTCCTGATGGTTTCACCATGGCTTTTTTCCACAAATGTTGGAGTGTTGTGGAAAAGGATGTCATGGATTTCTTTGATTACTTTCATCGGCACTCTGTGTTTGAACGGTCTCTGAATGCTTCGTTTCTCACTTTAATTCCCAAGAAGTGTAATGCTGTTAACATTAAGGACTTTCGCCGCATTAGTTTGGTGGGTAGTGTGTACAAGCTGCTATCCAAGGTGTTGGCCAATAGGTTGAGGGCGGTTTTGGATAATCTTATCTCTGAGTCTCAAAATTCGTTTGTTGGGGGTAGGCAGATTCTAGATTCAGTGCTTATTGCTAATGAATGTCTGGATAGCAGGTTGAAGAGCAGATTACCGGGTGTGATTTGCAAGCTTGATATTGAAAAAGCTTATGACCATGTGAACTGGGAGGCCTTGTTTTATTTGTTAGGCCGGATGGGTTTTGGGTTGAAATGGAGGGGGTGGATTCAGGCTTGTGTTACTTCTGTCCGTTTTTCAGTCCTGTTAAATGGTTCCCCTGAAGGTTTTTTTGGTTGTTTTCGTGGATTGAGACAAGGGGATCCTTTATCCCCGCTCTTGTTTCTTTTGATAATGGAGGTTTTGAGTAGACTATTGAAGAAGACAGAGGAGTGTAATCTTATTCGGGGTTTTCATGTGGGCTCTGTGAACTCTGTTGGTGTGTGTATCTCTCATCTGTTATTTGCTGATGACAATATCTTATTCTGTGATGCCTCTAGGGAACAGCTACTGTCCATAAGGTTGGTGTTGTCTTGTTTTCAATCCTTTACGGGTTTGAAGGTCAATATTGGGAAAAGTGAGATTGTCCCTGTTGGGGAGGTGAATAATCTAGATGCATTGGCTAATATTATTCAATGTAGAGTGGGCAGTTTGCCTATGAAATATTTGGGGATGCCGTTGGGGACTTCTTTAAAGACAGCTTTGATTTGGAATCCTATTTTGGAAAAAACGGAGAGGAAGTTATCTGGGTGGAAGCGTATCTATTTATCTAAGGGTGGTAGGCTCATGTTACTTAAGAGTACTCTCTCAAGCCTCCCAACGTATTATTTATCTCTTTTTACCATTCCTAAATCTTTGGCTGCTAGATTGGAAAGTATTCAGAGGAATTTTCTTTAGGGGTCTTCTGAGGGGAGTTTCAAATATCCTTTGGTGGCTTGGGAAAAAGTGTGTTTACTTGTTGAGATGGGTGGTTTGGGGATCAGAAGTGTGGTGTCTTTTAATCAAGCTTTATTAGGAAAATGGTTGTGGAGATATGGTCATGAAGTTTCACATCTTTGGCGGCGACTTATCTCCACAAAATATGGTGAGGGTCAAGGGGGGTGGTGTACTAAAGTATGCAGGAGGACTCATGGGTGTGGATTATGGAGAAGCATTTATGGAGGGTGGGAGAGCTTCTCTAAGCATCTATCTTTTGTAGTGGGTGAAGGCACTCGTATCCGCTTTTGGCATGATAGGTGGATTGGAGATAATACTCTTAAAGATCTCTATCCTGAGCTTTATGTGTTTTCAGCGGTCAAGGATGCTTGTATCTTTGAGGTTTTGTGGATTCCAGAAGGAGGAACTGTTAGAGTATGGGATTTAAGGTTTTATAGAGCTTTTGAAGATTGGGAGCTAGCTGCATCTTATTCTCTACTCCAGCTTATCCAAACTCGTATTCCTCAAGGTGATAGGAGTGATACTCTTGGTTGGCGGCTAAAAGGAGATGGTAAGTTTCGAATGCAATTCGGGGTGCTTCAAATTCTTTGTTTCCTTGGAAGGGTGTTTGGAAACCAAAGATTCCTAGGCGAGTGGCGTTCTTTTTGTGGATAGCTGCACATGGTCGAATCCTCACTTTGGATAATCTAATGCTTAAGGGTCGCTCGTTGGCTACTTGGTGTTGTATATGTTGTTGTGATGGGGAGTCGGTAGACCATCTTCTTCTTCATTGTCCTGTTACTCATTCCCTTTGGACTTTTATGCTTCAGGCTTTTGGGATTCATTGGGTTATGCCAGGTTCAGTGGCGGGTTTGTTATCTTGTTGGCATCAGTGGCTTGGGAAACATAATTCGGACATTTGGAATTTGGTTCCAGGGTGCTTGATGTGGATTGTGTGGTTGGAATGAAATCGTCGTTCCTTTGAGGACATTGAGAAGACATTGGATGAGTTAAAGGTTTTATGCCAAAGGAGTCTTTTGGAGTGGTCTCGTTATTGGGGTTTTACTGATTGTTCTTCTACCACTGAGTTTATGCTTTCCCTTAGCTTAGTTTGCTGATTTCTCTTTTTGTTGTGTTGTTTGTTCTATAGTTTCTTGTTGTTCATCATCATGAACAACTTGTACTTTTCCTTTTTTTCTTATTAATAATAGTTTTCTGATTACCTATAAAAAAAAAATGAAAAGCCCACTCTCAAGACTTGAATCCTTACACTTGTGCTTGGTACCCTGTAACTTTTTTTTCATCACAACAGTTCTAATATTCAAATCAGAGGCAGCATATATCAAGACAGATTGCATTAAGATAACTACTCCAAAAAGATTCTTATAGAGAACAAAAAACAAAACAGTGCACTTTTGTTGGAATGAGCACACCCAATCAAATGAACAATTTGAGGTCAAGGATGAAAATTATTTTACCTTTTGATTTGAACTATTTCTTATTAATCCTTTATAAAAATTATATTAATTTAACATTACAATGATCACTTTGCTTCACTGACTCTCCACTTGCTTTTCCTTGTGTAAGACAATAAGATTTACTTCATCTGGTGCCTAAGTGGGGCTAAAGCATCACAACATGCAGCTATTTATTACTCATAGATAATTGTGATGAGAATTCACTCCATTCGTTTCAAATGTTTGGTAGCATTAGAAAAAATGAGTCAAAGAAAAACTATATTTGGTCAACATAAAAAATATGGCTTTTTTTAGAGATTATTTTCCGCTAATTTTTTTTGGAAAACAATTCTATTTCATAGCAGGCTAAATAAGGAAAGTTAGGAGATCGTTTTCCAACTCATTTAAGGTTACTACCAAACATAGGAAAATGAGATACTTTTATAGAAAATGCTTTTTGGAAAATGACTCATTTTCTAGAAAACATTAACATCGAAACAAACAAAGTTGATAACGAACACCATGACGTGATGCTATCTTGGGCAATGAACAAAGCGTTCTACTTCTATACTAGGGAAGCTTTGTTGGCCTTGTAAAATATTATATTTGTCATTTGTTTGATGTATTTCCTCATTTACCAACCTTTTCTCACACAACTTGGACCTTCTTATCTTTTTTCACAATTTAATTTTGGTATATTGATTGATTGAAATTTGAAGCATCTAAACGTGTAAATTTTTCTATATGGCCAATCTGGATGTCTTCTTAATAATTTCTTCTCTCATGTGCCTCAAAATCCTCATCATACAATAAATCATATACCAAAAAATGTCTAAGCAACCCAGCATTTTACTCAATAGAGCACTAACAGGTTTTGCTTTTCACAATAAATCATCATTTGATATCGACACATTCTTGGTCTAAGAATCTTAAGACCATCCGAATTCTAAAAATGATTCCTTCAAAAACCCTAAAAAAGAGCAATTCAAAGTTCGAACAGTGACAACTCAAAAAAAAAAAAAAAAAATTGAAAATTCTCAAAGAATTGCAAAAGCCATAAAGACCCATCTCATTTCTAAAGGTTATCTCAAACCCACAAATCCAAAAACACCAATATAAACAACAGAACAAAGATGTATGCATAATGTCCATTAGCCTATTTCAAAAAATAGAGAAAACCCAGATGAGAAAATCCATAAACTAAAACAAAAACAAACAGAAATCAGTTAATTTAGGTTGAGAAAAATTGCGGACCTTCGGATCTTGTTGCCCTGGCCGAGCCGGTACATGCCCCAGGACCAAGCACCGACGGCGACGAGGAAGATAGCCATGGCGCTGGGACCATTGCTGGAGATCCGACGGGCGTATCGGACCGGAGCAAACCCGCCCGGTGGGGGTCCGTCTTGGAGGACAGGCATGTCCCTCACGCTCGCCATCCCTGGCTTCTTCCTTATCTGTGCTTCAGTCATTTTTTTTCTTTCTCTGTGGGATTTGGTGAAATGGAAATGATGTGAGGTTTTCTGGGTGGAGATTGGAGGAGAAGAGGAGAGCGAGGCTTATGTGTGGAGTTATGCTAGTGTGTTGCTCTGTGTACGAGAGTTACACTTTTTGGGTCCAATTGGGAGGAGCCAAGTGGTCTCTCATTTTGTCCCACTAACACTGGCTTAGATTAACTATTAATGTCCATATTTATTAGTATTTTCAACAAAAATATCTGAATTCAAATTCCCAAAAAAAAAAATAAATAAATAAAACAATTTAAAATACTTATCATTTATAAAATTAACTAATTATTGCACACTTTTAGTGTAATAACTACTCCACAAATATAAACGTTTGTAAGGTAAGGGGTAAGGACCGAGAATCACAATTGGGAGCAGCTTATATTTGTATTTAGAAAGAGTAAAACTTTAAAAAGTTTTATATAAGACAGTCAGCTAAAAAAATCTAAAGAAAAAATTATTGTAAAGCAAGCACTAGACGTTGGTTTGGGGTTTTTGAAAAGAGAAATGTCCATTTTGGAAAAAAACAAGGATTTAAAAGTATATTTAAAAGAAAAATTGATGAGATTTTTTAAATATTGTTGAGATTTGTTTTTGTTAATTAAGCGTTTGGATAGCATTGGTATAGAAGAATTCTTTTGGTGTACATTACCAAATATAGATTTTTTCTTTCATTCATTCCAAATATGGACTTAACTATTTTGTTAAAGTTTTTTTTTTTTTTTTTTGGGTTAAATTACAAATTACACCTGCATATGTTTTCAATTCAGTTTAATTTAAACTTTACACAAGGTTTCTCCCAAAAAAAAAAGTTTAATTTAGTTCCATCCAATGCAGTCCTTTTGTCAACTTCCATCTTACACCTAATTGTAAAGTCCACTAAAACAACATCCTTTTGAAAAGTGAAAATACTAAAACAAGTGGTGAGATTGGATGTAACTAAACTAAATGACTAAATTTATTAAAATGAAATATATATATATATATATATATATATTTAGTCATTAAAATGAAATATATATATATATATAAAACTTAAAGGACTAGATTGAAAATAGGATATAATTTTTTATTTAGTTTTTTTTTAATAAAAAAATTTTATTTTGTATTTTTCCCCCTTTTAAGGCATTCATAGCTAATAATAATATTTGAAATTACTAATAACTAATAAGTTCATAGAGAGAAATACATTAAAGTATTTTCAAAACCCACAACATATATACAAATAAATACATTTTAGCTATAAATAAAATAAAAAAAAACAATACACAAAAAAATATTATAAAAAGATAAAATAGAAATAGTCTGCACACACCCCCCACACCCCACCCCCCCCCCCCCCCCCAAAAAAAAATTATACGACATTTAAGTTTCTCAAAAAAAAAGAAAAAAAAAGAGTTTATTATGTTTTTACATAAATTTCCCATAACATTTTCATTTTGGTTCATTGTGGAAACATGTCTGGACTAATGGTGTACTTGATTCATATACATGATAGTGATAGTGATATTTTTATTATTATTATTTTTTTTTTGTGTGTGTACAGAAGTTTTGACATTTACAATTGGCATGAGAGATGAGAATAAGGGTTGTGTCTACAACTACACCAAGATGGTTACCATGAGGAGAACTTTGTATTGAAATCTGATGAAAGTTGGCCATTGAATTAGGACAGATAACAAAAGAGCAGCTTGGAGTGTGAATCATGCAGTCGGGGGCAGAGAATAAGGGTTGTGTCTACAACTACACCAAGATGGTTACCATGAGGAGAACTTTGTATTGAAATCTGATGAAAGTTGGCCATTGAATTAGGACAGATAACAAAAGAGCAGCTTGGAGTGTGAATCATGCAGTCGGGGGCAGAGCTACACACATTCCCCCCCCCCCCCCCCCCTAAATTTTGGAAATTTCTTTTAGTATATATAATTATTTTAACATTTTGAAATTTTAGCCTAAAAAAATAGGAGTTGGCCCCCAAATATTTGAGTTAGTCCAATGATACTCTTGAAAAAAATAATTAGTCAATTGGTCCATTAGTTATAGAGACAGTGTTTTATTTTTCTCAATTTCATTTTTTATTGTAAAATGTGCTCTTAATTTGTTAACTGTACCTTTTTAGCTAAATTTGAGAGGATCAATAACAACTAGAAGATTGATTAAAGAAAATTATTCTACATAGGGAGTTATGCTCAATCCTCTTGTAGGAATGGTAACCCCACCATAAAATTAATTAACATGACTCCTTGTTACGTGAGGAGAAGGTACATTGTTCCTGAAGTATTAAATAATAGGGTAAATTCTAGATAACTACCCTGGGGTTTTGGGTAATGCCAAACACATCCAAGACAATTAAAAAGCAACCATTTTAGTCCTTATACACAAACGCCCGTTACAAGCCGTTTGTTCACTCCACATAAAACAAAATCTCCACGGTTTTTTATTTATTTATTATTATTATTTTTCATTATTTCCAAGACTACATGTTCAGAAATTGTATCTCACACCATCTGTTCCCACCAGCCCAAAATCATCACATTTTAGTCTAACATGTTTACATCATTTTTTGCTCTTCCCAAGAGCAACAAGAGCTCTTAATATAAACCAAAAGAAAGTAACCCAAGTCATGGTTGGTTCAATGGCTCTTTGCAGTCTTCATCAGAGTTAGAATTTAGACTTTCACTCAAAAAGAATTTCGGACTGAGCAAAGAGAAAGAGGGCTTCTGTTCAAGTTTTAATATGAAGAGAGATACAAATTAATTCTTGATATCAAAACATAGCTAAGATTCTTGTGATGGAAGAAGTATTAATTACTTGAAAAATAGTTGATTTAGTTTTTGTTCTGGTTTCTTTTGTAGGTTGCACTTTTAGCAACTTTGCTATTTTGCTTGGTGATTTCAACTCTTTTGGTATGTAATCTTGGATTTTTTTTTTCTTCTCTAAGTTATAGTTTTTGGTATGTAAAGAACTTAATTAAAGGATAAACACTAAAAAGAAATTAGGATCAACTAAGGAATCCTTGACCTTAAAAGATTTTTTTGCATAAATGGTTTTTCTAATGATTTTATTCCAATAAACAACTACTACTTTTATACAATGTTGATACTGTATTTTGTCTACCCTCGATTTATGTGCCAGACCCTGAAAAACCCAAAAATATCATTTTCTCTCCATGGGGCCGCGAGAACATCCAAAATGACGTGGCGCAACTCATTCGGACACCAAAGCACCAAAAGTGCCTTTTCCAGCTAAAATGACCAAAATGCCATTGGTCAACTTAGGGTTGACCGAAGGTCAAACAAGGTCAAAATACACACAAAAATAACACCTTTCATAGTTTTTCATCAAACCCGAGCTTCTCAGAGATTTTTAGCCACTTTGACCAAGTTTGACCTGAAGTTGACTCCGGGTGGGTCAAAAAACCCTAATTTTGATCCGATAGTCGGAACGGGTTGAAACCAATGTCATTGTGAATATTATCAAATTCTCATTCCAACGACTATTCATGGGTCTAAATCGGAGTTAGAACGGCTGAGATATCACGAAAACCGGGTTAACGCATCGATTGATGCATCGCTAACTTCCCAGAGCCATAACTTTTGATCCGACCGTTAGATTTTTGAGTTCCATACCTTTTTAGAAACTGAAAATCAAGATCTTTCCAACGGTGTCAAGAGCAACCCGATCAGATTACTTTTAAGGCTGGCGGCCCTTGAAGGGCCGTCGCCTCGAAAAACGCGCCAGGGCTATAAATAGCCCCAGGCACCCCTCAGACCAGGGAGGAGACCACTTTTCTAGGTTTTTGCTCTCTGCCTAGACGATTTCTGAACTTTTTTTTTCCTCTCTTCCAAACACAAAAACACAAAAAAAAACACATCAAAGGCTCTTGATTCTTCTCTCTTTACCAAAAATACAAGGTATTGTTCTTATACCCGATCTTCTTCTCCTTGATTCTACATCTTGGATTTGGGGTTTAGGGGTGTGGATGTAGCTTTCTAGCTATTATCCATACCCCTAACCTTCTAAATCTTTTTCTAGCATTTATCTTGCTCTTTTTTGCTTGAATAACATGATTTATCGCTTTCCTAGCATGTTGCTTGCTTTATTTATGTTTCTAGCCTAAATCTCCATGCTTTTTATGCTTTTTTTTCCATGTTTTATGCTTAGATCTGCATCCTTACATGCAGGGACGGACACAAGTGGGGGCCCCCTTTGGCCTAATTTTTTTTTTTTTTTAAGTAGGTTAATTAAAAAAAAAAAAAAAAAAAAAGGACTTGGACCCCCCTTGCTTTTAGCTTGGGCCCCTCTAAAATTGTAAACCATTAACCCAACGTCCCAGCTGGCCAGCCTACAAAACAAAGAAAAAAAAGAAAAAAAAAAGAGTTTAGTCCAAAAAGGTAAACCCAGCAGTCCGACCGAAGACTCCAATCTCCAAAGTCCAAATGGAAAAACAAAAGAAAACCTAAGGCTAAGAGGCAAGATAGAGAGAGTGAGAGGTGAGAGACTCAGAGTGAGAGAGACTTTGCCGCTGCCCATGCCGTGAGTGAAGCTGCCAAAACGCAAGGTGAGAGCTTGAAATCTTGCTGCTGCCCACGTTGTGATGCCGCCACCACGTGAGAGTGGCAAGACCCATCTCACAGACCCACGCAACACCCACACCCACACCCACACCCACCGCGCAACACCCATCTCGCCATGACGCTGTTGCTGGCTTTGATCTGCTTCAGACTTCACACTCAAGTATTTAATCTATCCCTCAAAATCTTAGAATCTGTGCTTGTGGTGTTTGTGTTTTTACTGATGAGGAATTTCTGCTTGTGTTATTTTTTTTTTGGCTTTTTGGCTCTATGACTCTATGACTATCTTACTGATGAGTCTTTGTTTGTCTTTGTGAATTGTGACTCTATGTCTCTGTGTGACTATATTATATAGATAAGAAAGAGAGTAGAGTCTCTAGAGATTAGAGAAAATATCAGTGTTTAACTGTTTGTTGTGTGGTAGTTGGGCAATAAAATAGGGACAAGTCATAGGCTCACAGCAAAAGGAAAACTGATTCAATTGCACCTATTGTTAACTCATAATGCTATAATTAGTAATTTAAAATTAGATAAATTTATAAATTAAAGTAGTGAGAAATACTAAATTTATAATAAAATGCATCGTGCATATTACTTAGATTCTAGTATTTTTCTTTACTTAGTAACAACAATTAGTTTGTTTGTGAGATAATATATATAATTCTTATTTTATTTGTAGATCATGAGAAAATCAACTACAATGTTTGATTTTTTCAAAAGAAAAGATTCAAATTATTCGGAAGTCAATATAGTATTGCCAACAACTAATGTTGCCATTCCAATTTTGGAAAATGCCGATGTTCGAATTCTAGAAAATATTCATTCCCCGATTCTAGAAAATGTTGATGTTCCAATTCTGGAAAATGTTGATTTCCCAATTCCAGAAAATGACCATATCCCTCAAACAAAATTTCAAAAGGTGATCTTGATTCTTTGGATTATGATCCTGGAACACGTAAAGAAATATGGAAATATCATGTTAATCAATGTGACGACATTTGACGGGCTTACATTAAAAATGGTCCACACCAACCTCGTCTAGAAAAATACAAAAAAAGCGGAGAACAAAATCGTAGCTTTCAAGCTTCTTGGTTTGAAAACCATTCAACATGGCTTGAATATTCTCCAACAAAAGATGCAGCTTATTGTCTACCTTACTTTATCTTTCATAAGCCAAATGGGCTTGTGGGACAAAATGCATTCACCGTTGGTGGATTTAGAAATTGGAAAAAACTTGGGGGTAAAAATTGTTATTTTCAAAGTCATATAGGGAAATATCCTAACTCGGCTCATAGAGTTGCAGAGCAAATGTGTAAGCATTTGATGAACCAATCGTAGCATTTACAAAAGGTGATTGATCATTTCACTAAAGAACAAATTGCTAATAATCGGTTGCAATTGAAGGCCTCAATTTATATTGCCCGACATCTTGCCTTTCAAGCTATATTTTTTAAAGGTCGAGATGAAAGCTTTAATTCATCTAATCGTGGGAACTTTCTTGAATAATTGGATATTATGACTTTTTGGAATGAGAAGGTTGTTGAAATAATAGAAAAAACTTCCAAAAATGCAACCTACAAATCACCTAGGATTCAAAAGGAAATTCTACATGTTTTCTCAGCCAAAGTGAAGAAGGCCATTCAGGAGGAAATTGGTGATGCAAAGTTTTGCATAATGGTTGATGAAGCTTGTGATGAGTCCATGAAAGAGCAAATGCTTGTGGTTTTTAGATATGTTGATATACAAGGCTTTGTGAAAGAACCTTTTTTTGGGCTTATTCATGTTGTTGACACTGCGGCTTTGACTCTAAAGAAGGGGATCTATTATTTGTTATCTCAACATTGCTTAGATATACAAAATATTCGAGGGCAAGGATACGATGGGGCAAGCAACATGCGATGTATGTGGAATGGATTACAAGCTTTGATTTTGAATGATTGCTCATATACTTACTACATTAATTGTTTTGTACATTGCTTACAATTGACATTAGTAAAAGCATCAAAACAAGTTGTTCCCATTAGTGAGTTTTTTCTAAAATTGATTTTGGTAATCAAAACTGTTAATGCTTCATGAAAGCGTAATAAGCAATTGAAAGTTGCCAATGGTAATGAAATAGCACGTTTGATTGATCTTGAAGAGCTTGAGATTGGAAGTGGACTTAATCAAATTGGCACTTTACAACGGCCTATAGAAACACGTTGGAGTTCACATTTTAGATCAGTTTCTAGCTTATTAAGGATATTTACTTCAACATGTGAAGTTTTACTAAATATAATTGATGATGCAAGTGATGGTGAACATCGGGCAGAAGTAGAGTTAGCTTATGATGGTTTAACTTCATTTGAATTTGTCTTCATCTTGCATCTTTAGAAGGAAACTATGGAGATCATTGATAAACTTTGTCAAGCTTTGCAAAGCCAATCTCAAGACATTTTAAATGCCATGCATTTATTTTCATCTACTAAAGCTCTTATCCAAAAATTTAGAGATGATGGATGGGATGGCATACTTGCCATTGTGATTACATTTTGTGAGAAGCATTGCATTGATGTCCTAAATATGAATGCTTGTTATGTTTGGAGGCGAGGCTGAGCTCGTAAACAACAAGATGACTTTACAATTGAGCATCATTATTGAGTTAATATTTTTATGTTGCAATAGATTCTTAACTACAGGAACTAAATCATTGGTTTAATGAGGATGCAATGGAGTTACTTAGGCTTAGCTCAGCTTTAGAACCTTGAGTTGCATTAAATTCTTTCAGAATTAGTGATCTTTGTTTGTTGGTAAAGAAGTTCTATCCACAAGATTTCACAGATTATGACAAATAAGTGTTGGAGAAGGAACTTTATCATTATGAGCATAATGTAGTTCAGGATCCAGAGTTCAAAAATTTGAAAAGTTTATCCGAGTTGTGTCAATGGTTAGTAAGAAGTGGAAACTCAGAACACTACAAACTTGTTTTTAGAATGGTGAGACTTGTGCTTACTCTTTCGGTTTCTACTGCAACTACAGAGCGAGCATTTTCAGCTATGAAAGTTGTCAAAACTAGCCTTCGTAACAAAATGGAAAATGATTTTTTGACAGACTCTTTGATGTTATACATTGAAAAGGATATAGCTTTGATATTTAGTTTGGATTCAGTCATAGATGATTTTGAAGATTTAAAAGAGCGTCGAGTTCCCTTTTCATAGATAATGTATTAAGATTTAAGAGACAATAGTGTTTTGTGTCTTTTGTTTTTGTTGGTAAATGATTGCATCTTAATATATTAAGAAACAATGATTTTTGTATATTTGTCTTGGTTGATAGTTTGTTATTACTATATGGATGTGTATTTGAATTTTATTTTTCTTATCTCCAGCCCCCCTAACTTGAATTCTTGGGTCCGTCCCTACTTACATGTTTAGATCTACATGCTTTATACCCTATGCCTTGTTTTCCTATGCTTTGTTCCTCTTTTTGTTCTAGGATGATGTTAGGGTTATGTGCTCACATGTTTGTATGATGTTATTGGCTATGCCTTGCTTGGATCTATGTGTCTATGTGTTTATTTCCATGCTATATGGTTAGATCCTTGTCTTCACATGCTTACGTGCTTGGATTCATGTTCTTCCATGTTTATGTGCTAGCTTTCACATGTTCACACACGTTTCCATGCTTATATGTCTAGATCTATATTTTCACATGCTTGCGTGCTTGGATCTATGCTTTATGCCATCTTTCATGTGCTTGTGCGCTCCATGCCATGCTTGTATGCCTAGGTCTAGACTTGTTTGTCATGCCATGTGCTATTGCAACCCTTTTGTTCATTTTATAGCATTTTCTTGTGTTTTGGCCTTTTGGTTCGGACTCGATCTAGGCCCTATGGTCTTTGTCATTGTCCATACATCTTGGCCCATATCAAAGGGTTTGGATCACTCGTTTTTCATGTCTGTGCTTGCTTGCTTCTATGTTTTATGCTTGTGTTAGCCTCTCTTGTTCTAGGCTTTGCCACGTTTGGCGCTGTTAGCGAGTTCGTGGTTGTGTGGTTAAAGTCGACGCCTATGAGGCCTTGTTTGGATGTAGTCATTTGGGATGCACTGCCATGATGCTGGTTGCTTCGTGCACACCTATCCCCTTTTCTGCTCCGTGCGACGGTTGCTTACCATGCTTTTTTGTGTCACCCGTTGGCTTTATGTGCATCTTTACATGCTTGTTTACATGTTCATGCATGAGTCTTACTTGTTAGTGTGTCATCCATGTTTCAACACAATGAGGCTATCGACATTTGATCCAAACCTACATTTGTCCCTCGTGGACACCACCTTTTGTTTGCTATCTTGCTTGTATACCCTTTGCTTGTTGTTTGCTATCTTGCTTGTTTGCCTCTTTGCTCGTATGTTTGCTTGCATCCTTTATGCTATGCTTGTCATTGCTATCTTGCTTGTTTGTTTTGTGCCTTTTTGCTATTATCTATGCATCTCTCCCTTTCCATTGCTCGTTTGCTGGTTTCTTGTTTTTGCCTTTGTATGTACACACATGAAGCGAAGACACATGGAGTTAGGGCACAATCTCCTAGGCACAAGCAAAAAGGGCGCGGATGTAAGCTTGCCAAAATGAGTCGAGTGGCTGTGTTCAGTAGGTTTAGGGTTTAGCTTTTCCCTTTGGTTATGTACTCTTTGAAACCCCTTCCTTCCTTCTCCCTTTCTCCCTTAGATGGTTTGTATTAGGTATATCATGCTTTGTACCATTTGTCCTCATCTCTAGAGTATGATGACCCCTGTTTATTTTCTTGGACCTATATTTTAGACCATGCTCTAGAGATGTAGGCATTTACTTTCCTGCTCTGTGTGCTAGCATTGTGCATGATGCATGTATATATATACTTGCTTGCCCCTTTTCGGTGTGATTGTCATGATCCGTGTCACTTAAGGCTAGCGATGCCTAATTTTTACTGCGAAAGTAAGGTGACTTCTCGCCGGATTTTTGCAAGTGGAAATCTGGCACTTTGCTTAAATGCCTTTGGAAAGCATATATTGGGACCACACCCGTTCAAAAGCCAAACCTCAAAACCCCCCCATGCATGCAAAGCCCTGAAAGCCAATGCCAAAATCATGTTTTTACTGCCTATCTCCAAAAATTAAGGTTTTATCAAAACAGAGGACTGTCCTTGGACAGACGTTGTGGGGTGCCTAACATTTTCCCCACACATAACCAAACTTCCGGACCTAAGAATCAAGATTTTTTTACCATCCACATTAGATTAGGAAAAATGCCATTTTTTCTTAGCCTAGGATCGGTAATAAAATCAACTAGAAACAAGTAACCAATCACACCTTAGAAAAACTCAATAATTGGTGGCGACTCCACTTACCTTTGGTAATCCCTTAAAATTTAGCCCAGATTCCTGCCATAACTCCAAAGGTAGACCTACCTTCCTCCACCAAGAGAGAGAGCACCCGAAGCTTCGCGTGAACAACACACATATA
The DNA here is from genome assembly GCA_028535165.1 of Quercus tomentella. Taxonomy (NCBI): domain Eukaryota; kingdom Viridiplantae; phylum Streptophyta; class Magnoliopsida; order Fagales; family Fagaceae; genus Quercus; species Quercus tomentella. Next base: position 31,378,936 of record JAPQVY010000001.1, read on the forward strand.
CATCGAGAGGGGCCTCCAACGGGCCCTGTGCGCGTGGGAGCTGTCACCATGGTGGGTGGTCGAATGAAGGCACGGCGGCAGCGGTCTTTTCTGCTGAGCCGGTTGAGGTTGGGCGTCGACATACAAGATAACCCCTACATTTTAGGAACAATTTATCTTAATAAAAATCAAAGAGCTCTACTAGCTGTTACAATCTTATTGAGGATATTTCGGAATCAAAGTTTATTCATCATGAATACCATTTAGATGAAATGATATTCTAAATGATATCATTTAAGTATTTCTTTTATTTAGCACATATTTGACTTTGGTTGCCAAGCTTGGTGTAGTTGCTTGATTTAGGAATCCTTTGATTCACGTGTGCTTGATTAATGGTGAATAAAATTTGATTCTAAAATATCCTCAATAAATCCTATAAAATAACTAACATATTCCCTTATCTTACTAAAATGCAAATACAAATGCAATAAATCCTAATATCATGCAACAACTTATTCTGATCCTAAAATTATGCAAAATATGTAAATACTATCCACGTAATAATTGTAGAGTGTTTTTTTGTTTTCCTTTTTTTCTTGTTAATTTTAATTGATGCCAAGAAACCCAGTGTGTTCAAGGCCATTTTGAATCTTAATTACTGATTTTTTTTTTTTAAAAACTTTGTTTAATAGATATCAATGGCAGCAACACCAACTCTGTTTTCTTTGCTTGTCCATCATGGTCCAACAACACATCGATCATTCACAATGTTGATAGGAGTCAATATTCATATATGGATATGTGTCAAGATGTATTAGAGACTGCACTGGTGGACTTGCCTACAAACATAGGTGCAAACATCAACATCAAGTGTAAAATACCAAATTCAATGGACATCATGAATGTGAATAATGATATTAATATGCTACATATGTTTGACACATATGAAGATGAAGGATGTCATAAAATTCACATTCATGTTTCATTTGCGCTTAATGAGCCTCAGTGCACTACTTCTTAACCCACTCAAGAACAAGCTATAGTTGGTACAATTTCTTTATCTAAAAATCCTGATTTTAGAGACATTTTTGGCAATGATCTTTTGGCTGGGGTTGCTATGAATTTTAGCCATGACATTAATGCCGTTAAGGGGAGAGAGGTTACTGTTGAAATGTTGTTGGTATTGGCTAGTGTTCCTAAGGATTTTGATATTCTTGCTCCTATGAGTGTAGAGTTTGATTATTCTGAAGAAGAATTACATATTAGTGCTTCTGATGAAGAGTGGCGAGTTAGAAGTGAAGATGAAATTAACAATGATACCGAGTATGAAGTAGATGGGTCTGTGGTTGAGAAAAATTTTGAAGGTGAGGATGGTGGCCTCTTAGATTATCGCTCTGAAGAAGTTCATGAGGATGGGTTTGATTCTAATATTGACATAGAGCAAATTCATGTGGATAGGGCTATTCAAGGAAGAAGGTTCATTGTAGAAGAAGGTTCAACAAGGCTAGAAAATGGCATGGTATTTACTAATGTGAATGAGTTTAGAGAAGCATTAAGGGATTTTGCAATTCAAGAAGGATTTGAATTTGTTAGGGTGAAGAATGATAAAGCTAGAGTGACTGCACATTGTGTCAGTGATGGATGTCCATGGCGGATTTATGTTGCTATAATGCCCAATGAGATTACATTTAGGATCAAAACCTATGATTCACAACACACATGTATAAGGTCCTCCAAAAATTCAAATGCAACCTCCACTTGGATTGCTAGGAAATTAAAGGCTTTTTTTGGGAGTTCATAAAGGAATGGAATGGAATGGTCACTAAATGAATGGAACGGAATGGAATGTATTAAGTAGGGAAATGAATGGAATGAAATGAAATTAAAAAATCTTGTTTGGATATTTTAAAATAAAGGAATTAAAGTCACAAAAAATGGTAATTTACCGCTATGACACTACTCAATAACACTACTCCATTGGATGGAATGATTTTTTAAATATATGGACAACTGAACCAGAAGTTTGGGAGCCACTCATCCTAACGTGGAACTCCACCATTAATCTTGTGTTAGTACAATAACACTACTCCATTGTACTTCTTTGCTTGGAACTCCACCATTCTTCTTTGATATTTTGCCCATGCTATAATTAATAGGACAAAAAACACATATAATGTTAGACTATCTTAAAGCAAAAAAATAATGTTTTGTGTCCCTAATATGGTGTATATATATTTAGTTTCTAAACCGTAAATTAACTAGAAAAGTAGCAGATTTTTTTTTTTTTTTTGGCTGAGTGAAAAGTAGCAGACATAAATAAACAAAACTAGCAATATTGAATTATAGAAATACATAAAGTGGCGTGATAGAAATAAGGCGTAGATGCACTTTTAGTTCCTATATTTTGTACTTTTTCCATTTTGGTCCCTACATTTTGATTTTTCCACTTTTAGTCCCTAATCCAATTAACGCCTATCATTTTGGTCCTTTCCATCACCCCACTAACGGCAGAATCTAACGTGGTTGATAGTGCACTTAAAAAACTATTAAAGCCCAGAATTACACCGTAGCATAGCCCATCCCAGCCACATGGCTTTTCCGCCATAAACACCGTAGCAAACTCCACCACTATTTGCATCCTTTCTTCATCCTCAGAACATTCAATTTTACTTAAAGACATAAGATTTGGCACATATCCGATACTCTTATCCAAAAGAATGCTGCAGTTCTTTGTAGAAACACAACCCCCTGAATTAGAGACTAAAAGTGGAAAAATCAAAATGTAGGGACCAAAATGGAAAAAATGCGAAATGTAGGGACTAAAAGTACATTTACGCCTAGAAACAATTGTGACATGGTAGAAATACAAAAGTAGCAAACAAATAGACACAAAAAACTAGCAAAACCAAAGTGGCATGATAGATAAAATAATAATAATAATAATAATACTAGTAGACAAAGAAATTGAAAAACTAGCAGACAAAAAATATACTAGCAGATTACTTGTGAAATAGTAACATATAATCATCAATGATGAATCAATGGGGTAGTTAATAAAAAAACTCACAGAATAGCAGCAGTATCGTGAAGAGAAAAGTAGCAGTAGCGAAGAACAACAACAGCAGCATGAGCAATAGTGCAAGAATGATAACTATGTTATTTTGTAGAAAAAAAAGTTTTGTGATGTGTAAAAAGGGTTGAGATTGAAGGAGTATTTTAGGAGTTTCAACAAAATTTTCATTAAACCAAAATCCATTCCCTCCCATTCCTTCCAATTTGAAGGGAACAAGAATTTGAGGTTTTAAGGGAAAGAGGAGGAATGAGTGTTCCCTCCTAATCATTTTATTCCCTCTCACTTAAACTCCTAAACAAGGGAATGGACTTTCCATTCCTTCCATTAAAACTCCCAAACAAAGGAAGGGAAGAATATTATAAAAATGTTCCTTTCATTCCATTCCATTCCCTCCTCCCAAACAAAGACTAAGGAGCAAACTTTATGCTGACCCTGACTTGAGGTATTCTAGTATGCAAAAAGATCTGCTTGAGAGGTTTGGAGTTCAAGTAAGCCAAAGGAGGTTATATTGAGCAAAGAGAAAAGCTAGAGAAGAGGATTATGGCAACCATGCTAGGTCTTATAAGAAAATACTAGCATATGCTAATGTGGTCTTGGAAATCAACCTTGGCAGTATAGCAAAGATTCAATATGAGAGACTTGACATTGCAATGAATCCTACCTTGAAGAGGTTCTTTTTATGCTTTGATGCTATGAAGAAAGGCTTTATCAATGGTTGCAGGCCATTCTTAGGAATTGATGGTTGCCATCTCAAAGGGCCATTTAGGGGTGTTTTACTTGCTTCCATTTCTCTTGATGGCAACAATGACTTATTTCCAGTTGCAGTCGCCATTGTAGAGGTTGAATGCAAGGATAGTTGGCTATTTTTCTTACACCATTTAGATGTTGCATTGGTTAGCATAACTGATAAGCCACTTTGTATTATGTCTAATCAGCAAAAGGTATATAAATTGATTCTTTTAAAACTTTAATTTAATGTGTCAATTTTTTAAATCTCTGATTTATTTTTTATCTTTATTTGAGGATGTCAAATGCATCTAATATGCTAGGAGTCTTTATTTGATATAGTGACTTGAACATTGATAATTTTGATATAGTATTTATTTATTTTTCCTTTGTTTAGTCTATCATAGTTTAATGCTAGCACTTGCCATATAGTAATCTAGTTAGATATTATTTTGTAAAGTTGTTTTATTTTTTAAGAGTTAGTATTATTAGATATACATTGTATGTTTGTGCGATGAACATATTTTATTTTTAAGAATTGCATTTTTGAAAGGTAAGTTGTTAATCATTTTTTTGTCATTATGGTTTCTTAGGGTTTAATTGATGCAGTGGCTCAAGTTTTCCCTGGAGCAAGTCATAGGCTATGTTGTAGGCACATATATAGTAATTTCAAGGTTAAATTTCGAGGTCTCATGCTTAAGTTAGATTTTTTGGCTACTGCAAAAGCGTATAATAAATTTTTGTTTAACAAGTCTATGTAGAGTATAAGAGTGAATAATGAGGTAGCCTATGTTTGGTTGATGACTAAGCCCAAGGAAATGTGGGCTAGACGTGCATATGATCCAAGAATTAAAATTGACCATGTAACTAATAACATGACAGAATCATTTAATCAATGGGTTAGGGACCTTAGAGCTAAACCAACTCTTACCATGTTATATGGAATCTGGATCAAGATTATGGGAAGACTAAATAAAAGGTCTGGGAAGGCCATTACATCGGATTATGTGGTTACTCCTAAGATAAAGAAAACATTGGACTTGATCCAACAAGATTAGAGGTTTTGCAAGGTAATAGCAGCTGGTGATGATAAGTACCAAGTTGTTGATGGTTTTACTACATTTGTAGTGAACTTGCTTATGAAGACATGCGCTTTTGGTTATTAGAAGATAAGTGGGCTTCCATGCAAGCATGCAGCAGCATGTATTGTGCATAAAAGGGCAAATGTAGAAACTTATTGTGATGAATACTTGACAAGGTTCACCTACCTAACATATGGTGAAATCATTCATACTTTACCTGATTTGAATGATATTAATACCAATGAAGATGTGGAGCCTCCTATCCTTCGTAGGTTGCCTGGTAGACCAAGGAAAAATAGGAGGAGAGAGCCAGGAGAGTAACCAATAGGTTTGAATGTTGCTAGGTCAAATGTAATAAAATGTCAAACTTGTAAAAGGTTTGGTCATAACAAACGCACCTATCAAAGAGATTCAACTGTTGGCAGTATACAGGGTACCAAGATTGTAAATAGTAATTTTATTTCTATTAATTGTAATTGTATGTGTTTTAGTATTTGAGTTTCTAATTCTCTCTTAATTTTGTAGGTAACAAGGACTGGGGAAAACTCTAATGTAGGGGTATGTGCTAATGTGATGAATAATGCTGTTGAAAATGTTGTTGAGGTTGGTTTGGATGCTACTACACAACAAAGTGTAAATTTTGTTGTTGGTGGTATGAATGAGTTTACTTCATTGGCTAATGATGAGCCTAGTGGAAGTGATTATGCTGCCTTTTGAAGTTGATGGAATTTGGAACTATTTTTGGACAATTATTTTTGTTGTTGTTTTGGTGGTTGTTAGTGTTAGTTTGGATGGTGTGTTTTCTTTTTTTGCAAAGCCAATTGACAACATAATAGACAGTATAGTGGACAATTTTATGTAGAAATTTTTTTGTTAAGTTATGCACAACAAAGTGGATATAATGTGAACAACTTACATACACAATGAACCTGATGGTTCTTGGACAGTTTTTTATTTCCATTTTATGTATTGTATTAACATAGACTGATAGTTATTAGTGTAAGCTTTTGTAACTAATAGATGGTACAATGCTCTGAATGTAACTAATGATATGTATAACTTTAACAGTGCTGTCAATGAATATCTATTATGAACTTAATGGGAATGCAATTGTAAATTTAACCTTACTTGTCTATAGTTGTTACTTATTAATTTTGTGAAAAAAAATGTTTTTTGTTGTTAATGTTTTCATCATAGGAATGTGAATGTGGATTATCTTATTAAGTGCATAACATTATTTAACCAATTGACATGGTTGTACAATCATGAATTATCCTATCTATATGTACGGGGTGTTGTTGTTAAGGAAAATTCCTAGATCAAAGAAAATTCCCACATTAGGAGTGGATATATTAGGTAACAAAAATATTTTAGATATTAGAGGCTATGCAAATATCATGGGGTTGATTGAAGAATCCTCTTCTCACACAAAGTCCACGACTAATCAATTGGACAACTCATAGATTACCACTATCAAGGAAATACAGTACACATGTTCACAACAACCTCATCAAAGGAAAACATATCTCCTTAAATCTCTCATATACCTATGTAATCCCATGAAATAAATGTTTGCTATATAATTTATATAGAATTTGGAATCTTGTATATATCCAACTAATTCATCACACGTGATTTGCTAGACCATTTGCATTTCAATTGAGTTTGTTTGGAATAACATTGCATTTGTTTATTATCAAGGGTAAATTCCACTAAACCACCCTCATATTTGGGCTAATACCAACTAGGTCCAAGATTTTTAAAAAACAACCAACTTGGTCCTTAAAAGACAATTTTAACCCTAACTCCGTTTAGCACAATTACTTTTATCTCACGTTCTATTCACTCTTCTCTTTCTCATCTTAAGCCCTCTCTTCACTCTCTTCTCTCATATTTTCTCTTCTCTAGTAAATGTTTATAACATAATAAGATATTTGAGTTCTATTCACTGTGATTACACTAACATGAGCGTGGATTTGAGCACAAATCACACTACACAATTGCACCATGTCATAGAACACAAGCATACACACATAGCCATATGAATTCCAAAACTTGAAACCCCCAAAAATCATTCGAGATTACCAACCATACAAATAGATTCATATGCACACACCAACAAAATCAGCATATTAGAGCCATTTTGAGACAAACCCTAAATCAATAAATATCCACAAATCTGCAAATGACCATAACCCCTTTTCAAACCTAAATAAAAAATCACCAAATCCTTATATCACATAAGAAAACCCAATCCCTAAATTGACCAAGACCCAAACCAACAAAGAACCAAACCAAAAGATAGAAAAAAATAGAACAAAGAAAGAGGATAGAGATCGGCAACCACTAGTGGTGGCGTCGTCGATGGTGGTGGCAGAACTCGTGAGTTTTTGTCAAATGTTCCCTTGACATTTGGCACACAAACAAAGACCCAAACCTAGAAATAGAGACCCAAACCCAGAAACAAAGACCCAAACACGTTTGGCACTAGATCAGAGCTGTTGGCATGGAACAATAGCAGTGGTGGTGATGTGAAGCTCGAAAATCCCTAGCCAAATGTCTCCATGGCACTGATTTGAGAAGAGAGTGGAAGATGGCAGTGGAAAAACATGGGTTTCGGCCATGAAAGAAGGAGTCTTCAGCCACCATGGGTGTGGGTGAGAGAGAGGGAGCCGCCGTGGGTGTGGGTGAGAGAGAGAGAGGGAGCCACCGTGGGCGAAAGAGAAAAAAAAAAAAAAACAAAAAACAAAAAAGAGCCAAAGGTTTGAGAGAGAGAGAGAGGAGAAGGGTTTTAGTTTGAGATGAGGAGAAGAGAAGGGTTTGGGCTAAAGTAACAGTGCTAATGGAGTTAGGGACAAATTTGTCTTTTAAGGATCAAGTTGGTCATTTTTGAAAAGTTTTAGACTTAGTTGATATTAGCCCAAATTTCATGGTGATTTAGTGGAATTTACCCTATTATCAAACAATGGGTCCAATAGCGGGACTAAAATGGACTAAAACTAGAAAGCATTTGCATTTGCAAAATGCATTTAGGCTAGTGGGAATAGATGAGTGTGGGGTACCCTTCTGAACATGCAGTCTTGGAAATGAAAAAAAAAAAGCTTGTAACGGCATTTGTGTTTAAGGACTAAAATGATTGTTTTTTAATTGTTTTGGATGTGTTTGACATTCCCCAAACCTCAAGGTAGTTACCTGGAATTTACCCAATAATAATTAGAGTTTGCCTAAGATGTTGAAAGTCAAACACTAAATGTAGGAACATGTTTACTTTGTGCCATGTGATAGATTGGCTGAAAGTGTAGTATTGAAGAGAAGTGCAGGTGATAATTAAGAAGGCCTTGTTAAGCTAGGCTTGTTGTGAGACTGGAATAATGTGTTAAGCCTACAGTGCTTAATCCTCATTGACATAATCAGTTGTAAGGGGAAAGAAACGGCAAATTCTGAGAGTGAACGGGTCAGTGCTTCTATGTTGGGATTCTGCTTCAACCTTTATATATATATATCTCCTCGCCAGCACTATACAAATAAGTACCTTGAACTTCCCTCTATGATTGACAATGGCAAGACCACAAAATTATTTGCTCAAGTTATTAAAAAATCTCAAGTTACGAAACGTGTAAGTAGATTTCAACACCAGGTTAGTAATCAAACTATCCAAGATATAAAACATCATCAATGTAGACAAAGCTTATGCATGCAGTGCTTAACTAAGCATTGTATGCCCTCAGACCGTTTCACTAGTGCAACTAAAAGATCCAAGCGCTGAATACAGATAATTGCCACTAGAACAGAATCAAGATTTAGACACAAAATCTTCTATTTAAAAAAAAAAAAAGAAAAAAAAAAAGAAAAAAGAAGAAAAGAAAAAAAGAAGAGATTTAGACACAATACAATGATGGAAACATATGAATAATTTGCTGAACAACACAAAACCATAATGACCAGTGTCATTAACTATAGTAGTTTAGATCAACATTAACATGATTAAACTATTGCTCCCTGCCATCTCCTAAACCAAATTCAAATACTACCAGATTCAGAACAAAGGATATAAGTGTGCACACAACGGATTTAAATTGTACAAATGTACCCTACTTGAGGGTTGTGATGTCAATGCACGTCCTGAATAGGAGTAAAACACTTCACCAAATAAATAACCAATCTACTATTTGACAACCAAAACTTGAAGGGAAACAGAACAAAAGGGGGAAGAGAATATTGAGGATACTCAAGAAAGCAACAGACTGGGGCTCAACAAAAGAGGTGGTAAAATTTATCCATTCTGTACAAAAAAAACATATGAGCTTAGACCATGTAATACAACACTAGCAAACAACTTATTGGAGATATGTATATACTCTTTGGCAGATATCTAGCAAATCCAAAAACTTAATTTTTACAAGTGTAACAAAACGAAAACATATTTAAACATCATATAGTGGCCCAGTCCCACCTTCCTTGTCAGCGTCAGGGATGCTGGAGTAGGAATAAAGGTGGTTCGACAACTCCCAGCTCCAATCCTGCTTCCTAGATACAGACATTCGTGGCCATCGGTTTATCCTGACATAGTGCTCCCTGATTTTATCTTCACCGACAATACTAGTGACAGTCAAGTAACAGCATTCATGACCGCCCCATACCTTGTCACCAGGATCAGCACTTTGGCTCCCATCTGGATGGAAGTAGCGCCGCATGGGACTGCCAGTGCCCTTCCAGTAAGGATCAAGATTTCGCCAATAGTCTGGTGCCGCCTGAGGAAAGATGATATTTTTGTCAGATTGATTGGTCAATTTGGCTTCTTCCAAAAGAGTAGCAATTGGCCTCATGCAAACTATAAGATTGCTAGTTTATCAAAAAAAAAAAAAAACTATAAAATTGCTACAGATAGGTTGACAAACATGATTCATGAGCTGGCCAAGGCTGAAGAGATAGCAGAGTTTGAGAATTAGTGGAGAGAATATCATGAAAACATTTGAAACCAATAGTAACCAGAAAATTGGGTAAGAATTAAACGGAATGATGAGGAATTATGTTAATGAAGGTAATGCTTACTCAACAGAGTTTGTACTATCTACTTCAAGTCAATGGAGGTAGTGCGCGTAGAAAAAGAAATGTGTTCTTTGTCCTTATTAGATCATTCTGTAATTTGCCAGTGGTGGGGAATTAATCAGAATATTCAGAGACATCATGTTCGAATATGAATTTATTATTTATACTACGGTGGGGAAAAAGTATCATTTGCATTTTTTTCTTTATAATATCTGTTAACTTCACAAGCTTACATTAACAAAAAAGTTACCCACGAAAATCATACTTTTGACTATTTCAACAATTAGATCTCACTACTCTTGATATATTGTAGTGAGAGTTTCAGCCATATAAATCAACACTGTAGTATGCAATTAATGATAAGGTAACATGTCAATGACCAGACTTAAATACATAAGATGACCCAAGCTAAAAGGCTCATACCTTGTTAAAATGAAACTCCCAGACATGATCACACAAATCTTCCTTCATGATGCGGTTCTAACAATAAAGGAACAGGCCAGTTAGGAAATGCCCCTTAAATACAATGCATATATCTGGGATGAGATTTTTGTATGCCTGTATACATATACATGGGCGCAGATATATCATGTTAGTGGGTGTATGCGTATGCATTTGTGTGTGTGTGTGAGAGAGAGAGAGAGAGAGAGAGAGAGAGAATAAAAGAGTAATGAGATAGTTACACGCTTTCCATCCACGACAGCTAATGAATAAGCGGCCAATTTGGATAATCCACGGATTTGTGACAGGCGAGGTATGTGTGCTTTCCCAAGCCACAGTTCCTCCAACTAAAAACGAAGTTAAGGACAAAAGTGGTTTAGTCTTCCTTATCATATTACTGAAGTTACAAGTGCAAAAAAACTTACATAGCATCATTCATTCAAACAACTTATCATTCCAAGTAATTAATATCTTTGAAGATGGCCCCATGCAACCAAACTCTCATGAAGTTACCAAACCCATAGTGCTCTCAAGCATTTTTTTTTACATGTAGTGAGGAGTCCATGAAGGAAAATAAGAAAGGGAGGGGGGGGGGGGGGGGGGGGGAGTGGGGCACTTCCATAAACATGATCTGTGACAGTATCTAACCAAAGATTTTACAATTTTTGAATTATTCCCATACAGCATCCACCATCCAACTGTTATTCAAAGAACATGAGCCTGTAAACTCAATATTTGTTAAAAAAATTCAACTAATTAAAGCATCAATGCAATTTTAATCTTCATTGCTTTATTCACATCTTTAAACAAGAAAAAAAAAAAAAAAATTCTGTCAAAGCCTTGGGTAATGACAAAAATTGGCATCACCTATGAGTCATTTACCTTATAAGGAGATATTTTCAGTCATGTACAGTCACAACATTTTCACACAGCTCAAACATACTATCTAGGCCTTCCTCTAGTACTTGTAATTCCTCTAATCATATTTTCTCCACATAGATGCATTCATGGCCTGAATTGCACATTGCTTAATCTTTTCAAGTCCTGGGTGCTAAATTTACCTCCTCACAAATGAATTCATTGAAAAAATACACTCCTGTCCTTGAAAATCAATCCAAGTTCGATTTTTGTTATCCTTGAAAATTTTTAAATGCATCAATTTCTTAATTTTGCCGGCCTTAAATGAAAATGCATATGTGACAAACAGCCGCAAACATGACACATCAAAAGGCTGAAGTGGATTGTAATAAAGTTAAGAACGAACAATATTGATATCTTTTAAATTTTTCTTAAGAACAAAATTAAAACTTTTTTCATTTCAAGGAAAAGTTTTGGACTTGGACTAAATATCAAGTACGAAAAGTATGTTTCAACATTTTCTATTTAACTTTCTACCCATCAATCACTCATTCTCATTTTATCTACTCTCCTTTGATGGACAACTTTCTGAACTTTCCAACATTATGTACCATTAAGTACAGTTATCCTTATTGTGGTGTCCAACATTTTTCTTTAAACTTTCTAATTGCCCACTAACCATACCACGCTTCAAAGAACTCTTCTGTTTCATCAAAAGCCCAACTTAGTTGCCCCTCCTTACAAATGTTCCTAGATAGTGGAAAGAACCACCATTCATCTGTCACTGCTAAAGACTATTACAATTCCACGCTTCCACCATTTAATCAACTTAAATTATGTATGTGCCAATATGAACATGTTGATGAAATCTAGCTCAAATGGCACCTCATCCCCTTGAACGAGCAAGGTGGTGGGTGAAGTTATGGACTTATGGGGTTCAAGATCCACCTAGTACATGTGTAACTTTACCAATAAAAAAAGGGGGGGGGGGGGGGTGCAATTTTGAAGTTATACTTATACAGACCCCATTAAGGCTTGCCAAGGCTATATATATAGCTTACAACCTAGACTCAACCACCAAACCATGTCCAACACCACCTGCCAACATCCTGCCTAACATCCACAACGCAGCTAGAGATAAAAACTGGCCGGTAGCGGTGGAAAATATTCAAATATTCAAATGAGAAAAATGGTGGAAAATATTCAAATATGATTTTGGATTATACATAAAGTATAATCCAAAATCATAAAAGGATGGAAACCCCACTTTTGTCAGGAATTGAACTCACAAAGAAACCCCAATTTGAAACACAATTGTCCCTGAAGTGTAGGTAACACAGAAGTGAATTATAAAGTAGAGTAAACCCCAGATAGCTATTAACCTAAAAACCACACTTAAACATAACCCAATTTCTAGCAAAGTTAATGATTAATCACAAAACTAAAGTATATAACAAAATCAGCAAAGATTCCGTACTCAATTTAACAAGAAACAAGACCCAATAATAAAAATTTCATTGTGGGTCTAAAACAACCAATTGGGCAAAGAGCCATCAGAAATCAAACGAAACTAAGCACAAAAGAATTCAAACCCAATAGTCAAAATTTCATAGTGAATCTAAAATGACAAGGAAGGCCAGTAGAAAGAAATAAAAACCGAAAAAAATGAAGGGGAAGAAGGAGCAGCGAGCGACCTTGGAAGCCCAGAGACGATCGGTGGAGGAGACGGCGTGCCAGGCACGTGAGACGAGGAGAGAGAGTGCCACGCTGCGTGCGTCGAGGTAGCTCAGTATCTTCAACATGATGTCCGAACCAAACACCTCCAAAGGGTCCCTTCTGAGAGGCAGAGGAACATCAACAACTTCTTCTTTCCACTTCTTCCTTCTCTTCCTATGCCTCTCCATTTCCATTTCCAATTCCATCCCAGCGGGGTCGTAGTCGAAGTTGTTGTGGTATTGTTGCAGTTGGGTTGTGTGAGCCATTGAGAAGAGGGAGAGTGTAAAAGAAAGAGAGGCAGCAGTAGTAGTAGTAGAAGAGAGTAAAGAGAAAGAGACAGAGTGAATACTATAAATGAGAAAGAGGACAAGAAGAGAGGCGTTGGAGATGAAGTAATGTATTTTGCGATGGCGCTTTCATGGGCGTGGCGTGGCGTGGGAGAGCTTGGCTTTTGGATTGTCTGTCTGCACCGACAAAAACAAATGCACGCATGCTCTATTGCTCTTTGAGGTTTCGCTTTGTATTTGTAGGTGGCCCTCTGGGGAAGGACAGATTTTGGACTGGCGTGCTACGTGGCTCCCTCGATTTTATCATTTGCACGTGCCAAACCCCCCTTTTCTATGATCCTTTTATTCCTAGTAGATTAAATGTTTCATAATAATCAAACAAAGAAAGATGAAATGCTAAATGCCACTCGTTCCACTGTTGGATTATTTATATTTAAAATGGATAATATCTCCTTTTTTTCGTTTAAAAAAAAAAAATTTATTTACCTATACAAAATCCTGAGGTCCAAAATCAGTGCTAAGTTATGGGTAGTGGAAATTAGCCTTTCGTTGAACCCAATTGAAATACAAAATAGTAAAGTGACTCATAGTGAGCTTGACTTCAAAGACAAAATTCAGTAGTCTCCATAGGAATAGGATTGACTCTTTTGGGGGCAGTGCTTCAATACTTGGTTTGATTTTGATAATAATGCTTTTAGTGTAGTAATTAGTGCATTTACGTGAACGTGGTCATTTTCGATTATGAAACCAAGTTGAGTATTGAACTGCTGCTGAGCCTGAGTGTAGTATTATTGACTTTCGTTTAGGAAACAATCTCAAGGGTCAAGGGTCAAGCAGAAGTTATACGGCATCCACTTGAGGCTTGCCTGATAGGTCTCTCAAGCGACTCGTTCAAGTTTGCACAAGCAAACCCTCAACTCAATACACAGTTTTTGATTTTGAGCAGAATTTTATAGACTATTTATATATGCTCACAACTTAGTTTTAAAAGTTTTCCAATTTTAAAGCTTATGAGTTTATATTAACCAAACTATCAAAATTAGTTTCTCAAAAAAAAAAAAAAAAAAAAACTATCAAAACTCATGAATCATGTATAATGTGAATCGTAAGTGGAATCTTGAATTTCAATTTAAAAATCATAAAATGGCCTATACATGTTTTAAAACCTCTAATAGATAAACACTATATAACAAATATGTTTATTTATTTTTAATGTTTAAATATCGCTTCTATTTTAAAATATAGTATTCTTTGAAAAATCACCTAAATAATTCCCTAACTAACCATTTACTTTATTTTATTTTTTTAAAAAAAATACAATTCTTAAATTTTTTTTTTAATGAGGATATATAGTTCAAGAAACTTGTACGTGTTAAATTAAAAAAGACAATGCATTACATGGTGCTCTCATAAAAAAAATTGGATTCTCTAGTAAAAGACTAACAATATAGGATGGAAGTAATATTTAGCTTAGTCTCAACTCTCAACTCTCAAATACTCGTGTTTATGTTTGTTTTATTTAGGGTCTGTTTGGTTGGGTAGATTTTAAGAAGGATAAAAAAGAGAATAATAAAAATTGTTTTTGTGGACGTTTGGTTAGAGAGATGAGAGGAAGGAAAACTAGTGGGCCTAGAGTATTTTCTTCAAGTCCAAGGGCCTACCAAAAATCAATCACACTAATTTGGAAAGATTTATTATAACTATACCCACTAGAACAGGGTATCCTATCTCTAGAATGAGAAATTATACAGTCCTCCGGTAGACCACGTCATTTGTCTACCATTCCACTAAAAGACTCCTACTTATTTAAAATTGCTGAGTCAGTAATTAGTTTCTGTTTAAAAAAAATTTCTAACTGAGCAATTTTAAACAGATGAGAGTGGAATGGTGGACCATGTCATTTGTCCACCATAAGGACCTTATAATTTCACCTCTAGAATGTTTACATTTTTTTTTTTTTTTTTTTGGGTAAACTTCAATCTTTATTGAAACTGAAAAAGACTACCATCTGCCTTGCCCTATAAACAAACACTAGGCAACAGGCAGATTGTGCCTGGGCCACATGATTAAATTCACTTTTAACCCAAGAAGAGGAAAAGCAACTAAAAAATTCTCTTGTTTACCACAAAAAAAAAAAAAAAAAAAAAAAAAAAAAAAAAACTAAAAGATTCTCTCTCCTCTTGAATGCTTTCATAGTTCTCCTAGGCGAAAATGACATTGTAGCACCTTTAGGTAAAATATATGGAAATCTACTACCATTTCAGAAATAAATAGCAATTTCCCACTTTTTTTATACTCAAGTTCAATTTTGATACTCTTGTTTATGGAACTCGAGTACCATTTAGAACTCGATTTTTCCAAACTCGAATACCAAAAAAGTGGTAAATCTCTACATATTTCCAAAAAAGTAGTATATTCATATATATTTTCATGATCAGTGGTAGGAGTCCATTTTCGCTGTTCTCCCAAGCCCACCAACTCCACTTCCCAAAATTCAAAGTCAAACAAAAAGAATATCATCAAAAACAAACAAATAAATAAAATAATAGCAAAAATGTAAACTAAAGGAAAAATAAGAGACGCAAACCTCTTTTGACTTCAATCTTCAATTGTTTAATTGAAGCTTTAAGACTTCAAAGAAATTTGAAGCTACAAAGCTTATTGCCCAAGCAAGATGACTAAATTGTTCATTATAAAATCACTTTGTGAGTTGAATTGCTACCACATTGCTAGCTCTCTCAAACATGGGTGAGGAAGTGAAGCTACATGGGGCATGGGCAAGTCCATTTAGTTGTCGAGTGATATGGGCTTTGAAACTAAAGGGCATACCGTATGAATACATAGAAGAAGATCTTTCCAACAAAAGTTACCAACTTCTACAACACAATCCAGTCCACAAGAAGATCCCAGTGCTTGTTCATGGCGGAAAAGCAATTTGTGAGTCCATGATTATCCTTGAATATGTTGAAGAAATGTGGCCACAGAACCCATTGCTGCCTACTGACCCTTATGAGAGAGCCGATGCTCGGTTCTGGATCAAATTTGCTGAAGAGAAGGTACTTCTTCACCCGTTGGTACCAGATCTTCTGTTTTTGGTTCATTTTATCTTCAAATAAAGTCTAGTATTTTATGGTAAATGAAAATGATAGACTATTACAGTATTGCGTCACTTTTTAAATAATTTCCGCATGAATTGCTTACAAGTCATTTATTATCATTGTCATCACCATTTTTATTTAACAATTGATGTCAATGTTTCATTAATTTCTATAAAATGTAACAATGACTTGTTTTTATTTGCAAATAAGAATAATAATCAATATTTTATAAGTGATATTAGAGATGTTATAAATTTTATAACATAAGTCTTACAAACTAACATATTACCGGTTACAAATAAATAAAATAATTTATTGTAGTGTTTAAGTCATGCCAATCATATTCTTATCACGTCATTTTATATGATTACCTTTATTTTATTTATTTCTTTGTTGATAAGGATCTGTACTGACCATTACTATAATCTATATTTTTTAAATCATATATATATATATATATATATATTGAACCAAGAAAAAGAAACTTCTAATAAAGTAACGCAAGTTTGATTGAGCTGAACCAAGCATGAACTCATTGACTTCTCATAACAATGTTCCAAATTCTAGCAGGGTCCTGCAATGTGGATGGTCTACCGAACTAGTGGCGAAGAACAAGAGAAGGCTGTGAAGGACACGTTGGAGATGCTAAGAGCCATCGAAGCACATGGTCTTGTAGACAAGAAATATTTTGGTGCTGACAAGATTGGAATAGTAGACATTGCCTTTGGACAGATTGCTCAATGGTTGGGAGTCATTGAAGACATCGTTGGGGTCAAGCTGCTTGAAACTCACAAATTTCCTCGCTTGCATGCATGGATCAAGAATTTCAAGGAAGTTCCTATTATCAAAGAGAATCTTCCTGATCGTGATGAAATGATGGTCTTTTTTAAGCGTTTCAGGGAAATGTTGCTGACATCTTCAAGAGACTCCTAGCCGCGATAAATTTTCACATGAACCAATCCTATATACTCAGGGGGAAGCACATATCAGTGCAAGAGATGTTGAATAATTAAGCAAGCTTCAGTGTTTTGGTTTTGCTATGGTATTCCCATATTTTCTTTCTGTTTGTTATGGCTATTTTTCAATTTTATTGAGGTTAAGATAGTCATCAGCAGTTGTGCATTTTTATTGATGTTGGCTTGGAGGCTCCAAGTTGGTAATATATGACTATTATATTATGGTATATGTAGGGACGCAGGCCCAAATATATATTGGGCCTTGGACCTTGTCCGAGTATAGATCAATAGTAAGGAAGACGTAAGACTTTGAACTTCACGAACAAGCTATGACTGTAAAAGCTGGGAGAGGTAGGCCGAGGAGGAATATCCCCTCGGCTAAACGAAGCGAAGATCAAAATGTGTGTCCTATCATTCAGGGTGACGTTCTAGGAAGTTCTATTGATAAGGACATGCATTATGAACATACAGAAGGGATGAAAGCTAGGAAATATCTAAGGGAAAGCTGCTATCACTGCATTGAATGCTCTGTAGCTAACTCTCTAGCCACATTAATGAGGAAGTGATATTTCAACAGTGCTTTTCAGCCTTAAAGCTACCCCCAAAGACTTCAAGAGGGTGCTGATGGGACATGGATTAACACAAGCAATCTACTATCCACGAGGAGGGTAGAAATGAGAAGGGAGAGATAGTATAAATAGGAGGGAGGTCCTAAGAGAAAGGGGATCGGAGAATTAAGAAAGAAATACTGTAGCAATCAGAATTGTATTTGTAATCAACTTCAAGTAATATATATAAGAACTGATCCCCTCGGACTGTGCCGAGGATAATTTTCCTTAGATAAAACTAGTCCACTTTTACTTTATTGTCAATTAGATCCATTATAATTATCACCCAACTCATAATAGCCTAGTTTTCCGACCCACTCTCTACAAATTCATTGTATTGGGCTCATTGGGCTTAGATCCACTTACTTTTTGGGCTTAGGACTCAAACTGCGTCCTTACAGTATATATCATCTTATTTAACTGAAGAATTTTTTATTTTATATGACATGAATATACAACACGCCACTTACATAGAGGTGGATCCAGTAAGTGTGAAACTCACTCTTATGTGAGTAAGGGTTTTGTATAATCCAGTGAGACAAAATGCCATGGTTGCCACCAACTATAATAAATAAATAAAAATGGAAAAGGATTCTTTATGTTTTTTAATGATATTTTTTTGAGGCATTTAAGAAAAATGGTTTAACTAATTAATCTAATCAATAAATCTAGGGACAAAGATTTTTTTGCTTCAAACCAATTTAGAGGAATTTCTTCAAACCCAATACGTGACAATTTATATAAGATTATACATGTTTATTATTTAAATAAGTCACATAACTCATTTAAAAAGTCATGTGACTAAAACTACATAGATAATTTAAGGGGTTTAATGGGTCTTTGGGATTTCATTTTGGTGGGGATTTAATTGCTAAGAAAGTTCAAGAAAAGAAAATGTGATCTTAATTATTTTTTCCCTCTACAAACGAGAAAGTAAGATTTGTGTGTTTTTTATTTGGATTTTTTTATTCATTCAAATGCTAATGTGGCATTTTTAATACCAGTTAATTAAAATTTTCTTATTAGCCATGTTATCTTTAAGTGTTCCAGCTGTGTAAATCCATCAACCATGTAAGTTTTTTCTATCATTGAGATAAAGGTAATAAAAATAAAAATAGCCCCAAAATTTAAGGACCAAAATGGTATTTTTACTTAAAAGGCAAAGTTGTAAAGATAAAAGAATTATGGAAGCAAGATACAATGTATGCAATAATTTAGTGTTAAAGGCAATTTGTTCCCTACAAGTGCAATTTGATCCAATTGGTACTTTCTTTTCTTTCTATACCTTTTTAAAAATCTTTAGCGACGACTATGTATATAAATGTAAATTTTGTAAACAACTAAGAGCCTTGCTATTATTTTAAATTAAATTACGAATAAACATGTACATCGGGGACAAAGTAAACATTTTTCACTTGTGATAACCTAAATATGTGGATTTGACTAGTAACTTATATTTGGTTGTTTATTAGGAAGGTCTTGGATAT
This sequence comes from Quercus tomentella, assembly GCA_028535165.1. Taxonomy (NCBI): domain Eukaryota; kingdom Viridiplantae; phylum Streptophyta; class Magnoliopsida; order Fagales; family Fagaceae; genus Quercus; species Quercus tomentella. The sequence goes on from JAPQVY010000001.1 coordinate 31,398,296, forward strand.
ATGAGTGATTATGATAATCTTAATTGTGACTTAAATTTGACTTGTCCTTTAGGATATAAGCATACATGTGACTAACACTTTCCTTGAGTTGTTACACAAGTTGTGATACTCTGGATTATGTAGATTTGATTGGATAAGTGTATGTTGAGTCACACAATAGGTCAACTTGGTATATATAAATGATTGGGAAGGCTTCAATTATAATTTAACTAGTCCTTTTGAGTATAAACATTAAACACAGATATGGTTGACATTTTCCTTAGGTCATTACAATATTTCTTGCAATAAAATTTCACAACACTTAATTATCTTAAGTGAAGAAAAAAAAAACCAATAAGGGAAGCTTAGGGTCCATTTGGATATTGCTGATTTTGCTGAAAACTGAAAACACTGTAGCAAATAATTTTGAAATGCCAGCTGATTATTTTTGTGGCTGACTACTATAGCCCAGCTGAAAGCATTTAAGCTACGCGGTTTTTTTTTTTTTTTTTTTTTTTTTTTTTTCTCACTCCTCTCCCACCCTAACGCCTGTCTTCAAGAAGAGAGAAGTCCATGCCCACCAAAGAAATCCACGAGGAAGACAACCCAGTTTGACGCTAGCGAAGATCAGGTTCCCTTTGGTGTACTCTTCCTTCCATAAACCCATTTCACCATCTTCCAATTTCACTCCTCTCCCACCCTAACACCTCTCTCACACAAACAAGCACAACGTGTTTTCATTTTGTAGTCTGTAGAAAGCCTTTTGATATCTTTCATTGTGGCTCACTCATTTTTGCAGGTAACGAGATCTGAAAGTTTTGTTTTTTATATTTTTTTTTCTTGGTTCACTTTGTTTTGTTTTTGTTTACTGGTTACAATGGCGAAGTGGGTTTTGTTTGTTTTGGTTTTGTGGGTTTTATTGGATTGAGTTTTGGCTGGGGTTTTGGTTTTTTTTTTTTTTTTTGTTTTTGTTTTATTATGCTAAATTTTAGAGATTTCGATTTAAGTTCTTGGATTTGATGGTAGTGAAGTCTGATTTGCAAGGCTGAATGACATAATATTGTGTTTTGGACATGCCGAAGAACGATAAAAAATAAAAAATAGTTTTATTGATCTGTATGTTTCAATGGAAAAACTTAAGGTTCATGAATCATGAAGACTTTGATTTACCTTATTGGTTGTCTTCCCCTTTATAGAGAGTTTATGCTGTGTAAGTATATGTTTACTTATGTTGAAAATGTTGAGACTTTTTCATTATAAATATTTGGCCATGTTTGTTTTACAAATGCAAATATAAAGCAGATATGGTTCCCACTAAACTCACTATTTTTTTAATCCAATATCTATCTACTGTGATGGCAGTGTGCCAAGTTTCTTTATTCTGAATCCCACTTGTATTCCCCCCCAACTTTTTGGCTGCTTTGACAGTAATTATGGACTCTGTGGAGCACAGATTGATCAGCTTCAATGTTTCAGATTGTTGCCAGGTATTATGTTTGAATTATAGTCGTCAAAACACTTAGCAAAGGCTAGGTGATGGACCTACCAATTGCCTAGGCAGTTGCCAAGTTATCAATTATGTGATTCTAGGCAACTTGATATATAAGAAAAATATAGGGCAGAAAATATTTGTTGGAAGTGTTCTATCAAATTGGAAGATCTTGTATTCAACCAAGACAAAAAAGAAATTTGATCGGAATTCTCAAGTAGATTCTGATATGCTTGGCCAAACAAAGTTTTTCAAGGAGGTAACTTGATCAAAACAAAAGGAAATTAAATCAGAATCCCCAGCTAGCTGAATTTTGAAGGCTCTTAGTAGATTTTGTGACATTCAAGGAATGAATTACAAGGAACACAAGGAATTGCGGAAATTACCACAAAGACTTTACCATTATAGAAGAAGACAGCCACCAAAGTGTAGCATCTGTGGGATCATGCACAACTTCAAAGTATAAGATTATTAAAAAATAAGGCAGGTTTGCTTATACAGAATCCAAGAGTTTCAGGGGGTCAAGAGTTTTAGAGAAATTAAATGATACTTGGCACTTTGCAAAAAGTGAGAATATTCATTTTCTAGTTCCTGCTTCTTCCATTGTTAACTGTAACTAATCAAAAGGAGAATACATACTTCCTAATATGCATGCTAAAAGTATAATAATAATAATAAAAAAAAAAAAAAACACATTCTTTCTATAGAACATACCCCTTTCTTTCTCAATGGACTACTTGAATCCAACTGTCTAATAATCTGCTTTAGAAGCCCTCGGTTAGGGTCCAATAAAAGTTTCCTTGCTGCTTCGTGCTTTGATATGTTTACAAGTATGGAGGCAACATTGTGGGGTAAAAAAAAGGAAATTTCAAATTTGCAAACCAAATAAAAAAAAAAATTATAATACAAAATAAAACATTAAAGAAAATAAAATTAGAACATTTTTAAACAGCAGTACTCTTTTTCTATGAACTTCAATGAGGAAAAATCTAATAATCATGTAATCTTCAACCAGAAAGATAAGGCCTAGAAAATGAGGTCAGAAAATTTAGAATTTTTAATACTTTCTAAGACATTGCCAAGATTTAATTGGCTTAAAACAATAACCTAGTGGTCTCAGAACAAGCTAGAAACCTCTTGTGGAAAAACCTTTATGTATAACTATGGTTATTCTCTTCCATTGTTGTGTTGTGTATCAACTGGGAGTATTACCAGTACTCAAATCTAGTAGCACCACATGGAACAAAGTTTATTCATCAAAATTATATATTCATATGAAACAACTTGAGTTGAAAAAAAAAAAAATGTAATTAATGAGTCAATACACAATTTGGTTTAGTAAATTAGTATAACCCTAGCCACATCAAATTCAAAGAATAATGATAAACCAAATGATGGGTCAAATCCAATATTTAGTTGTCTTTGAGGATTTCAAATACCTAATGTTAATCAAAACCTGAAATCATCAAATGCCTAATGTTTCCTATGTTTGATTGACATCTATATTCTAATATTGAAAGGTAACACTGGTGAAACATCCAGAAAAGCCAAAAGATATGATGATATTTAACATCTGAATATGCAGCATGCCACAGAGAAACTGAATATGTGCTTATGTGAATAGGTTAATAACTAGAGAGCAAAACGAAAGAGGATGAATGCCCATTGTTAATTACTACAACAATAGAAAAAGTACCGAACAGTTACATACACACCCATGCTAAGCATAGTTTTTGCCAATAAAAAAAAGAAAAAAAAAGTGCAACAGGTACATAAAGAAGATCCGATTACTACAACACCAAGCCTAAGCAACCCTATCGAGACAATCCCCTTTCCTTTAGAAATGAAACTGAGGGTTCATTTGGTACTACATCTCTAGCCACTTCAGTTGGATCTCCTTTTGATGACGTTGTGCTGCAAACATGTTCCTAGCTTCTTGGTTCCCATGAAGAAGTAGGTGCTGAACATATGAAGGCGATTACCCGATTACACCCCAGGAAGAGTCAACACCATGTTCATAATTGCTTAAACCTCAGCAGTTACTGTGGAACCAAATGGTGTACGAGTACTTACACTTCTACTTTCAACAATAACATCTGAGATGTTCTTCAAAGAGTTGGACATCTCTTGCACAACTGAATGATTTTTTCTTGGTTTCTTGCAAATTCCCCTGAAAAGGTGGACACCGCTTGCCAAGCCTTTCCCTTTATTCACTGCTGGTCCTGCCCTCGACAATGATGGGCCTTCAACCTCCATTGGGTCAACATTCGCAGAGGGTTGACATTGGGGGTCAACAAATTCTTTGCTATCAGTGGAGTCCCTAGACCCTTTGGTGCATTTCTTTGGTATTTCACCACTCGTGCAGAATGCATTTTTCCCTATTGCAATCGTGCCTTCAAACATGATTTCCATGGACTCAACATTCGGCAAACCTTTGTTTTTAAAGGTTGATGCCTTGGGACATGCCTACATGTGTAGAACCAATAGTTAGAACACAATATAGTTGTAGATAGTTGAGTTTTTCACAATTATGTAAAGTGAACTAACCTCAAGCTTTTGGGTCCACCACTCATCACTGGCCTCAATCTTCCCAGTTACAGGATCATAACCCAACCCAGTCTCATGCTTAAAAACCTCCTTCCAAGTCTTCCACTATTTTCTCAGATGATCTCATTTGTTTTTAAACTGCATGTGAGTCACCACTTTTCCCATTTCACCTAACTGCTTAATCACTGCATCAACCCCTTCCTTTCTCAAATATCCTCCACTCCTCTTGCCGTCTAGGATTTGAGCAGCACACAAATCACATAAAACTTTTAGTTCCGTTGGATCTTTCCACCCAGTTCTCACTTCATTACCAACGTCCTTCGATTTCCCTTTACCCATTTTTGCTACAACGGAATTCTATACTCATTGAGGCATTTTGACAAACAGTTCGTATGCATATCATAATCGGTTACACATGCCCACATGAAAAATGCAAATTAAACTCACATAGTCCAAATACAACATAGGCAGGAAGAGAAACCCACATACTAGTGTCATGAAAAACACAAAAACCACACACAAACGTTGAACAAAAAACCTCAAATTAATTTCATGGAAAACACAAAAACCACACACCAACAAATCAGAGAGTATGAGAAGTTAGACACAACTTACAGATAAATGCAGAGACCCATAGTGGCGACAACGACGTCCTAAGCGGAGAGAAGGTGGGCTCGAGCGAAGGAAGAACAGAAGGTGGGTTCATTTGTTATCGTGTTTCCTTTGTTTTGATGGTTTTTTGGAGTGTGGTGGGTAGATGCAATTCATTTCAGAAAAGGACGGAGCATTTACGTGCATTGATTCCATCTCTGGCACATTAGTCTTCTCAAAATCAGAATGACATAGAACTGAGGAATTAGCTATTGGAGATGAGTTGTTTTCACCGTGTTGTTGATCCTCTGCTTTTGTGTGTGTTTTGTGGGTGATAATCATATGGGTGTAATACCAAAATGGTGTGTTCATATGTGGGTCATGAGAACAGTACACGGATTGAAGAATTATTGAAACAGTGCGTTAAGGAAAAAACAGCTATGCGTTTTGGGCGTTTTTGTTCTAGCTACTGTAGCCATGGGTCCCACGGATTGAAAACGTGAAACGTTGGAAATGCTTGAAACGCTGTATCCAAACGTTACCTAAAACACACAGCTCTAATTGCTCCATATATATATATAAAACAACAACAACAACACACGCACACACACAACTCTAAGTGTCATTGAGATGCCATGCCAGCAACATTTCTCTGTATGGTTTCACCATCATCAGGAATGTTTTCTGTGATTACAGGAACTTCCTTTAAATTTTTTTTGCATATATACAAGCAAGGTAATGCATGGCCAGTATGCAAATTCTACAAATGCTATGTCTACTTAGTAGTGGCTCTAGGAAGTTTTCCAAGGATAGTCATTTAAGAAACTTAAATTATACTAAATTTAATTAAAAAAATAACTTGAATATATAGACATCAAAAAGAAAAAACATGCAAATATATAAAGTTTTTCAATTTCCTTCTACCAACAAAAAGAAAAGTCAAAAGGGGACTAATGAGCTTTTTGTTAAACAAGTTAAGAATTTGAATAATTACATGTTTTTATTTTTTGTTTTGAATGAGCTTTTTGTTGAATATTTTGTTAATTTGTTGTTGTTTGGCCTAATCTTTTTTGTTGTTTGGACTATTTTTACTGTTATTTGGGCTATTTTTTAGAGTTGTACTAGAGACGCAACAAATTGTCGCAACAGCTGAGGTGTCAGTCTCTCATAAATCAAAATAAAATAATAAAATATTAGACTTAGACCTATCACAATTAAAAACAAGATTGTTATGAAAATGTTATGAGATTTTGTTGTTTATAGAATTTCTCTAATTAAGGGTTAAGGATTATGTTAGGGAGGTCAAGATTATTTTTGGCGAACCAAAATTCTTGGAATTCCCAACAAAAGTTCTCTGCTTCTACAGTATAATCCTGTGCACAAGAAAATCCCAGTACTTGTTCATGGCGGAAAACTGATTTGCGAGTCCATGATCATTGTTGAATATGAAAGTTCAAATAGTGTAAAAACACTCTTGAACGTTTAGACCCCCAATTAACAAATTAACCAATTCAAGCTTTATGTCAAACAACTAGTGTGCGGAAAATGAACATAAGCTATAATGTAGAATTGGAAAAACTATCTAAGCCAAATTAAAATCACAACCCACAGCAGATAATAAAAGGCAAAGATAAAAGGGAAGGAAGATGCAAACACAAAGACAACACGCGATGTGTTATCGAAGAGGAAACCAAAGCCCTCGGCGTAAAACCTCTCCGCCGCCCTCCAAGCGGTAAACAATTCACTAGAAAATGTAGTTGGGATACATGGACAGCAATAGACCCTCCAAGCCTAATTTACCCAGTGCACCTAAGCCCTCCAAGCTTCTTGCTCCAACGAGGTTGCGCCGAACCTTTTTCTTTTCTAGCTTCCCGGATTCCGCTACTAGACCATAGCATCAACCAATGAAGATTGGTTCCTTCCTAACTGCTTCCCAGAACACCAAACAACCCTCTCACAGTAATGGATATGGTGAGAACAAGGTTTTGGTAAAAAGCCTGTCAAGGGTTTGGCAATGGAGAGGAAGAGAGTTGAGGAATTTGAAGAGACACTTATGTAAAGATTGTGAATGAATCAATCTTGTTTTACTCTAGGGTTTCTCTCTCAAAATTCTCTCTGGAAGCTCTCTCTCATTTGTGGGTATAAGGGGTATTTATACTGAGGTGAGAGGAGAATGTGAAACGTCAGGTTTTTCAAAACAGGGCTGGCTCGCGGCTAGGCCTCGCGACTTGACTGAGTCGCGAGATCCAGTCGCGAGATAACCGTATGGCCAGTTGTCCTGTTTTGTCCTGTAGTGCTCCAGCTAGCATGACTGTTCACCTTCTGGCATGCTTGGCACGTGTGCTGCGTCTGGCGGCTTGCAGCCGCGAGTCACCCGCGAGTCTCTGTTTTCTTGCACACTCTTGAGCAATCTTCACTCTATCTCACTCACTATCCTTACAACAAGCCCACCTAAATACAGGGTTACTAAATGCTGAAATACAAGCAAATTTGGCACGGAATAAAGCCAATTAGATGGTTGAATAAATTCAACCTTACAGAATATATTGAATAGACATGGTCACAGAATCCCTTGCTACCTAGTGACCCTAATGAGAGAGCCAAGGCTCGATTTTGGGTTAAATTTGTTGAAGAGAAGGGGTTTTTTTTTTTTTTAATCTTCTATTTATAAATACTTAATAGGAAAATCAGAATCACTTATTCGTATAACATTCATTTTTTGATAATTTGATAGCTGGGAATAAGAGAACTTGAACCTTGAACATTTTTGTTGAAACAACAAGAAGTACTAGTTGAGCTATCGGACTTTTGGCACATGTATTCCATTCCCGAAAAATGATTAAATCTTTTACATTAGCTACCAATCTAAAAATAATGGCACTAGAATTAAAATTAACGAAGTTATTAGAAAGATAAAATTCATTACCTAAGAAGAAAACCAAACCAAGTTTCATATAATTAACCAACTTACTACTAAATAAGTCTTAATTTTGATAGGCTCTTCCAATTTGGTCATTCTTCAAATTTAGTGGTGAGGAGCAAAAGATGGCACTGAAGGATTGTTTAGAAATACTGAAAATTGTGGAAGAGCATGGGTGAGAAGAAATTTTTCGGGGGAAACAGAATTGGTATAGTGGACATAGCATTTGGAATTAATATTGCTCACTGGCTTGGAGTCTTGGAAGAAATACTTGAAGTGAAAGTGCTTGAAGCTCATGCATTGCCCCGCTTGCATGCATGGAAAGAGAATTTCGAGGAATTAAGTTCCTGCTATTAAAGAAAATCTTCCTAATCGTGATGAGATGTTGGTGTATTTCAAGAAGAAGCGTTGTTTGTATGAAGAATCAAATAAATATATAAAGTAGTAGTCGCTTATGCCATGCATGAGACAAATTGGCTAAACGATGACAATCGTAAGTGATAATTATTTCATACAAATAAACCATCCCTCTTTGATTTGTGGATAATTATTAGCTGAAAATAACTACCACCTACTGCCTACTAAAGAAGGTTGAAGTCTACAAGCAAAGCATCTCCAACAATCATCTATCAAGAGTGACCAATCCATGTCCGTAGCGATGGAAATCCCCCAGCATATATGGCATGTTTGTAGGGATGTCTTTGCCCCTTGCATGACTATCTAGGAGTAGGACTAGTAGACAACTAAGCTTCTTGTAATCTTGTACTTTGATCTTTGTTAAATTCAGTTTGTTATTATATTCTATTATAATCAAGTGACATTGTATTTATGTTAATATATTATCAAGTGAGTTGTATTGTTTAATATTTTATGATTGATCATTTGTGCACTTGATTTGATTTAATTCTCTCCGTCTCATCGGTAACTTGTGCATGTTTAAGTCCTATTAAGTTAGGCAATTACCGAACCCAACACTTTTTGAGAAAAGTCTTGCCTCACTATGTAAAAAAAAAAAAAAGTCATTGCGAGTGGCCTAAAAATTGGGTTTGTACTCCAAACAAGCATATAGAAATTTTGTCGGCATCGCAATGAAACTTAGATCAAATGTGTTTTAAGCCCCTTTTTGTCTTTTCCTTGTCATCAAAGATATTTCGAAAAAAAGAAAGATATTTGATATGCGAGTAAATTATGTTTGTATTGATCAGCATAGTTTATGGTTTGGTCATAAGTGTGCATTTTTTGTTACCTACCTTTTATTTAATTTTTTAAGATTGTATTATGTTATTATGAGTTGGATAATTAGGTAAGGATATGATAGATGGATAAGTTAGTATTAAGAATAAAGATTAGGTTTCGTTTAGACTTTTTTTTTTAATTTTTAATTTTTTATATTTTTGAGAAACAAACACACACAAAGGAGAGGGAAATGAATTTTAACACAAAGACATACCACAACTCCACTAAAAAATTATGGTAAAGCAAGTTGAAAATATTATCTATATATATACTATAAAACCGAAACTTTTGACTTTCTGTTGTCTTCATAATATATTGACACTTAAATCTGCGTTAATATATAGTGTTGTACAACTTGCATTAATGTTTTGACAATTTAAATTTTTTTTTCTTTTTTTTTTAAATGATTTCTATTATTTTATATGTGTCACTCACTAGAGACTAGAGTGTGTTTTATTATTATTATTTTTTGCTAAATCTAGAGACTAGAGTGTGTATGATATTTTGTTTACAGCTTGCAATCTTTAAATTTTGTAAAATTTAATTAAGCACAGTACAATCATATGTTTATTTTTTGGTTTCTCATCGTGTATATTGGCATTTGCTCTTGACATGATATGCTTTACTTCATACATTGTAGAGGTACTGAAAATGGGTGTTCATCCAAAAAAAAGAAAAAGAAAAAGAGTACTGAAAATGGGCTTTCAACATCTTTTCCTTTGTGGAGGTGGCTGCTAGCTAGCCTGCTAGGACATATGCCAAATTAACATGTATGTCATCCACTTGATGACCACACAAAAGTTTCCTTGTAGATCTCTTTGCTTTCTTGAAATTTTTACTCCAACATGATTATACAAGAACAAATTTTATGGTCACAAAAATTCACTTTGACATGAGGTTAAAAAATCTGTGGCTAAGGTGTTGTAAGTTACGAAAAATTTGCCAATAATTGTCAGGGTTTATTCATAAATTCCATATGACAATGCCCCAATAACATATAACTATTAGAAATTCTGGTATAGAATTCCATTGAAGGTTGAAGATAGCACAATATTGACCATATATGATAATTTCATATAATGGTAATCTCTCAGACTATCACACACAACCAAAAAAAAAACATAAAAATTTAATATAATTTTTTTTTTTAAAAATCTCATACTCAATAGCTTTTCTGTGCATTGCACGGGTTAGTCAATAGTTATTAGGGAAAAAAAAAAAAAAAAAAAACACACACACACACACACACATAAGAGAAGCTTAAAACTTAAAAGTTAAAACACATTTGAAGTCATCTCTAAGGCTCCGCTTGGCAGGAGGGAATGGAATGGAATAGAAATGAATAAAATGAATAATTTTAGAATATTCTTCCCTTCTCTTGTTTGGGAGTTTTAATGGAGGGAATGGACTTTCCATTCCCTTGTTTGAGAGTTTAAGTGAGAGTGAATGGAATAGATAGGAGGGAACATTCATTCCTCTCTATTCCCTTAAACCTAAAATTTTCATTCCCCCCGAAATTGGGAGGAATTGGAGGGAATGAAATTAGATTTAATGATTTTTTTACTAAAACTCCCAAAATACCCCTATATATTCAACTCTTTATTTTAAAATAGGGGTCTAATAGTAATATTGTCATAAAATGATTCCATTCCATTCTCTCCATGTTGCTCCCAAACAGGATTACTTACATTCCATTCATTTTCATTCCTTTCCATTCCTTTATTTTAAAACATCCAATCAAGGTTACTTTATTCTATTCCATTCCATTCTTTTTCATTCCTTTCCCTTACTTAAATACATTATATTCCATTCCATTCCTTTATGACCATCTCATTTCATTCCATTCCATTCCCTTATGAACTCCTAAGTGTCACTGAGATGCCATCAACATTTCTCTGCGCCACTTGAAATAGACTAACATTTCACCATGATCAGGAAGGTTTTCTTTGATTACAGGAGCTTCCTTTAAATTCTTTTTCCATGCATGCAAGTGAGGGAATGCATGGGCATCGAGCAATTTCACTCCAACTATTTCTTCAATGAATCCCAACCAGTAAGCAAATTCTACAAAGGCTATGTCTACTATACCAATTTTGTCTCCGCCAAAGAATTTCTTCTCACCTAGGCCACGTTCTTCCACAATTTTCACAATATCCAAGCTCTCTTTAAGGGCCTTCTCTTGCTCCTCACCACTGGATCGGAATAATAACCAAAATGGAGAATCCTATCAAATATTAAAAAGTAATCAGTACCAAGTTGATTTAATTTTTATGAAACTTGATTTCGTTTTTCTTGGGTAATGCCTTTTAATTTTTTCAGTTTATCTTTCTAATTAATTACACACATCTCCATTTTTAAGCTTGCCAAATTAATGGTTGCAACACCCAGTATTACTCAGAAAATATAAATTTGTCATTCTCTAAATTAATTATTGAAGATCAAACATGCAACAAAGATTAATATCTGTGTGCATACATACACACAAAAGATAGTGAAAAACAGATAGGTACCTTGTCTGTGTTGTCATCAGCAAATTTAACCCAAAATCGAGCCATGGCTCTCTCATAAGGGTTATTGGGCAGCAATGGATTCTGTGGCCATGTCTGTTCAATATATTCAACGATAATCATGGACTCGCAAATTGGTTTGCCACCGTGAACAAGTACTGGGACTTTCTTGTGCACAGGATTGTTCTGTAGAAGCAGAGGACCTTTGTTAAAAAGATCTTCTTCAATGTATTCATATGATATTCCCTTTAGTTTCAGAGCCCATATCACTCTATAAACATATGGACTACTCCATCTTCCATGTAGCTTCACCTCAGCCATGCTTGAGAGAGCAATGTGAGAGAGCTTAATTACCTAACAGACTCAACTTGTAGTGGCTCTATTGCTCATGAGGTGTTCCACCCGATTTTGCTTGGGTAGCAAGCTTTTAGTGGATTAATCAATTACAAAAATTTAGAAAAAAAAAAAAAAATTTTCGATTAAAAAATTAACTAGTCCTCATTGTCGACACAGACTGTTGACTTGTTCAATGCAATTGGCGTCATTCATGATCATAATGCATCTTAGTCAATTGGATGCCCCATACTTCAACGACAAAGAAGGGCCTTTATCAAATTTAATTGATTGAGATGCATCAGGAATGACGGAGATTGCATTGGATAGCTTATGCTTATTGCCCAAGCATATGAAGACTAATGAATTTTTTATTGGAGATTGTAATTGTTTAATCATGCCAAAGCTTGGGCTTGTTGCCCAAGCAAGATGTGGACTACACTGGCCACTATAAAATTGACTTGGTTGGGTAATCAAGCTCTCACATTGCACTCTCAAACATGGCTGAGGTGAAACTACATGGAAAATGGTATAGTCCATTTCTTTACAGAGTGATATGGGCTTTGAAACTAAAGGGTATATCATATGAATACATTGAAGAAGATCTGTCCAACAAAAGTCCTCTGCTTCTGCAGTATAATCCTGTGCACAAGAAAATCCCAGTACTTGTTCACAGTGGAAAACCAATTTGCGAGTCCATGATAATCATTGAATATATTGAAGAGAAATGGCCACAGACTCCCTTGCTGCCAAGTGACCCTTATGAGAGAGCCAAGGCTCGATTTTGGGTTAAATTTGTTGAAGAAAAGGTATAATCTGTTTTTTCACCTTTTGTTTTGCATTTCATTCTCCTCTGTTTCATGTATTGGGTTTTTTATTTTTTATTTTATAGTATACTATATTTATATTTCGAGTGTTACCGTTTGCTGCATACGTAGTGAGCTGAAATATGCTTATGCTGAAATGCATAGTGTCAATATGGTTACTTCATTTCTTGTTTGTCCTTGTTTGCACATTTTCTTGTTATACTATTATATATTATATTCTCATTTGTCCCTCAAAATGTTTTGGTTTTCACGAAAGAATTAGTACCAATTTCTAAAACAAAAGTGGGTATCTTGTTCCCATTTTTAATGTCCATCATCTGTAAACACTAAAAAGGATAATATATATTAAATAGGAGTCTCATACATGCGACTGATTCCCGGTGCACAAAATAATTGTTCCTAATTGTATACCTAAGAAATAGTTGTCCCTTAAAAATTCACATTATTACCTAAGAAATAATCAAACCAAGTTTCATTTAATTAAAACAACTTAACATTGATCATTACATCTTAAATTTTAATAGGCTCCTGCAATTTGGCCACTATACCGATCCACTGGCGAGGAACAAAAGAAGGCCCTGAAGGACAGTTTGGAAATGCTGAAAATTGTGGAAGAGCAGGGTCTAGGTGAGAAGAAATTTTTCGGTGGAGAGAGCATTGGTATAGTGGACATAGCATTTGGAGCGATTGCTCACTGGTTTGGAGTCTTTGAAGAAGTAGTTGAAGTGAAAGTGCTTGAGGCCCATGCATTTCCTCGCTTGCATGCATGGAAAGAGAATTTTGAGGAAGTTCCTGTAATCAAAGAAAATCTTCCTGATCGTGATAAAATGTTAGACCATTTCAAGAAGAGGCGTATGGAAATTTTGTCTGCATCTCAGTGAAACTTTAGATCAAATGTGTTTTGAGCCCCTCTTGTCTTTGTCATTAAAGTTTAAAGCTTATTTGATATGGAAGTGTATTATGTTTGTATTGATCAGCCTCTTTTATGGTTAGGTGTGTGTCTGTACTGTTATTTGGAACAATAAAGATCGAGAGGCTGTTTTTTTTTTTTTTTAATCAATAAAGAGAGGCTGTTGGTTGTTTACATTTTTATAGTTGTCATTAACTTATTCTTAAAGAAAATATGAAAATATGTCACTAACAAATCTATTTAGCTTTAGTTTCAGAGCTCATACCACTCTATAAATATATGGACTACTCCATCTTCCTGATAGCTTTACCTGAGCCCTGCTTGAGCTTGACAGGGCAATGTCAGAGCTTAATTAATTACCTGCCAAAGTCAATTTATAATTTTATAGTGGCTCTATTGCTCATTAGTGTGATTAAAAAACATTACTACAAGGAAAAAAAAAAAACAATATCGATTAAATGATTACTTAGTCCTCATTGGTTGAAAAGGTTGTTTAATTGTTCAATGCAATCCGCGTCGTTCATGATACATACCTCTGATCTCAGGCAATTGGGATGCACCAGCTTACTTGCTTGGCCTTCAACGACAAAGAAGGGCCTTTGTCAAATCAAACTGATTGAGCTACTAATTAATTTTTTAATCGAGATTGTAATATATTGCTTAATCATGCCAAAGCAGAGTTTGCACTACATTAATTAGCCACTATATATAAAATGACTTTGTCTAGTAACCAAGCTAGCTCACGTATTTCTCAAAAAAAAAAAAAGCTAGTTCACGTACACATTGCTCTCTGAAACATGCTAGCTCACGTAATTGGAGCATTTTGTTTAATACTGGCTCAAATAGTTAGAAAGTTCTAATTGCATTTGGAAAAATTTTATATAAAAAATAAAATAAAATAAAAAAAGAAAAGCAAAAAGCGAAGAATAAGGAAATGAGCAAGCGCGAAAGTTCTAATTGCATTTGGAGAAATTTTATATAAAAAAAATAAAATAAAATAAAAAAAGAAAAGCAAGAAGCAAAGAATAAGGAAATGAGCAAGCGCGAAAAGTTATTAGTATCCAAACAGTGCACCAGACTTGGGGTCATGTGGTTAGACCAATTAATTAATAGAGATTTCTTGAACAGATTTTGGTAATGCAAAGTCAACACTATAAGTAGGATGGAAGAAGCTGCTCCACAACCAAATAGCCTCTGATCGATGCAGTTCCTTCATTTTTCAATCTAGTTATTATTTTTATTTCAAAAAATAACCTGCATTATTATTATTATTATTTTTAAAAAGTACGTCATAAATAATTTACATTGTTGACAGCTAAAATAGTGTCATGTTAATGAATAAAATTATCCAATTAAATTTAACATGATAAGAGCATCTCCAACAGATTAGTCAAATTTTTGTACGATTTGGATAATGAACAGTAACATTTAGTTTTTACCTACCTACTTTTCAAATACATTTTCCAATAGATTCTCTATCATTTTCTCCATCTCATTTAAATATTATTTTTTCATTCATTCTTTATTCTTTTTTTAACAACTACACATCTTCCAACATTTTTTTATTTAATACCTAATTATTATAATAGAAAAAAACATTTGAAGAATGAATAGTAAAAACTACAGTGTTCTCTATTTGTAGAGAAACACGGTAGTAAAGCTAATCTAAAAAATGGAGATTGAGAATCTGTTAGAGTGTGAATGGAGTGTGAACAATGGTGTTTTTGCTCCAAAAAATAGATACAGAGCATCTATATCTATATTTGTTGGAGACACTCTAACAAAGGGTTAAATATTGGTATGATGCAAATCATGCAATAACTTGGCTGATACGGCAAAGTATTATATTATGTATTATTATATATTTATAACAGTCCCATCACATGCCTTATAAAAGTGTTCGAAGTTTTTTATTTATTTTTAATTCCATTTATATAATACTCTTTTTATTTAAAATAAGTCATTGCTTGGATGTGCATGTGAAAGAGTTTCAAAAAATTTTGTAGTTATAATTTTATAAACAATTCAAATTATAATAGTTATTAATATTG
The DNA here is from genome assembly GCA_028535165.1 of Quercus tomentella. Classification (NCBI taxonomy): domain Eukaryota; kingdom Viridiplantae; phylum Streptophyta; class Magnoliopsida; order Fagales; family Fagaceae; genus Quercus; species Quercus tomentella. The sequence goes on from JAPQVY010000001.1 coordinate 31,413,686, forward strand.
ATAAAATGTAGGATGTGCTGATATGGTTTTATATATATTTTTGTGCCTAAGTATTTAAGGCATTTTTTTTTTTTCATTTTAACCACTTTTTATTTACCCCTCTCCTTATTCCAGTTGTCATTTTTTATTATTCTAAATTTGTATTTTTAAGAAATCAATTTGAACTAAACAATAAGGATAAAACTACTCCACATATTCCTATATAAAAATAAATTTAAAAACATATATTCCTTTTGAGAAAAAACAATAAGGATAATTTTGAAATTGAATTAATGAAAAGTTGATAATAAAAATTAAAAATTATTGTTCCAATTAATTATAATATTATTATGAATGAGTAGAAAAGAAACTTTCATTGCAAATTACAAACACAAAGATTACAGAAGGTGAAATAGACCGAATAAATTGAGGCATTGCATTGGGATTGGACCGTATGACTACCTACTGATCTATCGAGTTGTGCTGTGCAGATTGCAGAAGGCATGCATCTTATGAGTAAAAGAACACAGGAACTGTGGCCTATCAAACCCTGTTCCGGTACACACACGCCAGTCTTATCCTGTTCCGGTACAAACAAACCAAAGGCTAGGATTTGGAGGATTGAAAAGAAAAGACTGAATAAAAGCGAACATTAAAGAAGTCAAAGTCCGAGCTGTATACGTTTGTGGTGGTATATCTGTTTGCTGCAGTAGTACGTACATGGGCCAAAACAGTACACAAACATAACGGTTAGGAATTGGGGGATTGAGAGACTTTTAACTTTACTTTGGGTGGTGAGAGACTTTGTAGCTCAAATCTTCAAAATATTTCATCTTTCATTCATTTGTTTTCGGGAGAGAGAGAGAGAGAGAGAGAGAGAGAGAGAAACACAGAGAGCTCAAAGATATACCCATCACATTCACAACTCACAAGACCCCCTCACCCACCACTGAAACAGATATACATAGCCCAATACTCTTCACATTTAGCTCTTCAGTTCACAGTGCTACTGCTGGGGTATATTTCTAGAACTCACCTTCACTTCTTTTTTGACTCGATGATGTAAAAAGCTTGTTCTTTAATTATGTGATTCTTCATTCTTGTACTGGAAATTAGTAATAGGAGCTTTAATCTCCAACAATCAACAATGGGATTGGGCGTGTTAACTCGGCTGGGTTTGTGGGTACATGATTCCATTAAAACACAAATGTTTGGTTACTTCTTATACCCTATATCTAAGCTATTAAGGTGTCATCCGTGTCAGAATAAGATCCAGCCATTAATGCCAAAGCTTCCTCTCTTCAAATTTTAACTAAGGCCTGAAGTTTATTTACATCCGACTTCAAAGTAATTTTGACTGAGGGTCCGTTTGGATACCGCTTATTTTGCTGAAAATTGAAAACACTGAAGTAAAATAATTTTTAAATGTATGAATAGTGTTGTAGGATCCATTTTTAATAAAAAATTTTGTTGAAAAAAGAGGTTTGTGGGTCTCGTGAATAGTGCACGAGACCCACTGGACAACTACAAAACGCGCTTCTCAATAAAAATAAAAATAAAAAAAAGCCAGACGTAAGACACTGGCGTTATAAGCTGTATCCAAACACTGCTTAAGTGTGTATTTGGATTGGAATGAAAAATTAAAATTATTTTACTATTCAACTTATTTTTGTTACTATTTATGAGCCACTGTACTTTTTGGTACTATTCATGGATCTCACTGTACTATTTCAATTAACTTTTACCTTTATTTACAGTACTTTCAACAATAAGTTTTCAATTTCAGCAAAATAAGAGGTATTCAAACATCCTAACGCTGTAAACCATGTATGAGTGTATGACTATTTTTTTTTTTTCATGAGCATTCAATGATAATGGAACCAAAAATTCTCTTAGAACAAGATCTATAACAAAATAAATTTTGACTAAGGCCTGAAATTTCTTCACGGCCTACTTCCAAATAATTTTGACTAATTGTAACCCATGTATGAGTGGCTTTTGCTTTTGTTTGTGTTTGTGTTTGTGTTTGTGTTTTTTTTTTTTTTTTTTTTTTTTCGGGGTAAGACATGCATAGTGAACCAATAACTCTCTTAGAATAAAACCTTTACCAAAATAAATTTGACATTTTCCTATCTAATAACAAAACAAGTTAACTTTAAGCATGCTTTACCTAATACTATTGATCTTATTTCTGTAGTTGTACGATTCACTCATTTTTTTGTACCTTATATAATTGATAAATTTTTACTTTTTTTTTTATGTGATTTAATATTAGGTCACTATGCCATAAGAAATCAAAGAGAAAATGATAATTTATTCTGTATGACTTAGTCCTTTTGTACAAAAACTGTCAATTGTAGGATTTGACATCTTAAAGTATGAATTAAAATGAAATATTTAATGAGTATCGTGGATAGAACACTTTCGATTTACTTTTAGTCTAAACCTTAGAGGTCAATTATAGTAATTGAAAATTTATAAATTGTGATACGGCCAAACCACAAAAGGATAAATTGTAAGTTCTTGAAATTAAAAATGATTGTATATTTAAATTTATTTATTTTTTTGTCTAATTTTTGATGTGATATTAATTATATTAATTATTACATTAATTTTAAAATTTTCTGCTTTTGTAATATAATTGATTATAACTTTGATATTTTCCTTGGATATAAGTATTCTTAATGATGCATTTTAGTATTTTACTCTCAAAAGTCAAACGTAGATGGTGCAGCACTAGTTTAACTAATATGACTTATCGAAGAGAGACCATGGTAATGCCCCATCCGATCTTATTGGAAAGGACTCGCATTTTTTCAAGATTATTCTCGATGAAACTCTTCGTGTTGGAATGCTTGTAAGAATACTTACATATCTCTCTCCTTTTGATTCAAGAAATCTGATGTTAATTAAGAAACATGGACTTGATTGGCTGGCTAGCTAGCTACTAGTTTAATTCTGATTGTACAATGTATATATGATGGTCACCTTGGTATAATTATTTGCAAATCTTGAAAAACTAGACATGGCAATATGGGTCAGAAAATTCTGACCCGACCCGAAAAATACCTGATCTGAACTCGATTTTTTTGATCCGAAGCAAAAACAGGTTAACCCGTGACTCGACCCGATTTTTTTGTGGGTCAACCTGACCCGACTCGAGTGACCCGTGACCCGACCCATGAAAAAAAATTGCTAATTTTTTTTTTTTTAATTATGTCCTGATACTATATGCATAAAGCACAAAATACCAATATTAGTAATAATATATTCAATGTTTATCACAACAATTAAGAGGAGTTTCAGTGCTACTGCCTACTGTGCTTGCTAATTATGAAATCACAATTCACAAGACATCACGGCCACGGGTCAGTCAATGTTTATTTCACAAGACATCACAATTCACAACACTACACTCTACACAACACAAGGGCCAACTGGTCAAGGCCGTCAGTCACAAGTCACAACCATTAAAAAAATATATATATCTCATCTGCTTGCTAGCTGTAGTCCATCACTCAATTCACTCCACTGTCCAAAGCTTAAGGCCTAAAGCACAAAATGCACAAACACAATACAATTATACAATTATACAAACAAACCTGAAAGGCTGAAACGGTGAAACCTGAAAGTTGAGTTCCTCACTTCCTCTACTTCTCTGTCTCTCGCCACCCACAGGCCACACGGCCCACACAGCTGCTGACCCATTTAAAAGGAGCACAGCCACATGGCCCACACAGTCAATGTTTATTCGTTCACTCTAAACAGGTTGTCATTGATTTGTTTTTGTAATTGAAAAAAAAAAAGAAAATTGTTTGAAAAATACGGGTCAACTCAACCCGACCCGACCCGCAACCCGATTGACCCGTTTTGACTCGTGACCCGTTTGACCCACAAACCCGATTGACCCGACCTGAACCCGACCCGACCCGCCTGTTTTGCCACGTCTATAAAAAACATGTGATTTGTGTGTATTTATATTACAATGCTTGTATTTGCATGTATTATTAACTAGAGATTCTTAATTTGTAGACGATTCCAAAAATGTTTGTAAGGAAATACGGAGAAAATTTGTCAAGCCTTACATTCCTTAAGCTTCCAAATGATGCAAAATGGAAAGTAGAATTGACAAAATGCAATGATGAGGTTTGGTTACAAAAGGGTTGGAAAGAATTTGCTGCGTGTTACTCTCTAAAGCAGGGACACTTAGTAGTTTTCAGATATGAGGGAAATTCTCATTTTCATATTTGATGAGACTGCAACGGAAATAGACTATCATTCCAATAGCTCCCATGGTCATGAGGATGGTAAGTTTGATGAAAAATATGAAGTTCCTAATATGGAAGATAATGATGAGAGTGATAGTTCTGTTCAAATCTTAGCTAACTTGCCTCTACACCCAAAGCCAAGGGATACATCATTCTTACGGTCTTACCATGTCGTGGGCGACCTCACCTCACATGAAAATGAAAAGTACTTATACAAGTGCAAGAATTGTGAGCCAGAAATCTAACGTTTGTATAAGGATCCAAAAATTGACTAGGAAAGACAAAGCAAAAGCTCTTAAGAAAGTAGCAAGTGCCTTCAAATCGAAAAATCCTTATTTCATGGTGGTCATGTAGCCATCTTTCGTTCAAGCATATGACTCAGTAAGCTCCTTGTTTACTTGTATAGCACACTTACTTGTACTGCACACTCTGCCTCCTATATAATAAAAGCACTTATGTATATTCTATTACTTGGGAAATACAATACAATTCATTCAGTATTTCTAACATGGTATCAAAGCCACTACTCTAATTTTCTTGTGTCTTGCAGTCTTGTTTTGTCGGTATTTTCCGCTGCCTCAACTTCTGTGGTCAGTAAACCCTTTTAGTGCCCTCTCCCAACTACTCCGCCGCTATCAGAGGTCCTCAAGGTTGAATCTCCACCGCCAGAAGCTCCTCCTCTACCGCCAAAACCACTGCCATCATCGGATTTGTCACCTCTAACCTCCAATTAGGACATAAGACATATCATCGTGTAGATTTTCAATCGCTCTACACATCATCGCCAGAAACATCCATATCTGACCATCCAAGTGCCGCCACGCATCGGTCAAAGTTTCAGCAAAGAATTCCACACGCCTCACGCACCACCAAGGTATCTCTGATCTTGTTGCCGCCGACACCATAAGAATCGTCTTTCTCCGATCTGCATCATCGGAAAAGAATCGGCTTCATTGGATAGTCCACGCGCTCTCACGCGCCGCCTTAATCTTCGGCGAAGTTGATCCACGCGCCTCACACGCTCCACACGCCACTGGGTTACCTGCTGACGTCATCTCTGACGTTATCCCTAGCTGATGTCACCTGCTTACGTCAGTGCCACATCATCTGTTGGCGTCATCGCTTGTCAGCCTGCTTACGTCATCTATTGACTTTTCTCTTAATACGGTTGACTTTTACCAGGTTTGACCGTTGACTTTTTGCAATCTAGGTGCTCCTTACCCAGTTTTTCGCGTAAATTTCATTTTTGCAGTTCATTTTTGCATATTTTGCTTCTAAATGAAAAATAAGGACAAGTCTTCTTCTTGTTGCAATAATTGTCGCCGACAATCCAGCAAACGTTTTGCAATTTTTGCAAACGTTTTGGCCACAATATTGAGACTTGCTATCATCGCAACAAATCAGCTATTTCAATTTCTGCTACTACTGTTGCTAACACTGAGAGTGTCCAACCAATGGCTTTCGTCTCTGCACGGTCTAAATCTTCAGGATGCACTTTCACCATATCCACAGATGACCTTAAAATTATCATTGCCAATGTCATTCGTATGGTTGGTAATGCATCTTATTCCCCTTCTCTCTTAACTTTATCTAGTATGTCTCCTTCCTCTTGGCTTATGGATTCTGCTTATTGCAATCACATGACTCCTCACTTGTCCTTATTTTCTGAACTTACACCTGCACCATACCCTTTTAATATTCACACAGCAAATAGTTCCATAATGTCTGGTCATAATATAAGTTCTCTTTCAACCTCCAGTCTCTCGGTTCCTGGTGTCTTTAATATTCCTAACCTTTCTTACAATTTATTTTCTGTGGGACAATTAGCTGAGTTGGGTTATCACATTATCTTTGATTATTCTGGGTGTATTGTATAGGATCCAAGGACGGGACAAGAGCTTGGGACCGGTCCCAGAGTTTGGCGTATGTTTCCCGTGGACAACCTTCGTCTTCCACTTGTTGCTCCTGTTTTTGTTGCTGTAGCTGCTGCAGTTTCTTCTACTCCTTCCCTTGCACTTTGGCATGCTCGACTTGGTCACGCATCTTCCTCTCAAGTACAACAATTGGCTTCTAGAGGTTTGTTAGGTTCAGTGTCTACAGAAAATTTTGATTGTGTTTCATGTCAGTTAGAAAAACAACCAGTTTTGCCTTTCAATACTAGTGAATCAATATCCATTGATATCTTTGACCTTATTCGTTTTGATGTTTGGGGGCCTTCCTCTATCTCTAGTATTGGTGGGTCTCGATATTTTGTTGTCTTTGTTGATGATTACTCTCGCTATAGCTGGATTTTTAATATGAAACATCATTTTGAGTTATTGCAAGTATATTCTAATTTTGCAAAAATGGTTGAAACTCAATTTTCCAAACGTATCAAAATTTTTCGATCTGATAATGCTTTTGAGTACACTCAATATGCTTTCCAAGCTTTTTTGCATTCTTATGGCACTGTTCATCAACTAACTTGTCTAGGTACCTCTCAGCAAAATGGTAGAGCCGAACGAAAACTTCGTCATATTCTTGACACTGTTCATGCTCTTCTTCTCTCTGTTAAAGTTCCTGCTCCTTTTTGGGGCGAAGCTGCTCTTCATGCTATTCATGCTATTAATCGCATTCCAAGTCCTGTTATTCAAAATCAAACTCCATATGAACGCCTTTTTGGGTCACCTCCAGACTATTACCACCTTCGCTCTTTCGGTTCTGCTTGTTTCGTTCTTCTTCAGCCACATGAGCATAACAAACTTGAGTCTCGGTCAAGGCTTTGTTGTTTTCTTGGCTATGGCGAAACTCAAAAGGGGTATCAGTGTTATGATCTTGTCTCTCATCGTCTTCGTATCTCCCGCAATGTTGTCTTTTGGGAACATCGCTCCTTTGTCAAGCTTTCTCACTTCTATGCCTCCTTATCTTCCTCCTTTGTTTTAGATCTTTTTCCAGATGAGGCACATATTCCTTCTGTAGTTGCTCCTGATCCTCCTATAGACTTCTCTATCCAACTACCAGATACCTTTGATTCCTTTCCTAATTCACCCTTTAATGAACAGGTGGAAGATGCACAGGTTGAAGACGAGCTACCCAACCCTGAGCTTGGGTCCCCTGCTCTTTCTCCGCCTGAAGATCTTACACAAGACATTCCACCTCGTCACTCAACTCGGGTAAGATCCATTCCTACACATTTACTTTATTATCATTGTTACACTGCCCTTGCTACACTGCACGAGCCTTACACCTATCGTAAGGGTTCCACTGACCCTTTATGGCAAATTGTAATGAAAGAGGAACTTGATGCATTATCTAAAAACCATACTTAGGATTTGGTGACTCTCCCCCTTGGGAAATCTGTGGTTGGTTGTAAGTGGATCTACAAGATTAAGACTCGCTCTGATGGGTCCATTGAGCGCTACAAAGCTCGTCTTGTTGCAAAAGGTTTTACACAGGAGTATGGGATTGATTATGAAGAGACCTTTGCTCCGATTGCTCGTATCTCATCTGTTCGTGCTCTCTTAGCTGTTGCTACTGCCAGTAAATGGTACCTTTTTCAGATGGATGTCAAAAATGCATTCCTTAATAGGGATTTAAGTGAAGAAGTTTATATGCAACCTCCTCCTGGTCTCTCTGTTGAATCAAACAAGGTTTGTCACCTTCGGCGTGCACTTTATGGCCTTAAACAAGCTCCACGAGCTTGGTTTGCCAAATTCAGCTCTACCATCTCTTGCTTGGGTTACATGGCCAGTCATTATGATTTTGCCTTATTTCTTCGTCGCACTGATAAAGGCACTATTTTACTTCTCCTGTATGTGGATGATATGATCATAACTGGTGATGACCTCAGTGGCATTCAAGAACTCAAGGATTTTCTCAGTCAGCAGTTTGAGATGAAAGATCTTAGACATCTTAGCTAATTCTTGGGTCTTGAAATCACTAATTCTACAGATGGACTTTATATTACTCAAGCCAAGTATGCCTCTGAACTCTTGTCTCGAGCTGGACTCACTAATAGCAAGACTGTTGACACTCCAGTTGAGCTTAATACGCATCTGACTCCGTCAGGGGGGAAACCGTTGTCTAATCCCTCTCTTTATTGACGCTTGGTTGGCAGCCTAGTTTATCTCACTGTCACTCGTCTAGATATTTCCTATGTTGTTCACCAGGTTAGTCAGTATCTGTCTGCTCTACGATCGACTCACTATGCTGCTGTTCTGCGCATTCTTCGATACCTAAAGGGCGCTCTCTTCCATGGTATTTTCTACTCTGTTCAGTCTCCTCTTGTTCTCCGTGCATTTTCTAATGCTGATTGGGCAGGAGATCCCACTGATTGCAGGTCCACCACTAGTTATTGCTTTCTGCTTAGTTCTTCTCTAATTTCTTGGCGAAGTAAGAAACAAACTAATATGGCCCGCTCTAGTACTGAAACAGAATATCGTACCCTTGCTGATACCACATCTAAGCTCCTTTGGCTACGGTGGCTTCTCAAAGACTTAGGTGTGTCGACATCCTCTACTACTCCTCTTTATTGTGACAACCAGAGTGCCATTCATATTGCTCACAATGATGTCTTCCATGAACGGACTAAACACATCGAGATCAATTGTCATTTTATCCGTTATCATCTTGTCCCTGGTGCTCTCAAGCTGATCTCAGTCTCCTCTAAAGATCAACTTGTAGATATCTTCACCAAGTCACATCCTAAGGGACGTCTTCGCACTTTGGTTGACAACCTCAAGTTGGTCTCACATCCACCTTGAGTTTGAGGGGGGCTGTTAACGTGTATTAGGATATGTGGGCTTTAGACCCACCTTATTTACTTGTATAGCACACTTACTTGTACTGCATACTTTGCCTCCTATATAAAGGCACTTATGTATATTCTATTACTTGAGAAATACAATACAGTTCATTCAGTATTTCTAACAGAATGCATACTAGAGCAAACTTGTCAAGGTTTTGCTTATATATAGTACTAATGTATATAATAATATCTATTTTTTGCAGAGAATACCAGTCCACTTTATTAAGAGAAACTATATTCAAAATGGACAATATGTGATGCTTAAAGTTGGTGATCGATCATGGGAGGTGAGGTTTGTGATTTCTGGAAAGGTACAAGGTTCATTTTCTGCTGGTTGGGCTGCATTTGCAAAGGAAAATAATCTCCAAGTAGGAGATACTTGTGTCTTCTAGTTGATCAAGAGGGATGATGTTGTGCTTAAAGTCTCCATTTTTAGACACTGCCTCAATTAAGCAGTTCTTATAGTATTGCTTTGTAATTTTCATTTTAAGAACTTATTTATGTTTTTTTTTTTTGAGAAAATATTTATGTTGCAGTTCTTAAATTGTTGTATCCAGATTCCAAACCCTGGCCTAGGACATTTGACTTCTAATTTTCTATCAAGTACTTGATTGAACTATTATTTCCCATTTGTATGTTAGACATAGATGCATGAACATTAAAAATTATGTATTTATTCAAATATTTATATCATTTAAAAAAAAAAAAAAAAACGAACATAATCTATGTCTTTACTCATTAGGGTTTATAAATAAATAAATGTCTTTACACATTAGGATTATAGCATTATTAATTTTATTTAATTATAATAGATGTGTCATGTCATTGGTTTAACCAATGATTGTATTATTAATTTGATGAGCTCACCATCATCTTTTCAGTTCACTCACAAAAAATTTTGGTTTAAACACTCGTTATTTGTTGTGTAATCCACCATTCGGCTTGTACGCTGACAGATTTGTTAAAAGCAACTTCTTTCTGTTTGCTAGAAGTCTAATAAAAGAATCTCCAAACTTACTCTAAATGAGTATAATTTCTAATAAAATCACTAGGACCCATAAAAGATTTATAGCTAAAAGATAGAGGAGAATCAAAATAGCACGTCAATATCCTATGTTTGTTCTAAAACGAAGTTTCTCCCAAACTAATTTAGGGAGAAACCCTTCAAACTTATCATATATTTCTTTTTTGGGTGTGAATTTTGAAAATCTAATCGTTAAATTTCATGTTCCTTATGTTCTTAACATGCATATCAAATTCCATTCAAATCAGATGTTATATACTATTCGATCAATAAACTTATTTTTTATACACAATTTTAGAATACAAAAACTTGAAATTTTAACATTTGTTTGATGACATAACAATTGATTTTTGATTTTCTTGAAATTTGCAAGTACGAAGGATATAATAAGAATATGAAATCCAACGGTTAGATTTTCAAAATTCACACTCAATATAAAAATATATGATAAGTTTGAAAGATTTCTCTCCAAATCAATTTGGAAAGAAACTTTGTTTGTTTGTTCCTCATGGTCCTTTTAGAGTATTGACTTATTAGCATTAGTTTCAATGTTTTGTATAAAAAAAAATGTTAACATAAATATTGTTGTGACTTTGTTCAATAACTTATTAAGATTAATTTTATTGTGATTTGTGGGTTTTTTTTTTTTTTTTGGCTTTTTGTTTTGGACTAATTTTTAGTACAATATATATTTATAAGATAAGGAAATAATGAAGCATTTTAAAATTAATTAAATAAATAATGGAATGGAATGAAAATTAAAACAATAATTTTTATATAGGATAAGGTATCATAACTTTACAATTAAGTCAAGAAATTATTTGAATTGTTATGTAGATATAGGATGAATAACTTTTATTAGATTTGTAGATCATGGAAAAGTTATTTACAATGTATGATATTTTCAAAAGAAAAATACAAATAATAGAAGCTAAGGTGATGATTTAGTGTTGCTAGGCTCTAGTGTTGATATCCTAATTTACTTAACTAATACAATACAAAGCTTTCTTAATCATCTCAAATTCATAAGGAAAAAAATTGTTATTTTGTACACTATTTAAGTTATTTACATTGATGTATAATTGGGTGCACCAAAAGCTGTAAACAACCCATTCTGTAGCAGCTAATATACAGAATGATCAGTCCCTAAGATGAAAAGTCACAATTGATAATAAATTGAAAACAACTCGATCGATGTCAAACCCAACAGTCCATTATGCAAGCCTCAAGCCCACACCCAGATTTTCCAACATAAAGCAGATAAAAATCTTAATATCACTCGATTCCCTCGTGGTAATTGATTCTTGCCAATTAGTTGACCATAGCATTATTTCTCAATAATAATAAGTTGGCCATAACATTCACTAACCCCATAATGAATCCCCACACAACACTGCCCCATTTCATCAACTATTAACCAAAAGATTCCACTCATACACTCTCATCATTTCCTTGTTCATCCAAAAGTGGTAAGGAAGGAGGTAATGGCCTCCATACAGTAACCCTTATCCTCTTCCTTGTTTTTACAATGAATTTCCTCTTTAAATCACATGGTTTTTTTTATTGATTCTTTGACTTCTGTTATTTACCTTTAATTAGTTTGAAAATGGTCACTGCACACAAAATCACACAAAATCACTTGAAAGAAAAGAGTTAAAATGCAATTGTCACATTTCTAGAGTTCTTACCTAAAGTCATGAAGGCCTAATTGATAGGGGCACGCCACTTTTTATTGGTGTATGCATTTTTAAAAAAACTCAGTTTCATACCACACTTTTTGAAAAGCTGAACCAAACTCAAAAAATGTAGTAGCATACACACCAAACTTTCAACTCTTTTTTAGTAATAAATAAATTAACTTCTTATATGCATTTTGTGTCATTAATAAAATATTAACTTCTCATATAAAATTTATTTATTTATTTTTCTTACTCTTATAGAAGTGGCTGTTTTCTCTTTAAATAAAGTGGGGATAAGATTTGCCCGTAACTTAACTGGACCAACAAAAAAGAAGAAGAAGAAGAAATATATATGCAATTGATCAATTGTTTTAATTTGAAGTCAAATATGCCTCACCAATGACACCAGTTGCATTTGAACAACTGTACGTTATGCCAGCAATTATCGCTATTAATTAATTGTTTAATTGAAGTTGTAATTGTTTAATCATCCATTCATACCCAAGCTTGCTGCCCAAACAATAGGTGGACCAAATTGGCCCCTATAAAAATGACTTTTTATTTATGCAAAGGTAATCAATCAAGCATGGCTGATCAGGTGAAGCTACATGGAACATGGTCTAGTCCATTTGCTTATCGAGTGATATGGGCGTTGAAACTGAAAGGCGTCCCATATGAATACGTTGAAGAAGATCTTTTCAAGAAAAGTCCTCTGCTTCAACAGTACAATCCCGTTAACAAGAAAATCCCAGTACTTGTTCATGGTGGAAAACCAGTTTGTGAGTCTATGATTATTGTTGAGTATATTGACCAGACGTGGCCTCACAACCCCTTGCTGCCCACTGACCCTTATGAGAAAGCCATGGCTCGGTTTTGGGTCAAAGTTGCTGAAGACAAGGTGTGTATATTTATTTGTCTCAATTCACTTTTATATCTACATGTAAATACAGTTTGTTCAACACAATGAGTCGAAATGCCTAAAGTCAATGGTCAGCTCGTATTTAGTTTCCTATTTTTGCGAAATTAAGGATTTTTTCTTGTTTCTAGCAAAGAGAAAATCATTTTCTAAATGCTTGTTTGACATTTCATTTTATAGAGATATCCCTAATTAACTCTCAAACTTAATGAGATTGCTTTTTAGTTTAATTCGTCTCTAAAGTTTCGTCAAGAATTTTGTAGTTTAACTAATCAATACATTTTAATATTTCCAACGGAAACATCTAAAATTAAAATCCATATTTTCTCAACTATTGTATTATAAAAAATAAATTTTAAAAAAACCCTCAAAGTGCCTTTGACTTAAGAATCAGTATCAATATTGTGGCCAAGTTTAATGTCCGTGATTTCTCAAATTAAGTAGGATCATAAATAGGAGTCTCATATGAATGACACCCGGTACATAACCACTAATTATGCAACTTGGGCAAGTTAGTATAGACTAACTGGAACCCAAGTAATAGAAAACATTACCTAAGGAATAACAAAACCAATAGTTTTATATAATTGATATAACTTAATACTCTTAAATTTTGATAGGGTTCAATTATTGGGTCATTATTCCGAGTCAGTGGTGAGGAGCATGAGAAGGCCATTAAGGAGAGTTTGGAAATGCTGAAAATTGTGGAAGAGCATGGACTAGGTGAGGAGGCATTTTTCGGTGGAGACAAAATTGGCATAGTGGACATAGCATTTGGAGCATTTTCTCACTGGCTGGGTGTCATTGAAGAAACACTTGGATTGGAATTGCTTCAACCCAATGCCTTCCCTCGCTTGCATGCGTGGACAAAGAACTTCAAGGAAGTTCCTGTAATCAAAGACAACCTTCCTGATCGTGATAAAATGTTGGTCCAGTTAAAGGGGATTAGAGAAATGTACTTGGCATCTAAGTGACTTTTAGAGCTGGTTTCTTTCTACTTTGAACTACTCCTAGTATAATTAAGGAATTTGAAGTGGGAGTGAACTATGATTGTATTCAGCCCCTTTCTATGTCTAGGGTGTATCTGTACTTCAATTTGCAAGAATAAGGAAGACTCTTCCTTGCTTATACTTCTATAGTTGTCACTAAAAATAGAAGTTAAATTACTAATTTGATCTTTCAGTGATTGGCCAAAATTAAATTTATTTCTCCAACTACTAACTTTATCAATTTAATTCATCAACATTGAGAATTAAGTCAATTTCCTCCATTTAAATCTTCACAAAATTGGACCACTTGATAAATGCACATTATTTCTCTAAAGAATAAAGCTAGGAACACCACAATTTCATAATAAATCGTAGAAGATAAACAGTTAGCAGTAAGTAAATAAATGATTTAAGTAATGGATCCAAATAAAACCAATTGCCACCTAATAATCTTTGTTGTGAAAATGTTGTAATGGCGCACTACTCTTTTTTTTTTTTTAAGGACGGCACTACTCTTTTTTGAGAAACAAAGACAGCATAATTCCAAAGTATTAAAAAAATGCATTATTTCAAATCTAAACAAGGAAAAGAAAATGTGTATCCGTGTGTCAAGCTAGCAAAAAAACTTTTTGCCAAGAAAGAAAATACGGTTGTTGGTGCCTTGGTGTACTAGACTTACTAACTTGATCCCCGATTAGTCATTACTAATGAAAGAAGTGAAGCTTATTCAGCCAAGCCCCTTCAGTCATAGAGTGATATGGGCTCTAAAATTGAGGGGTTTGCAAGAAACTATGAAAAGTGGAAAATATCTCACAGAGAGAAATGCAAGAAAAAATGTAATTGCAACTTAATGAATTCTGTGCTGGACTTAGGCTTTTATAGCCACAGAGCAGAGAAAGAGAAGGAAAAATACCAACTAGCCGTTTCGTCTAAATATAACAAACAAATTCTCTAACTAACTAAAGATTAACACATGGGTAACTATAATTAACAGAGTGACACCGTTTCTTGTACAGGCTTGAAGTACTTGAGTAGAAGCTGATACCAATTTGAGTCGTCAATGCGACATTGTTTCTCTCCTCACTTCCATTCCATGCAGCTTCAACTCAGCCATGCTCGTGAGCTTAATTGTTAATAATTAATCAGTCCTCATTGTTGGCATAGGTTGTTGACTTGTTCAATAAAATTGGCGTCATTCATGATGCATCTCAGTCAATTGGATGCATCTTACTTGAGCTTCAAAGACAAAGAAGGGCCTTTGTGAAATCCAATTGATTGAGATGCATCACGAATGCCGAGGATTTCCTTGAATAGCCTAGGCCAGCAATGAGTGCTATTTAATTTTTTTTAATCCAGATCAATGTAATTGTTTAATCATGCCCAAAGCAAGATATAGACTACATTGGATAGCTTATGCTTATTGCCCAAGTATATGAGGGCTAATGAATTTTTTAATGGAGATTGTAATTGTTTAATCATGCCAAAGCTTGTGCTTATTGCCCAAGCAAGATGTGGACTACATTGGCCACTATAAAATTGACTTCGTTGGGTAATCACATTGCTCTCTCAAACATGGCTGATGTGAAGCTACATGGAAGTTGGTCTAGTCCATTTGTTTACAGAGTGATATGGACTTTGAAACTAAAGGGCATATTATATGAATACATTGAAGAAGATCTGTCCAACAAAAGTCCTCTGCTTCTACAGTAATCCTGTGCACAAGAAAATCCCAGTACTTGTTCATGGTGGAAAAACAATTTGCGAGTCTACGATAATCGTTGAATATATTGAACAGACATGGCCACTGACTCCCTTGCTGCCAACTGACCCTTACGAGAGAGCCAAGGCTCGATTTTGGGTTAATTTTATTGAAGAGAAGGTATAATCTGTTTTTTTTCGAGCTCCACAGGTAATGAGCTGAAATGCTTATGCCTTGTGTCAGTATGATTACTTCACGTTTTTTTTTGTCCATGTTTACAAAATTAAGGACATTTTTCTTGATTACAAATCCTCAACAAGTAAATGGATATCATTTACATCTATTCCATTCCTAAAAAGTGATTAAACTTTTACATTAGCCGTCAATCTGTCACATGCAGTCCCTTTTTAATTTTGGGGTTGAGACCGGTTAGGGGAAAAAAAATTGACACTAGACATTAACACAGGCGAAATTAGAAAAATAAAATTCATTACCTAAGAAAAAACCAAGCCAAGTTTCATTTAATAAAAACAACCTAGTACTCATTACGTCTTAAATTTTGATAGGCTCCAGCTGCAGTTTTGTCAGAATTTCGATCCAATGGCGAGGAGCAAAAGAAGGCCCTGAAGGACAGTTTGGAAATGCTAAAAATTATGGAAGAGCAGGGCCTAGGTGAGAAGAAATTTTTTGGGGGAGACAGAATTGGTATAGTGGACATAGCATTTGGAACAATTGCACACTGGTTTGGTGTCATTGAAGAAATAATTGAAGTATAAGTGTTGGAAGCCCATGCATTGCCCCGCTTGCATGCATGGAAAGAGAATTTTGAGGAAGTTCCTATAATTAAAGAAAATCTTCCTGATCATGATAAAATGTAGTTCTTTTTCAAGAAGAGTCGTATAGAAATGTTGTCAGCATCTCAGTGATTTATGTTTGTGTGTCTCTGTACTGTTATTTAGAATAATAACGAAGAGGTTTTATTTTTTTATAAAAATCAACAACGAGAGGTTATATTTGTTATTGAAATGTTGCTATTGACACCCTACCAAATATTTAGACCCCAAATTACAAATTTTATGACCTAATTACTTTTAATCTAAACTAGCATTTATGTCAAATGTAAATGTTTAACCAAATTTCATATTGCATGCATCTAAGTTGATGTAAAACATATAAAGCAATATAAAAGCGGAATAAAATGCCAACTACAAGAAAACACTAAAATTTGATTTTGAAGAGGAAAACCCGAGCACCAGAGCGAAATAACCTCTCTACGGCACAACCACCAAAGCTTCACTAGTAAATAGTTGCAATCAAGGCCGGCCCTAGGCTTAGGCCAATTAGGCCATTGCCTAGGGCCCCCTTATTAGAGAAGGCCCCAAATTTGGGGCATTTTATATATATATATATATATATATATATATTTGGGAGATATTAAAATATTTTAGTTTATATTTTTTTTCATTATTAAGAAGGCTCAAAGAATTAAGTAATGCTAGACATAGAGATAAGACAAATTTAAACAAATAGGTCTTACAAATAAACGTGTTATTAATCACAAGTAATTCAAATAGGAAAATGTTAAAAATACTATAAATTTTACTACATAACTTTTGTTTATTTAATTATTTTTATACAAGATAAAATTTTCTACTCTAGTTTAATCTAAGTGTATATGTATGCGAAACTCTTTTCTAGAGACTTAAAACTTGGCCATTGCCCCCCACATCCCACAAGAATTTATACTTGTGGAGTGATCACTACACCAAAGGTGCGTGGTGGTTTCCATAACTTTTATAATTTGATGTAACAATGAATATGATAGGTGGATTTCAACAAATTATTGAATGCATTTTTTAATGAATATTTGTGATTGGTGATATATCTTTGTAATTCTTATGTTGTAAATTTTATAATATTTCTAGTATTTTTGTAGCCTCATGTCATTGATCACATTCATTATAACACCAGTTTGTAGTAAAATTTGTTATAACTTTAGCATTTTCTCAAAAAAAAATCATATTAAAAAGTAAAAAGAATGAATTTAAAAAAAAAAATTATTATATAAAATGCTAATTAAATATTATTTAAGTGATAACATAAAAGCCCATTTGAAGATTTCGCCTTAGGCCTCCGAAACGCTTGGGCCGGCCCTAGTTGCAATACATGGTTACAACAAAGACTCTCCAAGTTTAACTTACCCAATATACTCAAGTCCTCCAAGCTCTTACTAGCAACTGACTTCACCTAGTCTCTGAAGGCCTTACATTGAATGGCTAACAGTAAGTCACCAAATCCTCTTGGATTTCTAGTTTATCTGCAAATGATATCCAACTCCAAATAACTCTCAGCACTTAAGTATGGTAATGAAGGTGATGGAAACAACCTCGTCTCAAAGATCTACCAATGGTGAGAGGGAAGGAGAAGAGAGAATGGTAGGGATTTGCTCTAAGGTCATAGGTCATGAGTTCTCTCTCTCTCAAGGCTCTACAAGCTGGTTTGCCTATGTTTCTCTCATCTTACATGTAGAATTTGTGTCTTGGCTTATATGACAGAGTTTTCCAATGGATCAACATCTTGTTCTAGAATTCTATCTTTAAGCAAGTCGCGAGCAAGGTAGGTCACGAGTTGCATAGTAAAAAGAATCCTCCTTTGTCTGTCGTGTGTATAGGTCACGCGTTAGATAGGTCACAAGCATGTTGCGAGATCTTCTTCTAGTAGCTTTGACAATCTTCGACTAGGGCTCAAGTACATTCTACCCAATTACATTATAATTTCCCCTAATTCATAAAATTAAGTAGAATTACAATTAAATTTGTCCAAAATTAAGCCGAAAAAAGGACTTGACAGTTATTATCTTATTTTCAAAAAAAAAAAAAAATTATTTTCAAAGAAAAAAAAGTTGTTACTAAAAATTATAAAATAAAATTAAAAAGGAAAAATGGTATAGAAAACAAATAAAGAAAGAAGGATAGTTATAAATCATTTGGGTTTGTGGTAAAATAAATTCACGTGGTTCTCTATTTTAAAGCTTGGCTTTTGTGGGTTCCAGTTAGCTCAATTAGTAAAATTTTTTATGGTTGAATAAGAGATCTAGGGTTCAATCCCTGCCTACACCAAAAATCGATTGGTGTCTTGGTCTGATGATAAAGAGCTATTATCAGGAGACGGACGCCATAGGTTGAAACTATCTCAAAAAAAAAAAAAAAAAAAAAAAAAGAAAGCTTGGGCTTCCAGTTAAACACGACAAAAGCGGTCGTATGCACAAAAATCATATCTACGTCATTTTTATTAATTTCTATTTTGTTATTCTATCAATACTGTTATCAGGAGCGGACGCCATAGGTTGAAACTATCTCAAAAAAAAAAACAAAAGAAGAAGAAGCTTGGGCTTCCAGTTAAACATGACAAAAGCGGTCGTATGCACAAAAATCATATTTACGTCATTTTTATTAATTTCTATTTTGTTATTCCATCAATACTATTATTGTCTTTTAATTTTTATTAATCCTTTTCTATGATTTTAATCCAAATTTTCATAGGTTGGGTTTGGATTTGAGGATTTAAAATCAAAGAATTTGAAAAAAAAAATTATTAAAATAAATAGCTAGACATAGATTTAAGACATATACTGATTTGAGCCCTGTAAATTTAATATACTTGTAACATTATGGTGCTAATAAAACTTATATCTACCCAGTGGGGACCTTTATTGGTGCGCAAAAGCTCACTTGCTTCCTAATAGAGAGTTTCATAAATCATTTCAAATTCATAATTTAATAAAGCTCAAATCTATCTATTAAAATATTAAATATCTTCAATAAGAAAGGAAAAAAAAAGAAGTGATTTTGTATTCCATGTAAGTCATTACACTGATATACAATTGGGTGCATCCACGAAACGACTGAATACAACTTGATGTCAAGCCCAACGGGCCATCTCGCAAGGCTCCAGCCCACTCCCTGATTTCCTGCCTAAAGAAGCATATCATACCTGCGTACTCTGGTGGCAGGGCTAGAAATTTTTTTCAGGGGCCAAGCTAAATATAAAAAATAAAAAATAACTTTACACCTTTGCAAAAATAAATAAATAAATCTTGACATGTGTAAAAATACATATCTCAATTTAATAAAAATAAAATATAATTAAATTATGTGCAACACAGGGCAATATGTGCAAAAGCTAGAAACTGTTCCTGATTTATTCCTTCTTTTAGTAACATCGGATCTACGATTTCAATCAGCCGATTTTATTCATGATATGGCTTCACAAACCTTGGTAGAAAGGATTGATGATACCTGCACTGTGGAGTGTTCTACATCCATCCAGCCAAAAGTCCAAGTAGAAATGTAGAAGCACACCATAAAATTTACACGTCAACCTTCTCAATTATATAGCTTGTAGCAAAATATTCAGGTGCACCACACCCCATTCTCCCACGTACATCTTCTACTTGCAGTTCACCTTTAGGAATAGATATTGAGAGTGAGAAATCAATCACTTTGGCAACATTGTTCTTATTCTAATATAATGACTATTAGACTATTCGATTTTTGTACTTAATAATTCACTTGGCATAGAAAATTAAAAATTAGATAAGACACGTGGCATAAAATTAGCCTCTAATTGAAATTCAATTAAGAATCTAATTGAATTTTCTCTGAGTTTTAGCATTGTGTGTGTGTGTATATATATATATATATATATGCATATGCATTACATGTTTTTAGTAAAAATCTAGGTAGCCATTACTTAAATTTATGTCCAAAATTAAATATTTTTACCAAAAATACAAGAGAGATAGTGGATTTTTGAAAAGTCAAGAGGGATTTGACATTCACCAATTGTAGGAGATAAGCTCCCAAATTTTACATAATTATTTCTCCAACTTGTCCCACCGAAAAAGTATGTTTTTATTTTAATAATTAAAGTACTATACAAAGCTTTAACAAAATGCTTAGAACATTCACATTAGCTTTCTCAAATGTTTAGCTAAACTAATCCAAAAAACTCTACTTTTTCTAGTTTAGCTATCCATATTTTTTATGACATCTTGTCAACAACAAAAAAATTGCTTATGAAATTGCATGTATTTAAATTATAAGTGGGCAAAATTATCCAAACAAAAAAAAACATGTCTCATTTATGGCTTTGTGGACAAAAAGCGTAATGTATCCAATAAGTGTAGGAAATATGCTCTTACAGGGTCCATTTGGATTGAGCTTATTTTTACTGAAACTGAAAACACTGTAGCGAAATAATTTTTAAATGTGTAAATAGTGCTGTGGGACCCATTTTTAATGAAAAAGTTGCTGAAAAGTGTAATTTATGGGACCCGTGAACAGTGCACGGGTGCACTGTTCACAGTTGACAAGTCAACTATTGCGGGTTGAACAAAAAAAAAAAAAAAAAGAAGAGAAAAACGCAGAACAGAAACGCAAACGCCAGAATCAGTGCAATCCAAACGGGTACACAATCGTTCTTTGGCTTTTAAGTAGTTGTTCCTTTATTTAAGAGTGCATTAACATTCATTGTTAGAATAATATGCTTTCTCAGAAGGTTTGGCAGTTCCATTTTAAAGATCAATCAACACTAGCGTTTTTAGATATTGAATCCAGACTTCCAAATGTATGCTACCATGCATGCTATTTTTCTACTTGAAATTTTCAATGTTATATGAAATTGGTACATATTTTTGAATACAAATCTTTTGTATCACTTTTTGTGTTTTACTTTATGTTCAACCAATCATAACTTGATGTATATTTGTTTAACTTTCCCTATAAAATAGTCAAAGTTTAAAGTGGAAAAAATAAACACATAACAAGTTGTAATTGGTGGAACACAAAAAGTGATACAGAGGATTTATATTCCATATTTTTAAGGAGGTGAATAAACAGCCAGCCAAGAAAAGACAAAACGTGGCCTAAGCCCTTGAGTAAGAGAATCTTGTTGAACCATTCAAAAGGAATTGATTAGGATAACTATTTAATACTCACGAATAAGGATAAATTCAATACTAATAAATACATTTATTTCATTCCATATTTGAGCTCTTTAACATTTGGAACATATGCTTTAATAGCTCAATTTTTTTTTTTTTTTTTGAATACAAGATAGAATTTATACTCTAACCTAATCTAAGTGTATATGTGTGTGAGTCTCCCTACTGGAGACTTGAACCCCGGCCCTTACCCCCCACACCTCACAAATATTTATACTTGTAGAGTGACCATCGCACCAAGAGTGCGCAGTGGTTAATAGTTCAAAAACTTAAAAAGTCAAACACTAGCAATCTAATATCCTTCATTTTTTAAAGATTACTTTAAAATTCAAGTTTCAATATTATAGACATTACATTTATATTCGGAAAGAAAACAAAAATTTGCTACAATTCTAAAGTCTAAACATATATAATATTTAAACATAAACTAACATGTAATATGTGAATGGATTTGGAGATGTTCAAATTAGTCGACTGATTATGACAATATTAAAAAAAAAAAATTTCTTTTAATAATTTTCTCCAAAAATGTAAACGATATTAAAACTATTAATTTAAAATCTTTTTATTCAATTAGCCCTTTCATACATATATCATATGTTGTTGCTAAATGAAAATTTCATTATATGTTCAATTACATAACACTTATAAAAATAAAAAATACTTTTAGAAAAAACGCAAGCACTATTTCACCTACAAATTTTATATTATACTCTATTATAAAATTATTATATTGCATTTTTCCATGCATCGTCTGCAACCAGTAACCCCTAATCTTTGAAACCTGTGAGTAGAAAACCAACCAATAAAGAAATGTTTTTTCGACTCTCCAACCAAATCCTTACTATCTTGCAATATTTATCTCCAAACAGTAAACATACCAAAACAGTTTACACAAATCCAGAGACATGTTTCTCAAAAAAAAAAAAAAAATTCTAGAGACATGAATCAACCCAAATACAAGAAGCATAACTTTTAAATGAAGCCAGTTAGGTTTTACTTAATCATTTGCTTTCCCTACAACAATAATAATAATTGGTTTTTCCCTGAAGTTGGTCGTTGAAGTCCCTATCTTTCAAATGATGATCCCGCAATATGTAGCTTATCTACTGACTCTGCAAGCTCCTACTTTTCCAACCCTTTTCCTTTGAATAACAAGATAAACTCAATCTGAATTACTTCTGTTAACGTGTATTAGGGTATGTGGGCTTTAGGCCCACCTTGTTTACTTGTATAACACACTTACTTGTACTGCACATTCTGCCTCCTATATAAAGGAACTCATGTATATTCTATTACTTGAGAAATACAATACACTTATTCAGTATTTCTAACATGATATCAGAGCCACTGCTCTAACCTTTTCTTATGTCTTGCAATCTTGTCTTTGCTGGTATTCTCCGCTGCCTCAACTTCTCCGATCAATAAGCTTTCTACGTCCCCTCCCGACTGCTCCACCGCCGTCAAAGGTCCCCAAGGCTGAATCTCTACTGCTAGAAGCACCCTCTCCGCCGCCAAAAGACCACTGCCTTCTCAGGTCTGTCTATTGTGACCTCCGATTACGAAACCAGAGATACCATTTTGTAGATCCTAAACCGATCTACTCAACGCCGCTGGAATCATCCCTATTTGACCGACCACGCGCCGATCAAAGTTTCGGCGAAGACTATCCACGCGCCTTTAATGTTGCTCTAATCCTGATGTCGCCGCAACCATCTGAATTGTCCTCCTCCGATCTACCGCGTTAGCAAGGAATTGGCGTCAACAGACGCTTCATGCACCCTCACACGCCACTTGAAGATCAGCGTGTCCAGCCCACGTGCCACACGCACCGCACACGCCATTAGGAATCTTGTTGACGTCATCCGAGACGTCATCACCTGACACATCAGCCCTAGCGATTTGTTGACATCATCTGGCCTACGTCATCGTTGACTGCCATAGTAGTTGACCGTTGACCAGACCTTTGACTTTGACCGTTGACTTTCTGCCAGAGTTGACTTTTTTGCAGTCAAGGTGCTCCTTACCCAGTTTTTCGCATAGATTTCATTTTTGCAGTCCATTTTTACATATTTTGCTTCTAAATGAAGAATAAGGACAGGTCTTCTTCTTGTTGCAACAATCGTCGCCAACAATCCAGTAAACGATTTTGCAATTTTTGTAAACGTTTTGGCCACAATATTGGGACTTGCTATTATCGTAACAAATCATCTGTTTCAATTTCTGTTGCTATTGTTGCTAACACTAAGAGTGTCCAACCAATGGCTCCCGTCTCTGCACAATTTAAGTCTTCAGGACGCACTTTCACCATGTCTACAGATGACCTTAAAAACATCATTGCTAATGTCATTCGTATGGTTGGTAATGCATCTTATTCCTCTTCTCTCTCAGCTTTATCTGGTATGTCTCCTTCCTCTTGGCTTATGGATTTTGCTTAATGCAATCACATGACACCTCACTCGTCCTTATTTTCTGAACTTAAACCTGCATCAAACCCTCTTAATATTTGCCAGCAAATGGTTCCACAATGTCTGGTCATAATATAGGTTCCGTTTCGACCTCCAACCTCTCGGTTCCTGGGGTCTTTAATGTCCCTGACCTTTCTTACAATTTATTTTCTTTGGGACAATTAGTTGAGTTGGGTTATCGCATTATCATTGATTATTCTGGGTGTATTGTGCAGGATCTGAGCATGGGACAAAAGCTTGGGACCAGTCCCAGAGTTGGGCGTATGTTTCCTGCGGACAACCTTCATCTTCCACTTTTTGCTCCTATTTCTGTTGTTACAGCTACTGCAGTTTCTTCTATTCCTTCCCTTGCACTTTGGCATGCTCGACTTGGTCATGCATTTTCCTTTCGGGTACAACAATTGGCTTCTAAAGGTTTGTTAGGTTCAGTGTCCAAATAAAATTTTGATTGTGTTTAATGTTAGTTAAGAAAACAACCAGCTTTGCCTTTCAATACTTATGAATCAATGTTCGCTAATATCTTTGACCTAATTCATTCTGATGTCTAGGGGGCCTTCCTCTGTCTCTAGTATTGGTGGATCTCGATATTTTGTTGTCTTTGTTGATGATTATTCCCGCTATACCTGGATTTTTCATATGAAACATCATTCTGAATTATTGCAAGTATATTCGAATTTTGCAAAAATGGTTGAAACTCAATTTTCCAAACGTATCAAAATTTTTCGATCTGATAATGCTCTTGAGTACGCTCAATATGCTTTCCAAGTTGTTTTGCATTCCTATGACACTGTTCATTAACTAACTTGTCCAGGTACCTCTCAGCAAAATGGTGGAGCCGAACGAAAACTTCATCATATTTTTTACACTATTCGTGCTCTCCTTCTCTCTACCAAAGTTCCTACTCCTTTTTGGGGTGAAGCTGCTCTTCATGTTGTTCATGTTATTAATCGCATTCCAAGTCCTGTTATCCAAAATCAAACTCCATATGAGCGCCTTTTTGGGTCACCTCCAGACTATCACCACCTTCACTCCTTCGATTTTGCTTGTTTCGTTCTTCTTTAACCACATAAGCACAACAAACTTGAGCCTCGGTCAAGGTTTTGTTGTTTTCTTGGCTATGGTGAAACTCAAAAGGGGTATCGGTGTTATGATCCTGTCTCTCATCATCTTCGTATCTCCCACAATGTTGTCTTTTGGGAACATCGCTTCTTTGTCGAGCTCTCTTACTTCCGTGCCTCCCTATCTTCCTCTTCTGTCTTAGATCTTTTTCCAGATAAGGCATATATTCCTTCTGTAGCTGCTCCTAATCCTCTTGTAATTGCTCCTGATTCTCCTATAGACTTCTCTATCCAACCACTAGATACCTTTAATTCCTTTCCTAGTTCACCCTTTAATGAATAGGTGGAAGATGCACAGGTTGAAGACGAGCTACCCAACCCTGAGCTTGGGTCCCCTGCTCCTACTTCGCCTGAAGATCTTACACAAGACATTCCACCTCATCACTCAACTTAGGTAAGATCCATTCCTACACATTTACTTGACTATCATTGTTACACTGCCCTTACTACACTACACGAGCCTCACACCTATCATGAGGCTTCCACTGACCATTTATGGCAGATTGCAATGAAAGAGGAACTTGATGCATTATCTAAAAACAATACTTGGGATTTGGTGACTCTCACCCCTAGGAAATCTGTGGTTGGTTATAAGTGGATCTACAAAATTAAGACTCGCTCTTATGGGTCCATTGAGCGCTACAAAGCTCATCTTGTTGCAAAAGGTTTTACACAGAAGTATGGGATTGATTATGAAGAGACCTTTGCTCCGGTTGCTTATATCTCATCTGTTCATGCCCTCTTAGTTGTTGCTGCTGCCAGTAAATGGGACATTTTTCAGATGGATGTCAAAAATGCATTCCTTAGTGGGGATTTAAGTGAAGAAGTTTATACACAACCTCCTCCTAGTCTTTCTATTGAATCAAACAAGGTTTGTCACCTTCGACGTACACTTTATGGCCTTAAACAAGCTCCACGAGCTTGGTTTGCCAAATTCAACTCTACCATCTCTTGTTTGGGTTACATAGCCAGTCATTATGATTCTGCCTTATTTCTTCGTCGCACTGATAAAGGCACTATTTTACTTCACCTGAATGTGGATGATATGATCATAACTAGTGATGACCTTAGTGGCATTCAAGAACTTAAGGATTTTCTCAGTCAGTAGTTTGAGATGAAAGATCTTGGACATCTCAGCTACTTTTTGGGTCTTGAAATCACTCATTCTACAGATGGACTTTATATTACTCAAGCCAAGTATGCCTCTAAACTCTTGCCACGAGTTGGACTCACTAATAGCAAGACTGTTGACACTCCAGTTGAGTTTAATGCGCATCTGACTCTCTCAGGGGGGAAACCATTGTCTAATCTCTCTCTTTACAAACGCTTGGTTGGCAACCTAGTTTATCTCACTGTCACTCGTCCAGACATTTCCTATGCTGTTCACCAAGTCTGACTTCCTCAGGGGGGAAACCATTGTCTAATCTCTCTCTTTATAAACGCTTGGTTGACAGCCTAGTTTATCTCACTGCCACTCGTCCAGACATTTCCTATGTTGTTCACCAGGTGAGCCAGTATCTGTTTGCTCCATGATCGACTCACTATGCTGCTGTTCAGCGCATTCTTTGATACCTAAAGGGCACTCTCTTCCATACTCTTTTCTACTCTGTCCAGTCTCCTCTTGTTCTACATGCATTTTCTAATGCTAATTAGGCAGGAGATCTCACTGATGACAAGTCCACCACTGGTTATTGCTTTCTTCTTGGTTCTTCTCTGATTTCTTGGCGAAGCAAGAAACAAACTCATGTGGCCTACTCTAGTACTGAAGTAGAATATCGTGCCCTTGCTGATACCGCATCTGAGCTCCTTTGGCTATAATGGCTTCTCAAAGACTTAGATGTATCCACATCCTTTGCTACTCCTCTTTATTGTGACAACCAAAGTGTCATTCATATTACTCACAATGATGTCTTCCATAAACGGACTAAACACATCGAGATCGATTGTTATTTTATCTATTATCATCTTGTCTATGGTGCTCTCTAGCTAATCTCAGTCTCCTCTAAAGATCAACTTGCAAATATCTTCATCAAGTCACATCTTAAGGAACGTCTTCGTACTTTGGTTGACAACCTCAAGTTGGTCTCACATCCACCTTGAGTTTGAGGGGGGTTGTTAACGTGTATTAGGGTATGTGGGCTTTAGGCCCACCTTGTTTACTTGTATAGCACATGGTGTGCTGTCGCGGGTAACCAAAAATAAAACGTATACTCCTAAAAATATATGTAGTGGTGTGAGTAAGGATCGTTCCCATGAAGAGTATCTAGCCTAGTTTTATGCTACGTGAACAAGGATTTTTTGGGGGGGGGGGGGGGGGGGAGGGGTTTAAGTATAAGGAAAAGAATTTTAAGAAAAACAACTAAGGAAAAATTTAAATCAAAGTATCAAAATCAATCAAGAGAAAAAACCTTGGTCTAAGTCAACATCCACCATTGGAATATTATAATTGATCATCAATGCAAAGTATATATCAATTCACACTTTGAATATTCACCGTTGAAACTATTTTCCTATCTCTCTTTAGTCACAGTTAATTAGAAAACAAGCGATCTAATAAACCCTAACTACCAACCCAAGACAAGTCCTAAAGGTTTAATCTAGTAGCAGCCTTAAGAATTAGAGAGATCGATGAAACTAAACAACATAAGCACAAGCAGTTGTATTTAATTTAGTCAAGCGTTCTTCTTAAGATCTAATAATTTCTGACGCAGCAAATCATTAAATCTTGGTTACTTCACAAATTAGAAAGATCAAACAATTACGGATTTGATATCTAACCTAGCAGTAGATTGCAACGAATAATAAACTAGTAGGCCTCCTAGTAATTAAACGATATAATCATGAAAATAGGCACAGAAGAACATCCGATATTCAAAACATAAATTGAACAATAAAAACAAATTAGATTTCACAGTTTTATTAATTCCAAGGCTTCAGTTTCCTTTGACCAAGTATAAAAGTTTAGCCAAGCAAGGCCATGATGAAAACTCAAAGGAGAAGTTAGAGAAGAGGGAAGAGAGAGGCATGTCTCCACAATCTGATTTCTCCTCCCCTCTTTTACACGTTAATTCCCCCTTTCCCAAGCCTACAAAATCTCCTAAAAATATTCTAAATAATAATATCCAAATCTGACTAATTAAGGAAAATATTAAAAATAAAACAAAGTCCTAATATAACTAGGAAAGTAATGTTTTTTCAGCTAGAATTTTCGTGCACCAGATCTGGAAGCTTCTGAAAATAAACCGCATTAGGTATTAGAATTTCAGGCAAAGGAACATTCCAGAACGTTAGAAGTGTAGGTGCAGCAACTTCAAGCCCGATTTTGACCTTGATGCAACCAGTATCTCTCAAAACGCAAAACATGAAAGTTGTAGAGCTGTTTCTTGGTGTTCCATAGCATCTTGAATCATCTCAATCGGAGCTATGATGAGAGAGTTATTCCTAGATTACGAAACAATGTCGAAATTGTCCAAAATCACCCAATTAGCTACGTTTTGCACTTAATGCCTCCATTTGCATTCTAAATCAAAATATAAGAATAATGAGTACATTTAGGAACCAAATAAGTATAAAAGACTAAACATTAAAGGAGAAAAATATGACGATTTGCATTCTCATCAAATTCCCCCACACTTAACTTTTGCTCGTTCTCGGGCAAAACTCAAATTCACTTCCCCAAAAAAAAAAAGTTTGCAACACCATCAGCAAAGAACAACCAAGCTCTTCAAAACTCATACCATATCAAGAACAAACATTCTTAAACAACTTACAATTACTTAGTAAGCATTTTCACTCGAAGATAGAGTAAACTAAATACGTAGACCTTCACGGAAATAAACACTCAACTCTCATGTGTTTAAAGGGTATATGTTTCACTCAAATTCATTCCAATGGAAATGATCTACCATAGGCTTGCATATCTTCTCATTCTCCAACACTGGGATCACATGCATAACACGAATCATAAGGACTTTTCAAAGGTTGTAATGGGGTTTAGGATCAAGGTGGGAAATATTTGGGAATGTAGCTCAAAAGCCATTGAAACTAGTGGAGCAAAAATGAATCAACTCAAGCTTGAAATATAAGACATGTCCAATCACTCAATTTAGTAACATCCACCTTTGTATCACTTATAAACAGACCCCTTTCTTGGAATTTTAGGAGGAATTATGAACATGGACAGTTTGTAACATTTAAAACAATTTCCTCCATCACTTCCTTTCCTCTTTTCTTTTTCTTTTTTTTCTTTTTTTTCTTTTTTTCCAGAATTACATCAACAATGGAACTCACAAACTGAGAATGAAGACATGTTCCATTTCACCAGTCATAGCCATACCACAAATCCAAACACCCCCGCACTTAATTTCTTGCACACCCATACTTATCATAATGATGAACAATGCTCCACTAGCTCTACTGCTTGGGTAAAGGCATTTTTTTTTTCGGGTTTAAAGCTTGTAACGTGGGTTCACAATAAAGGAAAAAATAAATAAATAAAGCTCAAAGGGGTTCAACAAAGGGAAAAATTAATTACAAGGTAGGCTATTTGGCTTATGTACCTTATAACAAATAGGGCCTTAATCATGTTCATGCATGCATGTGTCAATATGATCTTGAAGAGAATCAAGGCAAGTTCTAGAGAAACAAATCCATGGAATAATATCTCACATGAAAGAATAATAAGACTGATATGGATGTGTCAGTCTAAATACTCAAAATCTAAATCCCCTCCCCCACACTTAAAACTTACATTGTCCCCAATGTAAGGTGAAATGTGAAGAAAAGGCAAAAATAACCAAAATATAAAT